>JARHVA010002456.1:2192500-2437500 GCA_037957365.1 Torreya grandis
TACCCACACCAACTATAAAACAACATGTACCTCATTAGGTAAATCAAATTTTTTTATCAAATGAATGTAGAAATTAAAATGGATTCAAAAAAAGAATATTCATACTAAGATTTCATAAAAAAGATATACCAAAACTCATAGGCAATAGGAAGTTATCATTGGAAGGACTATTTACAAAAGTAATGCAAAGCTTTAGAATGCATTACCAACATCACAACCATTGATGGGATGAGTTGTACATCCTTAAGATAGGTAGCTAAGGGAGATTATATTAATTGGTTGTTTAACTTATCGAAGGTATAAATGTGCCATAAGATTTTAAGGCAAAATTATTCAAACCTCTTAATATTTTTCAACAACCATGCTTATGTTCCATTTTGGAACAACTTATCCATTTCACAAGGTAGTGTTAGCCTTATGGCCTAACCCATTTTCTTGATATTTATAAGTCAAATCATGACTTATTAATTATTATATTAAATTTATCTAGAAATTATTTTAGGTCATGAAAACATACTTAAAACAACATGGTTTAATTCCCTTACGAGTTTTAAATAACTCTATGTACCTATAATAGATTTACCAATTAATCTTAATAACTTAAGTGTATTATAGTTTAACTTAGATCATAATGTTTTAAAATATGTGAGAAATTAATGCCAATGCCTTAAGGCTTATAATCATTCAATTATTATTTAATAAAATTCATTTATTTTTATTATCTTCCAATGCAAAACTTAATGTTTATGACTCAATTTATTGCCCTTTAATAATTCCCTAAAGTAGACAACTACTTATTATATAATGGAATATTAAATTTATTAACACTCCATAAGTCATTCCAAATGAATAATATATGTTCCTCAATCACATCAAACTTAAATTAAAATAACCATTGGAATTTAGGTTATTTAATTAATCAATTTTTGTACATGCTAGCTTTTGGGTTACCTTTCTTAGCTTATAACATTCATGAGTTATTACAAGTTTAGTTGTATCTTAGTTTACAATTTATTAGCCCAAAACTTCCTATTAATTATAAAAGGATATCATAATATTGATATTCCCATCACTTGAATAGTGATTTTATTGATTCCATTTTAGAAGGATATGATCAATTTAGAAAGAGAGTGCACATAACTCATACACTTATCTTAACATGCCAACTAAGTTTGAATTCATAACTAAATCAAAACATTATATTTTAGAATGATTATGTTTATAATAATTATTGAAAGGATATTAAGTCATAACACATTCTTGAAATTTTTAAATAATATTTAACAAAGAGTCTAACTTTACAATGTATAATCTTGTAGGTTAATATATTTTCAATTTTTTTTAATATTCTAAGGAAAAACATATCATGAAGATGTATTAATATAAATTAAATTAGTGTAAATTAAATAATATTTAACACAAAGTCTATCTTTACAATGTATAATCTTATAGGTTAATATATTTTCAATTTTTTTTTAATATTCTAAGGAAAACATATCATGAAGATGTATTAATATAACTTAGCTTAGTTTAAATTAAAGAATATTTAACAAAGAGTCTAACTTTACAATGTATAATCTTGTAGGTTAATATATTTTCAAATTTTTTTATATTCTAAGGAAAAACATATCATGAAGATATATTAATATGAATCAACTTAGATTAACTTAAACAAGTATTATATCAATATAATTTATACATACATATCATAACTTTATAACTTTTTTATTCATTTGTAAAAGAAAATTTCGGATACTACACAAGAATTTACAAAAATCGATGTTTCATGTCCTTATTTGTTCATCTTTGTTAACACAATGTTCACATATTGTCACCTTAATTAATCTCATAAATTCATTTAAAATATATTAAGTAATTATAACAATAACCCACTAATTCAATGCCTTATTTTTGAGGGAAGATAATTAATCATATTTAACAGTCATATCAAACTTAAATCTTCATACATACTTAATCATATAATAAGATAATTAAATGAACTTATTCAATCTATGCAAGAGATGCATCCACATTCTCAATTTATGTATAACAATTTTTGATTCAATTATGAGTTTTCCTAAAATAAAACATTTAGTCCATATAATATGAAACCAATGAATATGCATATTTAAATCATGCATCTATATCTTCACATTATCTAAATGCCACAATGATGTTCCATAAAGTCATATATGTAAATGACAACATAATGAATAGTTTGATATCTAAAATATTAACCTTGAAGTTATAGTTATAAATCAACTTGGATATAACTATTTATTTATATAAATTAAACGTAACATTAACATTGCATACCCTAATTAAAAAAAAATACATATAATTAATGAATTTAATTATACATTACTTAATCAATTCATTTTACAATTGATATTCTTCACTTTACATTCAATACTAAAAATATTTCAAAACCAAAAGTACAACTAACAATCTTCCAATGTGAATCTAATGAAGCAAATGCCCACCTCTCAAGTCCCAATGAACCCAACCATAAGTGGCCCTAGACCACCCCATACATCAGTTAGATGTGATTTAGGCCATTCAAGATAAGTGAGTAAGATAAATAGTGACTACTGAGCTTGAATTAACATAAAACACTTGATGAAAACATTCAAATAACACTGTTTACATTCTTGGTTTAACAACATCGACACCTTTGTAGTTATTCCAACTGCTATAGTTCATGTTAGAGATTTTAAAATTTGGATATTATGAGTGCAATCCATGGTATTTCAGCTATAAGCCTCAAGTATTTTTTAGGTTCTAACACTCAATATAAATATAATTGTATTATTATTAATAACCCTGAATACAAATAATATTCTTCAAGTATTCCCATATAAATTAAATGACAAAAATTGTTTTTGAGTCTCATACCAAATATAATGATAAAAAAAACATAAAGAAACCTCATTAATAAGATATAATAAAAAATTAAAATGGTATAAAAATACACCCAAAACTCAACTCAAGTTTTCATGCAAGATAACACCTACATCAAGCTAGTGCCAAATGTCAACTACAAAACTCATAAAACATCATCGATTAACATAAATTTATAGGTCAATTTTGATGAAAAGAGACTTTAAAAATCATGAAAAAATATTTTGATGTCATTATAAAAATTGGTAATGATTATAACAACATTACTTAATCATAAATTTATGAAAAGTCAAATAGTCTAAAAAAATCATGATGTCTTTAAATCATAAAATAAATCTTTTCAATCCAGGTCAAAATAATCATGAATAAAAATTCAATCAATAGATGAAATTAGGTTTACCCCAAACAAGTCAAAAAACACTCATGATGATAGAAATTCATAGCTTGGCTATATGATTTCTAGTTACACGTAATAAAATAATATTTTATGCTAACCTTGAGGGTATTTGACTTGTATTAAAATCTTAAGGTTTCCATTTTTTATTATAAGACTATGGTGTAATAATAATGCACAATTTTGTTTACAATAATAAAAAGTGACTTAGGGTTTTACATAATCCCAACATGGTTTACAAATTCATAAAAACCAATAACAATATGCATGGTCATAGCCTAAATTTCCTAAACAAACAAAATACAACCATCCACAATTTTTACCCTATAGATTAGGTTAGGGTTTTAAAACCAAAAATAATTTATATTTATACACAATCATAGCTTATAGCTACAAGTTTTGAAAAATATAGTAACACTTAAATGAAAACATTACCCTAAGTTATCAGGGTTTTTAAAATAACTCAAATAGAAAACATAAATAAACACATATGAACCCAAATTTAGAATTTACATTCTTTCTCATAAATCCAAATCCATAAAATGTAATTACAAAATTTTTTGAGGTCTGAAATGCAAAAATACAAAATAGATTAAAAAATTCTTGCCTAGTTCACCGTCCAAGATTTCTACAAAATTTTCCATCTTCTCAAGCAAAACAAGTTGAACCATTTTAAACAACCCTTAAATAACATAAAACTCCATAAAAACCATTACATGGATGACAAGGAAAATAAATTATTGTAGTTTTAACTGTATAAGAATACCATACAAATAATTACCTTCATAATTCTATTGGCTGCCATGCACCAAAATTCTGGTAGAGTCTACCCAATAGGTTCCTCAAATAAAATGATGTAAATGACCAAGTAAGAACCTATTAGTGTTGGGATACTCTTGACATGTTTTCATTGAGTGGAGATCCAATTCCACCTTTATAAAGTCAACAAATCAAACAAAAACAACTTTGAACTATTGCCAAATCCATGGGGGTCATGCCCCCACATTTATATAGCGAAGCCAAGATAGAATTTGGTTTAAACAATTAACATCAATAAGAGCCCAAAAAAGACAATGTCCATTAATGTAATGAAACTTAAATACTATAATGCCATCAAACAATAATCTCATATTAATGCCTTTTAAATACCATTTGAAATATAACTGGTAGTGATTAATATCACTAAAAAGGCCAATCAAAATCTAAGACTCGACAATGAGTTAAATATCATTCATAGACCAATGTAATGCCAAAAAATGACAAAGGTAATAATAAAATAAGAATAAAATCAAAGATAAGTATTACGGATACGTTCAAATCAAATGCAAATAACACAGTTGTCAAGACTATGACATTCCAATAATGCCAAGTGTCAATTTTCACTAAAAATTAAAATCAAATTGAATAGAGTAAGGTATATATAGAAGTCAAAATTGACTCAAGACTCAATCTAGAATTAAATTCAAATCCAATTAAAGATAAACACTTAGAAAATGAAGTAAAGCATAATACTGATTAAAAGGATCCATAAAATAGTCAAAGCTTAGGTTTCTCAAAATTTAAGTTCACTATTTATTTTTGTTCACTTTTCTGGCCTCACTCAATTGCTCAGAGTCACATACAACCTAATTTATATCATTCACCTATGGTCACAATAGATCATTCATAGCATCTATACTATATAAAATAAATAAATGTAATAAAAAAATTACATAATGATAATATAACTAAATTGAATAATGAATCAGTAACTCTTTAATCATGAAATATTCAATCTACAATAAAAGTACATAATAAAAACTATGTCATAATATCTAGCTGATCACTTACAGGTCAAGAACATCATAATGGATCAAATTATAGATCACAAAAATGTATCACAATTGTAAAATTAAAAAATCATGTCCTAAGTAGTTCATAACCAAAACCATTAATAACAAGTAAATTAAGTGCATCAAAATAAGGTCATGACATCCTCCCCCACTTGAAAAAGAGTCATACCAATGATTAAAATAACCAAGGATAATGTTTCTTTAAAAGACTCTCATCTTCCCAAGTAATACATCTTTGGGCATCAAGTTAAAAATTTAACATAAACATGCCCATGACAAGTGTTAAGATCTCAGGTACCTAAATAGATATCTAATGGTGCATGATGATTAACAAATCTAGTGGGTCCAAGCAGATCAATAGTGTGTAATCTATTATAAAAAAATGGATCTAACAATGAGTGATGGGTCAAAAGGTTAGTGGATACTAAGAGAAAATACATAGGTGCCAAGTGTCTTAAGCATGATAAACTAACACAAGATATATATCTCCCATTAATTCATACAGAAGGAGATCTATGGTGCATATGAGGTTAAGGAGTCAAAGACTCATAGCAGGATCTTGAGAATGAATGGGGAGCTAACAATTGGCATAATATGAGAAGCTCATATTAAGATCGATGGCCAGTGTTAAAATTCAAAGACATGAGACTTTGAGTAGAGGTCAAACATGTGGCCTAGGTTAAACTAGAGAAATGTTTCAAAGGGAATATATCACAATTAGAGCTTAGTTAAGCATCTTTAAGCATAATATGTAGTTGTATAGTTAGGATGTTTATGATGAAGTTCCATCACCATTGACACATAGTCATGACCTCTAGTTCAAAGATTTAGAACTTATAGAGCCCATCTTTTGGGGTTGTAGATTTGTTTCATGACTATTATCATTGATTTTTAAATAAGATCTATGCATACAATGAGTTTTCAATTTCCATAAATGGTCAAAGGAAAAAATAGGTATTTTAGAGCCTAATATAGAGATAAAATAGGGACTAGTAGTTGTTGAGATAGGACTATATAGCTATAGGCTTTCATCGATATTATAATTATATGAAAACTAATAAATTAGATTGGTTTTCAATATATAGTAAATACCTATGCTTAGATGGAGTAGGCATAGATATATAGTTATGGAGGAGTGTCTTGCCTTATAATATAATCATTTTATCAGTAAATAGTTACTGCCACTCAAAATTAGACATAGAGATGGCTCTGTTAGGATCAAAGATATGAAGATTTTATCTTTGCAAGCAAGTCAAGTGGAAGATATCATAAAGTCCCAAGATGGTGATCTAATAGTTGGAGAAATTATTTAGATCATTTAATAGATTTTTAGGGTCTCTAAGGGTTTTCCTTCATAAATAGGATCATGACTTACCACCTTCAACAAATTCTTGTCCTCTAATATGTTGCTTAATCAATGAAATGATTCAGAGGCTATTAGGATAAATGAAGGCTATCTTGTCTATGATGCATTAGCTATGATTTGATCAAAATATGGTGGAGAATTCATTAGAATGTGGTAACTCATTTAAAGATATTGGTTAACATTCCCCCTTCTCTCTCTTTTCCCTTTCTCTATATCACCCATTATTTTCATTTTTAAGGTATCTCTCTCTCTCTCTCTCTCTCTCTCTCTCTCTCTCTCTCTGATTCCCATAAGGAATATTTAATTTTGAAGAGAAAGGGACTCTTTGAGATATTGAAAAATATTTTCATATTGGTTATACTAAACCCTATCAAAAATTTGTAAGAACTACCTCTTGATGTAATAATAGACTTTCTTTACCTATCTCTTACCTTGATTTTGTTGAATGAGTTGTACATGATGGCATTATGTGAAGGAGAATATTCCTCATCCATTGTCATCCTTTCTATCCTCCTTTAGGGTGTTTTAAATCTATTTCAATTATAGATTATTATTCTACCTAAACCTAGTCCATGAAACACTTATGCAATCAACTAGTCTATGAGGTTGTGTGAGCTAGCATTATCTTGTGAAGATCTAGTGTGGGTTAAAGATTATGAGAGTTTCCCATTTTTATTTGGTGCATCAACTTGTTAAATTTCTTAAGAACCTTTTTCCCTATGACAACATTAGTTTAGGTGATTCATCATAAGGAATCTAGCCTTCTCTAGAGGTTTAGCCCCACCATAGGTTACCCACAACCTGAGGTTGTCCCAATATTCTGGCTTAGTTAGAGGGAGCTTAAAGAACTTTCTCTAAGGGTGTAGATTAATGACATAATAGTTTTTGTCACACCTAGTGGGTTTTAA
The DNA here is from genome assembly GCA_037957365.1 of Torreya grandis. Lineage (NCBI taxonomy): Eukaryota > Viridiplantae > Streptophyta > Pinopsida > Cupressales > Taxaceae > Torreya > Torreya grandis. The sequence continues at coordinate 2,199,902 of JARHVA010002456.1, forward strand.
TACATTGTTCACTGGTGAATATTTTTTGTGTTCTCTTCATCCAATCAGCCTTTAGAGGTATGTGTGTAAACATCAATGGTGACTTTGAGTACTCATAAGCTAGTTTAAGTAGCCTAGGTGCCTAGTCATCATTATTCAATATGTATCATCACTCTTTTGATAAATATGATCATTCTCTACCTCATCATCCTTCATATTAGATTATAAATGTTTATGGCTTCACCCCAAGTGGTTCTCAAGATTCAGTGCATCAACCTTCTCAGGCTCAAGATGTCCCTAGTTATTCCCCAAAATGATCCATTTCAAGTTGGAAGTAAATTACCTTAGGATATCAAAGGTACATGATAGACATTAATACACATAAGTGATATCATCAAGATATCCATAATCATATCCTTCATGACATGAAAAATGCATTATAGCTAATGAAGGGAGAATGGGCACATATTAAGGGAGCAAATTAGAAGGACCTCTCAAGTGAGATTATGGATATAAGTGGTTACATTCAAAGAATTAAGGATAAGCTAAGAAGCCTTGAATAATATTAGGTCCAACTCCATCATCCTCATGTGTCTTCATATACACCACCTCAACCCTCATATATGCCACCCATTCTTCCCCAAAAGACCACTCTGAATGACCCTTTGAGTATTATAAGTTTTTCATGTGTTCCTTAGACCTTCCATTCTTAGAATTCAATCCAAGAGAGCCTTTAAAAAAAGAATGGGACTGTTATGGAGTAGCCTATTATTAAGAACCAAGATTCTACTTATCTTCCTCAAGAATCCTCTTATAGCTCATACCAACCCTCGTGTGATCCTTATCTTCATGAAAAACCTAACCAACTTCAAGAAAAGCTATTCTAAGTGAATATATATAGGCAAATAAAAGAATTAGATTTGAAGATGAGGAAAGAGGAAGAGAGCAATATCAAGAAGAGGTAGCTATGTCTTCCACATTCCCCTCATAGAAGTCAATTTAGAAAGGTTTTTAGAAGGAGGAGGTGTTAGTTAAAGCAACCCAAGCACTAGTTCAAGAGCCACCAAAGAGACCATTCAAAGTCCCTAGCTAGAAGGATACTCTAAAAATATGCAAGAAAGGTGAACTTATTTAACCTCCCACTATCTCCCTCTTGGAGAAAGAACCTATTCTACAAAGGATAAAGGAGGATCTTGTAGTCATAGGTGAACCTGAAGAGGACAATGAAAGTATCTATGATGAGGAGAACATGATAGGCAACCCACTTCATTTAGAAGGGGAAGAATTAGGTTTATAATAGCCTTATTGGCATGAATTTGAAACTAATGAAATGGATCCTAATGAGGACAATCCTCAAATTGAAAATAAAGTAGACCTTAAATGAACTATTAAAGGTCCATTATACATATATGAAGAAGAGGATCATAAATCAGACCTTAAACAAGACAAGTATGATGTTTTAGACCTTAGATGGTCAAATAAACCCTCTTTTTCCATTGAATAACAAGATGAAATCTTTATTGAGGTTGAAGAAGAAGACATCTTGAGTGCTCAGGTGATGCAGTTTGATGAGCTACCACTTTGTGTGATGGAGGAGGACCTTGAAAGTGAACAAAGATTTTAATATGGGCATATGATTCAAGGAGAATATCCTAATTAAATCAAGATAAAATTGCATACACAAACAAGTGAAAGGGAGTTAGAGGACTTGTTTAAGATATTAAGAGTAGGTTATGTTCCTCTCCAAGGAGACTATGATCTGATTATGCCTGAGGAACATAATGATGGAGCAACAAAGTTTAGGAGTGAGGTAAAATCTGATTTATCAATGTTTGTATTGATAAGAGGATTTACTATCAGGTACCTATCTTGACTGTAATAATACAAGGAATATCTAAAATAGGTTGTTCCTAATTCAGAGTATAAAGTTGAGCATAAAAAAAATATAGATCAATTTGCCTATCCACTCCAACATGATTGTATGTCCAATCAATTAGATTGGGTAGGTGAGTTTGTTTTCATTAGTATTCTTGGAGAAGTATATAACCAATATTTTAAATATCCACTCCTTACCGATCTTTGGTTCACTACCCTCAAACATGTAAAGCACATTAGATTAGTGAGAAAGGGCAACTATTTTGTATAACTAGTCAATGGTTTTGTATAGGTTCCATTTTGATTGGTTAGTTTAGGGTAGGTAGATTTTATGCTTTCCTTTATGTACATTGTGCACATTTATTTTTTGTTATATGTTTCCCTTCAATAAGTGCCTTTAGAACTTTATTTGTTTTGTTTCTTGTTGTTCCTATTGATTCAAAAAGAAGTTTTTTGGAAAGGGGCAACCTTGCATCATTTTAGATCATCTAGGAGCAAAGAGAGGAGACTCCATGCCTAATGGATTAGAAAAGGCAACCAGTCTTGGTTCTCAAACATAATAGGCATGCTTCCATGTGAGTTGCCAAAGTTGTTGGTCAATTTTGGCCCACATACAAATCTTGCACCTAGAAGTAGTCTGAAGTTGAGTAGAGTTCCTATTTGAGTAATTGATCAAATGGATTGTAAGTAGGTCTAGGATTGCAAGGTGAAAAGTATCAAGAAGTTCTCATGGTGATAATGACCTTCATGGACATAAATTATGTTTCATAGGTCTTAGAAAAATCATTTTGAGCCTTGAAATTTCTTAGACAAGTATAAAAGAGCTAGACCATCATCAACATATCATGTAGAAAAAAATAGGTTGATCTAATTACAAATTTAATAAATGCACTTGCAAATCCTATCAAGCCAAAATATCACATGGATATGAATTTATTCATGCCTAGATCATGCTCTACAAATTTTGTGCCTTGATTAGTTTACTATCTCAAGATATAAGCCTTTAGAATTATAGAGTGAAATGTTTATGGGGGTGTCAAGTTAAAGTTGTGGAAACTATCAATTTAAATTCAAATTTTCCTAGGATGAATGCACAACTAAAAAGTGTCAATATCACATGAGATCAAGTCAAGATCCAATGGTGAGTAGTGATCTAATGAGTCAGTGGGTCCTGAAGATCCAATGGTATGCATTTTATCATGCATCAAAGATCAATGGTGAGAATCAAGTCAAAAATTTAGCATAACCATGTTGATAATAAGTGCTAAGATCTTAGGTACCTAAATAGAGATATAATGATATATGATAATTGTCAAAGCCAATGGTTCCAAGTAGATCAATGGTGCATAATCCATCATATAAATTATATTTAACGGTAAGTGATGGGTCAAAAGTTTAGTGGATCCTAAGATAAAATGCATGAGGGAAAAGTGCCTTAAGTATGTTAAATTAGAAAAATATCTATATCTCACATTCATTCATATAGAGGGAGATATTTGGTGCACATGAGATCAAGGAGTCAAAGACTAGCAATATTATCTTCAGAATGAATGGGGAGCTAACAATTAGCACAATATGAGAGTTCAGATCAAGATCAATGGTAAATATTAAAATTTGAAGACATGAAACTTCGATTAGAGGTCAAACATGTGACCTAGGTCAAACCAGAGTAATGTTTCAAAGGGCATATATCACCATTAAAGACTAGTTGAGCATCCTTAAGCATAATATGTACTGATATAGTTAGGATGGTTATGATGAACTTCTATAACCATTGATGTATAGTCTTAACCTTTGGTTTGAATATTTAGAACTTGCAGAGCCCATCTTTATGGGTTGCAGAATTGTTTCATGAGTGTGATCATTTCTCTTTAAAGAGGATATATACATAAAATGATTTATCAATTTCCATAAATTCTTAGAGGTAAAAATAGGTCTTTTAAATCCTAATACAAAGATCAAATATGGACTATAAGTTGTTAAGATAAGACTATACAACCTATAGGTTTTCATCAATATTATAAAAATATGAAAACCAATAAATTAGATTAGTTTTTAATCCATAGTAAAGATCTATGCTTAGACAGAGTAGGGGAAGGTATATAGTTATGGAGTGTCTCATATTGCAATATAGTCATCTTATCGACAAATAGGTACTTATCCCTACTCAAAAGTAGACACAGAGATGGCTCTATTAGGATAAAAGATATGAAGATTTTGTCTTCACAAGCAAGTAAAGTAGAAGATATAATAAATTACAAATATGGAGATCTGATAGTTGGAGAAAGTAGTTAGCATTTAATATATTTTTAGGGTCTATAAGGGTTTTCCTTCATAAATAGGATCATGACTCACCACCTTTGATAAATTCTTGTCCTCTAGTATGTTGCTCAATTAATGAAATGATTCAGAGGCTATTGGGACAAATGAAGGCTATCTTGTCTATGATGTATTAGCTATGATTTGATCAAAATATGGTGGAGAATTCATTGAAAGGTGGAAAATCATTGAATGATCTTGGTTAACGCGCTCCCTCCTCTCTCTTCTCCCTTTTTTATATCACCTATTCTTTCCATTTGTAAGCTCTCTCTCTCTCTCTCTCTCTCTCTCTCTCTCTCTCTCTCTCTCTCTCTCTCTCTCTTGGATTCCCACCATGACTCTTTGATTTTGAAGAGTAGGGGACTCTGTAAGATATTATAAAATATTATCATATTGATTAGGATAAACCATATCAAAAAATTTAAAGAACTAACTCTTGATACAATAATAGACTTTCTTTACCTATCTCTTTCCTTGGATCTATGTTGAGTGAGTTGTGCATGATGGCATTGTGTGAAGGAGAATATTACTCATAACTTATCCTCCTTTATGACATTCATTAGGTTTTTTTAAATCTATTTTAGGTTTGGATTAGTGTTCTATCTAGACCTAGTCCATGAAACACTTATGTAATCAACTAGTCTATGAGGTTGTTTGAGCTAGCATTATCTTATGCTGATCTAGTATGGGTTTAAGATTATGAGAGTTTACCATTTTTATTTTTTGCATCACCTTTTTAGATTTATTAGGATACATTTACCCATTTATAACCCTTTTCCCTATGACATAATTAGTTTAGGTGATTCATCCGAAAGAAGTCGACCTTCTCTGAAGGTTCAACCCCACCATAGGTTACCCACAGCCTGGGGTTATCTCAATATTATGGCTTAGTTGGAAGGAGCCTAAATAAATCTCTCTAAGGATGAATATTAATGCCATAATAGTAATACAACATGAAAAACATCATTATTAAAGGATAAATAAGGAGGAATGGCTAGTTGATAGGCAATAAAACTAATTTTATCCAAAATTTTAGAGGGTCTTACAAACTAGGAAGATAATTTGGAATAATTTTCAAACTTATAAAACTTTTGTACACTCTAACATGTATAAATTTTTTTATCACCAACTTCAAATTCATGAGGTGGCCTCTTTAAATTAGCATAGCTCTTTTTCCTATCAAAATCAACCTTAATATTTTTCTTATTATTTCCATTTGCCTATCATACTCCTATAAAACATTAAGACCAATAATAATTATATTTTATAAGCTTTCCTAGCCAATTAGGGTTCTACACTTATGTCCATACAATACCTCAAAAGGAGCCATGTTGATAACATAATGGTATGTGTTATTGTAAGAATATTCCACTAAGAGTAAATAATCTTCCCTTTTACCTTATTGATCCATTACATACATTATTAACATTTATTATACATCCTAATTTAGTCTTTCCATCTGACCATCCATTTTTGGGTGATAAGATGAACTAAAATTCAATATTGTACCAAAAAAATTATCAAAATTTTCAAAAAAATTGAAGCAAAATGTTTATCTCTATTAGAAATAATAACTTTAGGAATTCCAAAAAACCATACTATTTCTTTCACAAATCATTTAACAAATAGAAATGCATCATCAGTTAAATTTATAACAATGAAATGACTAAATTTAGTAAATTTATATATATTACTACTAGAATAGTATCATGTTTGCTTTGATATTTTAGAAAACTAGCTATGAAATCTAGAGAAATAAAAACCCACTTACCTTATGGAACAATGTGAGGATATAATATTCCATATGGATGGTAATGTTTAGATTTCACATGCTAACATTCTAGGTATTTTTTCATGAATTTATAAACTTCATGTTTTAAACTAGGGAAATAATATAGCCTTTTTAGCTCATGTGTCATCTTTGTGACACTAGGATGAGCAAAATGAAATTTTGCATGCACTTACTTCAATAAAATATTAATTGAGTCACCAAAATCATGTACACAAATTATGTTTTTGTGTTTTATTAAAAAATTAGATTCATTATAAAATTTATAAAATATCTTTTCAAATAGTTTATCAACCAAAATTGCACTTACCTCTTGGAAAATTTTATCAGAATGTTGTTATTCTAAAATTTTAGTTTTGAAGATTTTATGTAAAATAGATAAGGTCATGAGATACATGTGTTAGTTGAGTGAGTTAGAAAGATGATTCTCCTTACCTTTCACATATGAAATATTCATATCAAAATTACTCATAAATTCCATCCATGTACGATGACATGCATTTGATCATCATGGGAAAAAAATATTTTAGGTTGTGATGATCAAATTTTACTTTGAAATAATTACCTATCAAAAAGTGTTTCCATTACAAGTAACATCCCTACCTATAATGATGTAAACAATGTCCCTACCAACTTCCTTAATGCCATATAAGTTGAAGGTACCGATGTGAGTTAAAAACATCATTTCATTGCATGTGTATGATCTCATCTCAAAGGGGTGGATCTTAATTAGGTTGATAACAAAATATTTTAAAATGAGGGTACTTAATTATTTTAGCAAGTCTTCGACAAGATTCCTAAACTATTCTTACTTTTTTCAAAATCTCACCATCTAGAAACTTCATTATACTCACTTCATATCTATGCACATAGTCTTCATGGGTGGAAATAGGGATAGATTGAAACACATTTAATTCAAGGATGACCACAAATAGAAAAATTATGGAAGAAGATAAAAAAGGGGGGACTCATTTATTTTATGGAGTGAGTCTTGAAGAAAAATGTTGAGATTGCCCGTGACTTTGTTGTGTCTTGGAATAAGTGAAAAATGACCATCTATTACATAATAATCAATGTCTTGAAGGAGTTCATTGATGAAGCAATTAGTATGTCATGTGTAGGAACCAAGGCATTAAAAGATCAAATGAAAAAACAAGAGTTGCTACAACATTTTTTTAGGATGAATTATTTTATATAGACAGAGAAAAAGTCTTTCCACAAGTGGATCTCCTATGCTACTGGCCCAAAATTTTCCTTAAAATCACGTGTTACATGAAACTCAAAGGTAAATATACTCTTATTTTTTCCCACCACTTTCTATTTCTTAATCATTTTATTGGATAAAAAATTAGTCTACCTTACTTCCTACCAAAGTCCCTCAAGAACACCATCTTGATATATCAAGTGAATGACACCAAGCCCATCCTCCATCAAGGTTTAATTCTACTTATAGTCAAGAATTCCCAAGCCCTTTATAACTAAGAGGTTACCTCTGGGGGTCCCTCCTTTGGGGAGGACTCCTAAGAGGACTCCCCAATGGAGGATCCCATCAAGAGATCCCACTAGCCCTCTAATCATACCCCCTAGAATAGCTTGTCAAATTAACCCTTGATGACCTTCCCCTTAAGGTATTTATCCCTAAACTAAAACCTATCTCACTTAAAGTGGGTACCCCAATGAAGAAAACCTAGAAAAGGAAAGCCATAATGATTGCTGAGATGGAAAGGAATAAATTATAGAAGGAAAAATTTAATTCCAAGGTTCAACAAGTAGGGATTGGCCTTGCCAAACTCATTCAAGACTAGAAATCTTTGCACAAATAGGTTGAAGCCATAGTTCAAGCCTTTGTCCAATCTACCTAGCTCTCTCAATCCCCTACCATTCAATTGACCAAGGTTGTAAGATCCCCCCTCAGGGCTCCCTTAAGGGGTCCCCCATAAGTAATCCCCCATGTAATTTGAAAGGAAAAAGCATCCCCATATGATCTTCCATAGTGAAGATACTAAAGGCCCCAATAACTATACTCAGGCAAAGGTTTATAATGTAAAATAGATCATTCTAGTGAAGAACTATGAAGATGCTGAAGACCCATAGGAGGGACTTTCCTCCTAAATATTTTATGGTTTACTATTTTTTGATCTTATTTTAGTATCATAATTTTTTATTTTTTAGCTCTTCATCCCTATTTATGGCATATTAATACTTTTGTACTATACTCTAGCGGTTCCAGGTCATTTTAAAACCTATCTTTTACCTCATCAAATAAAAAAGGATTTCCATTACTTCAAATCATGTATAATGGTAGTCAGTCTAGGTCATGAATGGTGCAATTTTTATCATGATTTTTAGTTTTTATGAATCATAAGCCATGACTGAACCATCCTGAGTTAACACACCACCCAAACATTCTTTGGATGCATCGGCTCAAATTTCAAAATTTACATTGGGATCTAAAATAATAAGTATAGGTGGTGTGGTTAACATCTCTTTAAGATTTTGAAAATATTTTTCACACTCTAAAGTCTAAACAAACTTATTACCCTTATGCTATAAGGAAGTTATTGGATTGGCCAACTTAGAAAAAAATTAATCAAACTGCTTATAATAGCCAACTAACCCCATAAATCTATGTACATCATGTATGTTTTTAGAAGTATTCCACTCTTAGATAGATTTAATCTTAGTTGGATAAAAAATAAAACTAGACTTAGATATTATGTGACCAAATAGTGGATCTCTATTTAACATTTAGACATATTACCATATAATTTATGTTATCTTAGCCTTTGCATCATTAGATCAAAATTATGTTCATGTTCAACTCCATCTTTAGAATAGATCACTATGTCATCGAGAAAAAACTAGAACAAACTTGTCCAAAAAATATTTAAATATACCATTCATTAAATTCATAAATGTAGTAGGTGAATTAGTTAAACCAAAGGGAATTACCATAAACTCGTAATGTCCATACTAAGTTTTTAAAGTAGTCTTATAGATATTTTCATCCTTTATTGTCAACTAGTGATAGCTTGATCTCAATTCTATCTTATAGATGAGAGTTGTATCCTTTATTTGATCAAATAGATAATCTATCCTTGATAAAATATAATGATTCCTAATAGTAACCTTGTTAAGCATGTGATACCCAACACACAACAACAAGGTTCCATCCTTATTTTTCATAAAGACCATAGGTTCACCCCTAGGTGACACACTTCACCCAATGCTTCCATTTTCCAATAGCTCTTGCAATTAAGATTTCAACTCTTGTAAATCTACCACATTCATGTGATAAGGTGATTTAGATGTTTTAATCACTTAAAAGTAGTAATTGGATCCTAAGAGTGGTTCTTGAGTTAACCTATCCTTAAGCTATCCATAGACCTATCTTTGAGAATTAGACTTAAATTTCTAGTCATTAAATAGACCACAGTCACCTACAACTAATGAAGAAATATTCCTAGAACTATCATCACAAATCCTAATACAACTTTTTCAATAGTATGCCAAAAGGACATTAGCACCACATTTGGGACATTACAAACACATGACACTAGTGTTTCCAATTGGGAACTACTATCATTATCCCCAACTCTTCCCAATGGATACAAGTAAAAAAACCCTATAAATACAAGTCTAATCCACCTCTATTCACTAGATGGAAAATAGATACAAAATTTATTCAAACCAAAGACAAAGTTATGCAAAATCAAGGTACTTTATCCCTATTCCACCCTACTTTTTGCATACTACAATATATAGCAGCCCTAAGTCCAGTTTTCAATCATTTTAAAGATCAATCACATTTAAGGCATCCAAAGCTACTCTCATTCTATCATTTAATTACACATACATCAAGCACTATATGAGAGAACTACATTAGACTTAATCTCTCATCAGAGTATTGGTATGTAGGCAATTCTCTACACAATGGGGTGTTGAAGATGTCTAGTCCATCCTAATAACACATAAAACCATTGATTATGCCATACTTACAAGTAGATCAAGGTTTACACATCAAATCAAACTTTCTAGGTACAATACAGAGCTATAAGTTTTGGTCATACAAGAATAAAACATACAGACATAGGCACAAGGTCTCCTAAAAAATAGGAATAGTCTTGTAAAGGGGACATAAACACCACATTGAGGACACTATACATAGATGGAACTACTGTCCAAACCCTAGCTTGCATTAATTCCCATTTTTGTGCAATATATTCAAGGTTACATACTTCTAATTTTTTGATTTTATTTAGACAAATTAGCTAATTAAAATCAATTTTACATTAGGGTTTTAATTTATTTTAGATTTAATTTAAATTATTTCAAAGAAAACCTAGTTTCAAAAACCTAGCCCTATATGCTCTTAGGGTTTGTAGCATTTTTTATTCTATTTTGATTAGTTGTTATTAATTATTTAGAATTTATATATTCTATTATAGTAGCTCTATTTCAATTTATTTTATATATGCCATCTAAAAAAGCTATCTCTCTTCCCCTAAGAAGTGCTAGACTAGGTGGTAATCCTAGAGAGCATATTTAGATTCTAGCTATCTGAACGTATAAAAAAGACAAAGAACATAATTACAAACCCAAATATGAATCCATCACACCATGATTATGTGGAATTCAATGAAAATGCATCTAAGGATGTGTAAACACTATAATTATTTACCATTAGCCACCTGGTAATTTTGTTTTACAAATTATTTTTTTACCTCCCTAACCACATAAATTTATTTAAAACCTAGGGAATCTTAACCTTTTAACTACCTTACAAACGTATGACCTAATCCTCAACAAACTCATGCATTTAAACCCAAAATTCATTGTGGTTATAATAAACTAATGTAGATAAAACTATCTATTGCTAAAAATCATGAATCATTACCGATTCTCCCATGATCGGTGCCTATTCTCTCAATCAACATTGATCCATTTACACTTATCCATCCCTTTGGCTTAGGGACCATGAATGCTAAACCTTAAAATTCTACTTGGATATTTGGAGAACTAAGGAGACCTTAGCATAAATCTACCTAAATTCTTCTACATACAATTCCCATCCATCATTATAAACCTAAATGACTACTTGCATTTGTGGGAAGAAATATATTCTACCTATAACCTAGTTTAAGGTAAGTATTTAATTATATTATTTAATTTCTTATTAGTATCTCTATTTCTATTTGCTTATCCATCAATTAGAATATAACCTACATCCCTCAGTCTTCATTTATTATCCTCTATTACCTTGTAAGTCTCTATTTTTACTTAAGTGAAATTTTGTATAAAATCAACATTGATTCATCTAACCAATCCTAAAAAATTGGCACTAATCTTATATGATTGGCATCAATCCACTGCATACTTTTTTAAAAACCAAGACTTTTAATCCTAGGAACCCTATCTTCAATCATTCTTATATTTTATCTTTTCAAATATGGCATTATAATGTAGATGACTCTACTGGTCATTATGCACAAAAACATTAATATTATCGATCTTCCCATTGTATCTCAACCTTTTTTACTTATTAGAGTGATATAGCCTTTGAATTATCACTTTGTGCCATTGTTTACTCTCCCTCAGTTGAAGACTTTGACCAACTTGATATTATATAAGAAGATGTGAATGCTACTAAAAATTATTGGGATGAATACTTTGATTACATTGATAGATTAAATTAAAATTAATTCATAATAATTATCTTTATTACATATTTATATTTCATAATTTTAAGTTTTATTTATCCACTTAATTATGAAAATAGTGAGCTGACATCCACTTGAGGAAGTTCATAACTTCTTAGGATTGGTTCCTAATCAGGTAGCTCACCTATCTATCTATTAATCTATTTTTTCCAAATTGTTTATTTGTGTGCAGGTATTCTTCCAAGTAAAAAAGAAGTTCCCTCATTGATCGGATTCAATTAATGTGTAACCATATTCATATATCCAGGTATTATTCATAAGACTTACATTTCATTATGTTTTTAGTAAGTTAATTTAATTAAAATAAAAAATGAAAAACTACTATAACATGTTGAATAATATTAAGGATGAAGACACACTACATTCACTTAATGTTAATGATATAGTTGTGAACAAAGTTGAGGTGTTATAGGGCTTTAAAGATAGAATTAATGAATAGCCCCATGATCATGCACATATTTTACAATCCATATTAGAAATCAAGAATAAGAACAATAATGGTAAATCTTAAACCCTTATAATTAATGATGTTGTTACATCTTTAGTGGGGCCCACTCAACCAACTCAGATAAGATGACCCAATTTTATTATTCAACCATCAATGATAAATACATCACTTGTGGCTAGTTCTTCTCCTCTAGATGTACAATCCCTTATGCATTAGGTTATTTCTCTCTAATCTAAGGTGTTACATCTTAAGAAAGGAACATCTAATCTTTCACATGCTTTGGATTCCAACATTCTCTTGCATACACCTTTGGCACATCACATTGAGGCAAATCCTTTGCCATCCAATTTTGTAGTACCCAAGCTCACATTATATGATGGTAAAAGTGACCTATATCATTATCTCAAATCCTTTCATGCAATATGCTTAGAATATGTGTCTAATGATTGCATTCTTACAAAGCTATTTCCAAGAAATCTCAAGGATAATTCCCTACAGTGGTTCTATTATTTTATTAACCAATTTATCATTATATTTTATCATTTAGTATATATGTTCCTAGCACACTTCTCTATCAACATAAGTGATAAGATATCATATGCACAAGTGGCACAACTAAAGCAAAAGTTAAATGATCCCATAACCAATTATGTGTTACTATACAAGACAATATTATCCCAATTGACTATCCCCATGGAAGATAGAGATATTTAAGATATATTCAAATAGAGTCAATTACCATCATTTCAAAAAGCAATCGTATTCAATAAGGTTCCCACATTTACAGATATGTGCTACATAGTTAAGGAATGAGATGTTAAACTCTTAGCAATGGGAAAACTCAAGTACACAAATGGATCAGATTCAATTATAAAGAGTTAAAAAAAACATCCATAAAAATCTAGGGACATAGAGAAAAAACAAATCAAAATATAATAGTCAAAGTAGATTTAGATCCTTCTCCTAGCTTGGTTTTATGATCTCCTTAGCATAGAGTATTCCCTAATCTACCAGAGTCAACGGCATGAGTTCTAAAACAACTACTGAATTGCAATGTAATATCTCTCCCCCCCATTAAAGAGGTTTATATGACATAAACTCTTCCAAAGAGTTATGATGCAAGTGAATTATATGAATATCATAGGGTACTAGGGCACAAGAAAAATAGATGTATTATCTTGAAGCAAAAGATACAAGATCTCATTGAGGTAAATATTATTGATGTGGGCACACCCATAAAGGAAATGAAATAGAAAATAAAGGCAATGACACTTAATATATTTTTAGATCCTTTCCCTAAGCATATAACTAATGAGGTAGGGGTACATCAGGTGTTTATTATACATACTAGTATCATCCACCAACAGCTTCCTATCACATAGTTACAAAGGAGACACACCCCTTCATAACATTATTGGCATTTATCACATTAAAATGCCACCTAGACCAATGATCACATTTTTAGAGAAAGAGATTGTAGATGATAACATATATTTATATGCACTCTTTATATGAGCATATACATAACACCATCTTATCTATAGTGTCATGGTTGACATTGGGTAAAGCATAAGCATGTACATCATGACACTCTTACAAAACTTGGGATATATAGAATGAGATATATTACTCATCAATACAGTCATTAGTGGTTTTAGTGGCCATGTTTAGATCTCTATTGGGGATATTTTGCTTCCATTACAAGTTGGACTAGAACACATAGCTACTCAATTTCTATTATTACTTAGTGAGGGTGTATTCAACATATTATTGGGAAGACCATGATTACAAAAGCTCTAAACTATCTCATCTATAGTACACCAATGCTTGAAGTATATACATGCTAACCAGGTGGTTATGATTGAGGGTGTCCCGTATGAGTATCCTCCTCCCATTCCATAGATAGTTATAGCATAGTTTCTATCTAAAATTTCAACATAGACACCAGTTACAATTCCAATTACACTACCAGACATTACATGGTTATCAATTAAAGTAGAGAATACTAATCTTATGTATACATCATAGTGTTTAGTAGAGTCCTTAGAGTAGGACATGTCTACTTCTACAATGTCTATACACACATAATCTCCCTTAGAGACCATTATTAGAGAGACCATTGCATCATAGATATGTCATGGATTATAGAGGACCTTCTTATACACACTTTACACTAAGATCAATTATAATGGGTTTTAGGGGTTTTCAACATAGGGCACCTAATCCACCTATAGATTATGCATCTACTAGATGGGTCCCTAAGACCCCTACAACTCATAGGGAATCATAGTTAGTGTCACAACATCATAACATCACTACTCAAGTAGCTTTAGGTTTAGATTATACAACACACTAATTCATGGGCTCACATTTGCCATTTCACATCACATGCACGATCATAGTTCCACTTTTTGACATAGGTCATGGTGATGGTGAGTATCCCATGAGAATCATAGGTTAGTATGGTTCCTACCCTTGTACATACTTCCTTCTCTCTCTCTCTCTCTCTCCCTCTCTCTCTCTCTCTCTCTCTCTCTCTCTCTCTCTCTCTCTTTCTCTCTCTCTCTCTCTCTCTCTCTCTCTACATAGTTTATTTTCATATGCTTGTACATAGTTTATACTCAAAAATCACAAAAACTAATATAATATGTCTAGGTACAAAAACATTCAAATATTTAAAAAATACAAAATTTTATAGATTATATGCATTTTTATGTTTATATTTATATGAATTTCTATATATTACATATTCTTAGCTATCCTAGCATAGTTAGTTTTATCATACACATATGCTTCATTTATTCTTGTTGAGTGATTATAGATTATAGATATGACTCTAGTACTAGACACTGATCTAGACTAACTATCATCTAACCATTGAAGGCATTTGCACTGATATAGGTTTATAAATTTCTACATCTACCCACTTGGGGGTATCTCCTACATAGTTGATATAACTAGGTTTTATCTTTACATACTATACATTCTAGTTACACATTGATTTATCTTGATACTAATCATTACTATTCATTGCTCAGATTTTTTTGCCATCTATCACTAATTAGCATCAGTATATATGCACCCTAACATCTACATAGATTTGTCTTAAATAGTTATACATGCTTTCATTTCTAGTTCCTAGATTATACTTGATTGTGTTTCCTATACTTCTTCCATTTCTAGGGATTTTTAATATGCCATTATTATTCGGCTTTTATGCCACTTCTTTATTTGTATTCCTAGAATATGTGTCCATGTCCCTTATGTGTGCTCTTCCATGCTTCTATATGTAGACATTGAACATGCCCTTCTCTATGTATCTATGCTAAATTACTTATTATTTGTGTATGTGGACATTAGAACATGTCTTTGTATGTCTTCATTCTCAAATTTAGTGACATATGTCCATGTCCCTTATATTTTAACCCCTTGGCATACCTTTTTTGTGCCTAATTTGTTTATATGCTTGCTTATTTGTATGCTTCTACACCATGACACTTGTGTTTTTTTGTTATACACACACAAATTTTTGATGCCATGAGAGATCTCATACATATACCCTTCCTAATTGGGAGCCTTAATGGACATCATGCCCCATCCCTCTAGTTAGTTACTCATATTTACTACTATTATACATTTATTACATCTATCTTAACACCCTTGTGTAATGCTAGATTACAAAATACATCTTACATTTCCTACTTATGATCATATAGATTTATATTCTGATGCTATGTTTTAGATTATATTAGAATATCATGCACATGATCTTGCTAACACATTTTTCATAGTTACTTCTTTAGAAGGAAATTATTACAAAGGTTTTGCAACTACCCTTAAAAAATACATAAGGGTTTATCATAGAGATTAGTCTATTAAATTGATTTTCATAGATACATTTTAGAATGCAAGCTCAATTTGAGATATTAGACTCAAGTCAGACATATAATAGAACAAAGACTTAGCAATCAATTTAGATCATACAAAAATTATACCAGGTAGTCATTAACACCTAGACTGGGACACTAGCACCATAGGGTGATACTATATATTATAGGGTACTAATGTCCATTAGACCTAGCTTTAAGATATTCCAAGTCATATAGACTAGTACACTAGGTAAAATACATATTTTCATATATATAATCACAAGTTTGGTAATTTTGTTTAGTTTTAGTTCATATTTATTCATTTTAGTTTAAATTCATACTAGTTGCTTAGATTTGGGGGCATCATGTGTGGAATGATCACTCATAAATTCATATTAATTCAATAGGTTCATTTATTACATACTTGATTCAAATTTAGTATACTCAGATACTAGATTGGGGGTATATATGTGGCACATATTTTCCATATACTCAGCTTATGATTTGTTTAGATGGAATGGAAAACTCTATGTCATTATATACACTATATACACTTGCTATCACATTTCAAGTTATCACTGTATTCATGCCTTACTCTATATGAAGTGGTTTGGATTCTTGAGTGGCCTAAAGCTACCTAATATATCTGAGTGGCTACATAGTTGAATACATAGTTAGATTACTCAGTTAGATACTTTTAGCACTTTATATAATATAGTTGTAGATGCATCTAATTCACATAGGTGGTAATGATGAATTCGTGGCCTACTTGAGTTCTTGGGCCACGTAAATTAGAGGGTTTAACACACTTTTAGTCTTATCCAATCTATTCATAGAGGTCACGATCCACCAAGAAGGGGTGGGTAATGATGGAGTTAAAATGATATTGAGTTCTTGAGCCACCCATATGAGGATTGATCAAGCCATCAACTTAGTTTAAGATATTCAATGATATGATCCTTATGCACATTCACACACATATGTTGTTACTAAGTTCATACATTGGTTCACATACCTAATGATTTGTATTCATTCCTTTCCTCTCTCTTTACTCAATTATTTCATTTTAACATATTATTTTACTTTTTATTATCTCTTAAGTATTGATATTTTCATGTTTCATTATAGGACATTGCTTTGGATCATGTTCCACATATGTGTGAATCTAGGAATTTGACTCAAGAGAGGATGGTTAGTATGGTGTTAGTTACAAAATGAAAGAAACACACTAACTAGTATAACATCTCTAGGCCTAGACACTAGGGAGAGATTAGTTAAAAAATATGAATAAAACACAACTAAAATGCAAAAGAAATCATATTTTACCTTCTTGGATGCTCTAAAATGCTTGTTATAGTGGCTTGCTCAGCTTGTGCTCATGAAGTCTTCTTCAAAGGAAGATTGGCTACCTCCATCTTTGATTGGCACCTTTAGATCATGGCTTGGAATCAATTTGTCATGGTAACACTAGTTGATTAAAGCTTTGTAATCAATTTTGCATTATAACTTTGCATAATCATGTCTTAAAATTCATGTGGTGAGGCCTCCTATTTATAAATTTTTGAGAATGTCTAAAATCAATCTAAACCATCCATATTAAGATTGAGATGTGTGGTTGAGGATTAATTCAATTTTTAGAATTAAGTTTATAATTATCCTCATCATGACATTGGAATAAGGGGAAATTAAGAGGCATGGAGGGTATCATGGAAGGCATTGATGAGGCATGGAGGGCATGAATCTTGATATTTATGGGATTTATGGCCTAGGGATGTCTTCCCAAGAAATGAGGTCACCTAATGATGTAGATATTAAATATTCATTTCAATAAATAAGTATTAAATAAGTATATATGGAATTATTTATTAGGCTCTAATTTGGTTTAATTAGATCCTAAGCGTGTTTAAGCACTTTATGCACAAATTACTCAAATTGATCAGAATGCCTTATTATTGGTCCAATATTCAACTGGATTAGAATTGGAAGGTAATGTCAAATGCATTGGATGAATTATTCCATTTAGGATCTTAATGAAAACAAATAACAAAGGCATGCATCTTGTGCAAAATATTTGCTAGGAAAGAGCAATTCAAAGCACCTAGGTGCAAATTTGGCATTTTGACTCAGAATGATTTGATCAAAGTTAGTTGACCCATAAATTGCATTACCCCATTTAATGATAACCTAGCCAAAATTGGCATTTGACTATGTCAATTTTAACTCATTTAATGCATTTTAATGTTTTTAGGCCAAATTATGTATTTTAAGTGGAAATTTGTCAAAAGCCTAGTTGGAGGTTATCACTGGCTAGATTTAGGTGCTACAGTTTGCCCTTATTTAGGAAGATGTTAAAAATCATAGGCAAAGAAATGTCTTCTTAAATAATGAGAGATATCCTGTATGCCAAAAAGAAGATGATGGTTAAATAATAAAGCTCTAAATGGTTTTGTGAAGCCTATGATGATGCCCCCTTGAGGGAGTGGCCATCACATTATTTGATGGATGGTCCCTCGAAAACAAACAAGAAGAAGGTGGAATTAACATGTGGTTGAGATTAATCCAAATGAGAAAATGATTACATGTATTGACGTAAAAAGAATACTAATTTACCCAAAGGTGGTTATAATTAGGAATAAAAGTCAAAATAATGATTTACCCATAGGTGGTTATAATAATTAAGTAGACCTAGATTGGCTAAAACTGATGGTGACCCATTTAGGGATGATTAGCAAGCATAACTCAAGGATATTACCTAAAATATATATTAAAGATGAGCAGGTGTAAAGTGACGAAAGATATGGATAGAGGAATAATATTGATCATTAAAAATTATTTAGTTGTACCTACCAATGAGGAAATGCTTATCCTTATTAGTAATGATACAACTAGAATGGTTAATGGGTTGATTTGATCAAGGGTGGGATGCAAGAATTTGCCAAGGTACCAAGGTGAAACTTCTATGGCTCCATTGATTGTAGACCTTCCTGAAGATAATTTTTGTTGTAGCATGTGATGGTAGGCTTTATGATATAACACCATGAAGACTATCCCAAAATATGCATAAGGACTGACTCCCAATCTAATAAACACTCGAAAACAATACACCAATGATAAAAACCATGATGACAATGTTGACATATAAATATGGATGGACTCAAGAATAATGTGCTCAAGGAACCACCCATGAATGCATATAGACTAAGTCAAGGCAACAGTGCTAAAATCAAACAAATAGGCAAGCAAGCAAGTAAACAAATAAACAAAAACAAATAAACAAACAAAGAACTTAAAATAAATAAACAAACAAAAATCCTAAAAATAAAAGCAAAAAAAATCATCCTAACAATGACCATGCCCCCATAAGGTAGATCAAGGATAAATGACTAGGCTTAAATAGGACAAATGTTTTTGGATTTTGAAATATTATGAATGTTTTTGGAATTTTGAGGTATCTTAACTTGTTAGAGAATGACAAGATACCTGCTCACAAAATGGCAAGAATGTTTGGCTTAGGTTGCTCATAAAATGGTGAGAGTGTTGTCAGGAGAAGAAACAACACCTACAACAATCAATATGCTCTGATACTAACTGTTAGGTGACCCCTTATCCAATGGAATCATAATTGATTACTTTATTATAAGCAATTAAACATGGAATTATACCAGAATGATAAAGTAACTAGAAACTTGAGACAACAAAGAATTTGAGAGACAATACTCACTCTTTGTATTAAATACTACTACAAGAAAATACAATAAGGAAGATGCCACTTCTTCCTCCACCTCAAAGGCTTGCCACACCTCAAGACCTTCTTTCCTCTCTCTCTTTCTCAACACAAAACCAACTCTACAACCTGAGTTGCTATCCCTCCTTGAATGCTTCAGCTGATCTCCTTGACCTTACACCTGTAGATCTCCTTGACCTTGCTTGCTTCAATACTTTTTTACTTGCCTTCTTAATTATTACAATACATGCCTTATGGGTCTTTAAATAGGATCCCATGCTTACAAAAATATAACTCTAGTTACAATAATTAGACACGCAGCTCGTGACTATAATTAGTCATTTGACATGCAAACACTCTCTTCACTTAACTGACTGTTCGTCAACAATAGTTCTAGAAATACACAGGCGACCGACACCGGTCTCTGTCTGTCTAGTGCTGCTGACATCGGCTGACCTCCTACCGTTGTTGGTTTCCTTCTCTACTATCTGTGACCGACGTCGGTTATACTGCCGATGCCGGTTCCTCTGGTTCTTCAGCATCCTCTTCTTGTGTCTGCAAACAGTTGAAGCTTTTAGCTCCACACCTTAACAATCTCCCACTTGGAGATAAACATCTGCAACTTGTACCTGTACCTATACACCATCTATTTTGTTCCTTAGGCTCTATATCCCTCTTCAATGTCACTCTTGAAGACCAACCACCATGCAAACTTGTGATGCAATACCTATATCTTATGCCACAAGAATTTTGCTGCTCCCAAATTCTCCATGACACACTTCTGAACCAACTCTACCCTTAGCTCAGAAAACTCCCCGTATATGAAACCTTGCAACAAGTAACACAATATAGTAACAGGATAATGTAGCTAATATTATCCAACCTGGTAAAGATAAAATACAATGGTCAAACCTCCATTGTTCTGCAGCCTAATCAAGACCATATACCATAGCCTTCTGTCTCATGTGTCCATCCACTCTCTTCTCTAAAATGGGAATCCATCCCTCTATCCAGTGCTTCCTTCCAGCTGACAACTCTACCAACAAATACCTATTTGGTTCTTCTCCAAGGACTCACACTCCTCATCCATGCTAAGCTCCCACTATTTTTGGATTCTACCTGCATTGCTTCTTCCATCTTCCTAGTTCATGACTATCAATAAGCAATATAAAGAAGGTGAACAATGAATATGAGGTTCACATACCTTTCCTGACCTCCACATGGGTGTTTGAGACTTATTAATTCACCCAACATTCATTCCAGTGACTGATATCGGCCATCTCCCAGTCTGCTCCCAATCGATGTTGGTTCCCTGCACTGACCCTGACTACTGACGTCATTTCCCTGGCTGACGCCAGCATCTCTCCTGCCGATGTCGGTCCTTATGACTAACGTCAGACTTCTCCTGCCTGACCTACCGACCTTGCTGGTCTGTACATGATCGAAGTTGGTATCTGGCTGACTGACGTCGGTCCCATGTGACCGACATTGACATCTATGTGTTCCTGTAAGTGATGAAATTTTCATCTGCGAGCTTTTCTTGGATCAAACCTCTGTCCATGCTGCCCTGCTCAGATATATTCAGCCCTTGTGACTGATCTTTGTCCTTCATCTCCTCCATAAACACCAAGGCTTCTTTGTTCCTGTCAAAAGCATCAAATTTCCTCTTTCTGCACTGAACTCTATCTATGCTTTCCAAATTTGAACACATACCTTTTGAATCAAGAACTTCCATTCCCTTCTTATTCATGTGACCAAGCCTATTAGGCCACATCTTCGAATCTACACCAGAAGTAGAATTAGTAATACAAGTAGACAGATAAAGAGTATCTACTTTTTTACCTCTTGCTAGAACAAGTGTTCCCTTGGTAACCTTCCAAGAATCCACTGTGAGGGTTATTGTGCATCCCTCATCTCCCAACCTTCCTACAGAAATCAGACTCTGCTTTAGAATTAGAACATGCATGACCTCTTTCAACACCCATGTGTTGTCAATCTACAATCTCAGCTACACTTTCCCTTTGCAAACTATCTGACAAGGCATACCATCCCCTAAATAGAGCACTCCAAAGTCTCCCTGTTCATACTCATAGAACAAATCTCTATTTGAGGATGCATGAAAAGATGAACTAGAATCTAAAATCCATGATCCTACCTGACTATTCGAAGAAAGTATGAGAGCGTGCTGCATCACAATATTTGCATCCTTTGCTTCTTCCATACTTGCATGTTGGTTCTCTTTATCTCTCAACCAACACTCCTTCGTATGTCCTTTCTTTCCACAAAACCAGTAGGTAATACCTTTGGACTCAGATCTCCTTCCTAACCTTGATTTCCCTTGCTCAACCTTCTCCCTTTGCTTTCCCCTGCTTTCTGCACTTAGAGCATTCCCTGATGATTCACTTGTGCTTCTCCTACGTATTTCTTCATTCAAGATCACACTCACAACATCATCAACTTTTAAGATTTTAGAAGCAGATGCAGAATTACTTACTGCCATAACTAAACCGTCACAACTTTCAGGCAAAGAACATAAAATCAAGAGAGCCTTTACCTCATCATCAAAAACAATATTGACTGAAGCTAGTTGGTTTACCAAACCATGGAAATCATTGAGATGAGTATGTACCGATCCACCTTCCTGCATTTGCAAAGTAAATAGCTGCTTCATAAGATATACCTTATTAGAAGCCGATGGCTTTTCGTATAAATTCGCTAAGGACTTTATCAACTCTTCTATTGTCTTGCATTGTGATAAGCTAGAAATCACAGATGATGCAAGGCTCAACCTTATGGAACTAAGAGCCTTCTGATCAAGAACGTTCCATTCTTCATCCTTTATATTTATGGGCTTGCATGCAACCCCACCCAATGGTAAGTACAAATCCTTCTGATACAGATAGTCCTCAATCTGCATCCTCTAATGTTGATAATTCTTGCCATTGAACTTCTCCATTCATAGACTACTTTCTTCTACCATTGCTGAACTCCCACTCAATCAGAGAACCCTATGAATGACCTATAATAAAAAACAATACCCTGCTTCTTGCAAACCGTAGCTCTGATACCACTTGTCAGGAGAAGAAACAACACCTACAACAATCAATATGCTTTGATACTAACTGTTAGGTGACCCCTTATCCAATGGAATCACAATTGATTACTTTCTTATAAGCAATTAAACATGAAATTATACCAGAATGATAAAGTAACTAGAAACTTGAGACATCAAAGAATTTGAGAGACAATACACACTCTTTGTATTAAATACTACTAGAAGAAAATACAATAAGGAAGATGCCACTTCTTCCTCCACCTCAAAGGCTTGCCACACCTCAAGACCTTCTTCCCTCTCTCTCTTTCTCAACACAAAACCAACTCTACAACCTGAGTTGCTATCCCTCCTTGAATGCTTCAGCTGATCTCCTTGACCTTACACCTGTAGATCTCCTTGACCTTGCTTACTTCAATACTTTTTTACTTGCCTTCTTAATTATTACAATACATGCCTTATGGGTATTTAAATAGGATCCCATGCTTACAAAAATAGAACTATAGTTACAATAATTAGACATGCAGCTCGTGACTATAATTAGTCGTTTGACATGTAAACACTCGCTTCACTTAACTGACTATTCGTCAATAGCAGTTCTGGAAATACACAGGTGACCGATGCCGGTCTCTGTCTGTCTGGTGTTGTCGACATCAGCCAACCTCCTGACATCACTGGTTTCCTTCTCCACTGTTTGTGACCGATGTCAGTTATACTGCTGATGCCGGTTCCTCTGGTTCTTCAGCATCCTCTTCTTGTGTCTGCAAATAGTTGAAGCTTTTAGATCCACACCTTAACAAGTGTATGGAAAGGGGGACTTAGGTGACCTCAACATGAATTGAACATGACATACATAGTCTTGAAATGACCTTAATTCATAGTAATTCCATCCACACAAAATGTAATAAAAACCAACTAAGTCCTAACAAGTTCTCAAATCTAGAAAATGGCCAATCAAATGAAAATAGTAATGGCAAGGTGATGCGGAAATTCATGATAAACAAATGCTGCCCCTAGTTTACCCATACGTGGTTATAACTAGGATATAATGGAATAAGTCAATGATACTAATTTTCCCATAGGCTATTATAATTATTAGCAAGACTAGTGAAACACTAATTTGCCCATAGGTGGTTATAATCATGATCACATAAACAAACTTGATAGGATGAAAGATATCTTTCCAGATCAACTGTCACACTAATTTCATGGACTATCATTATAAACATAGATTGGATAATATTTGAAAATTGATCATAACCCCCCCACAAAAAGTGTGAAAAGAACCAAAGTAACCAAGATTAAAATAGGATTGGGTAGGATGACTAAAAATAAGCTTTGGTCTAGATAGGAATGGAATGATAGAATGGATAAAATGTTAAGAAGGTTTTGCCCCAAGTAATAGGGTGAATAGCAAGAATATTCAACAATGGAAAATGGATATGTAACAATGGCGTTAGCATGAAAATGTGAAATGGTATGGTACATGTTTTTGGCCTAGTTGTGGTTTTTAATTCTATTATTCTTGTTGATGGGGAGATGCACATCCTAATCAACAAATGATATAAATAGAGTACTTGATCATGTTAATTTCTAGCCCACACCTCATTTAAATAGTTACTTTATCAAGAACTCAATACAAATCTGGTTGTCAAGAATGCTTTTATGATCTTTGTTGGTCATTGATTTTGATTCCTTCAAACATTGAGATAATGTATCTTTGTAGCCTCTACAAAGGAAAGTGTGGCCATGGATGGTAAACAAGGACAAATAATGGATGCTAGGTTTTATTGTGAAATGGAATGGTTGATGATAATGGAATGTGGAATAATTAGTAAACAAATGAAGATCAAGATGTTCAGTCACACATAATGTCGTTGATGTTGGATTTGACATAATTTTGGTAATGGTAGGGCTGAAGACTTGTTCTCTTGATAGGACCACCATATTTTTCTATTTTTTGATCTTGAGAGTAGCTACCATTTGATTAGGCTATAGATTGGAAGCTATTTTGATTTGATATTTGATTTTATATTCATCAAGTAGCGAAGAATTTTTTTGCTTAGCTATTGGTGCCTCAAAAAGGTTTTCACCATTGAAATTGTCTTGATTGTCCCATAGCACCTTCGAGAAGGTTTCACTAATGAATGTGGAATTTTAAATTTGATTGTATTCTAGAGATTCCAAAAAAAAAATCACTAGAAGATGTTAAGTTTTGACTTGGATTATCCCTTAGCACCTCCAAAAAGGTTTCACTAGGAGAGTGTTATTCTGGGACATGAATGTTGTCTTGGTCTCCTTGCTCTTCTTTAACCACTATGTCACCATGGATGCAGTTCAATAAAGTGTGATTATATACATCCCAATCGACACTTGTGGGAGATGGAATGTCAATAATATGGCTATCTTGGTTGATGGCTATGGCACACGGAATGGGGAGAGGCTGCATAATCCTCATAAAAGATACTAGGAAAACTTATGTCAAAGCTAAAGTAATCATCCTCAAAAATTATATAAGGATCACAAATGTATTCAAATTAATTTTTAAGGCATGCATAACCAATCTTATAATAACCATAACCATATTCTTCTTTTGAATTTGATTCTAACTCAAGGGACTTTGAATCTGATGTTGATTCAAATTTTGATGGTAAATATGATGTTGGTTCAAGAATAGAACCTAAATTTAACTATTATTCTTCATCTAATGGGTACTCTTTTACAATGATGTCTTATTGAATATTTGGTTTTGGATAATTATCATCCTATTATGGCATAATGGGCTCCATAAAAACTAGTTTGTTAGAGTGGCACTCCTCTAAGATAGAAAAAAGGTCAAGAGACAACTCCTTAGTGATTGGCTTGTCAATAGGAGGCTCTATAAAAATAGGCACATGGTCAAGGTAATGATTTTACCAAAGGTGGTTATAATCATTAAGAAGTGACTCAACAAATATTAGATCATTAGAGTGAGACTCCTCAATAATTGGTATAGGATCAATAAGCAATTCTTCATAGGTTGAATTATCACAAATGGTGGATTCAATATAAACATCTTGGATTGGTTGGTTCACTTGGCATTAGTTTCCAATGAGTTGGAAGATACTAGCTTTAAACATATCTTGGTCTTTGAATGATTGGATGGGTTGAGGTTTGGATGGGATTGGTACTAAATGAGGAAGGACATGTGGTTAGATAATGTTAGGGCCTTAGGGAGTATTATTTCTCACATGAGCTAAAGGATAAAGTCTTGAGATGGTAATGGAGGTAGTGTGGAGCATGATTTCTTGCACAAGCCAAAGGACTAGGTCCTAGAATGTTGAAGGGGCATTATGGAGCTTGATTTTTTGCACAAACCTAAGGATGAGGTATTGGTATAGAAATGGTTGGGAATTGTGGTCCTGGAATAGAAATGGTATGATGTAGTGGAGCCTGATTACTCTCATAAGCCAAAGCATCTAAGTCTTTCTCATAAACCATATTATCTTAGTTGTGAGTTGGCTCATAATATGGTTCTTGACTGTGTTCCATGTATTGATTATTGAAAAGAGGGTATGGATTCATATCCCAAATAACATTATCTATAGTTGGTTCTTCAAATTCTTCCTCAAAAGCCTCTTCATGCCAATCAAGGTCCCAATTTAGATTTTGTGGATTTTGATTATGTTCACCATATGTAGTATTGTAGGGAAAATAATAAAACTCCTTAGAAAATCTTTCTCTATGGGGGTTCCTAGTGGGATTTTGTGTGGCCATTCTATCATAAGTTTGATTATATGTGACTCCACCATAAGTGTCATGAGATATATCCATGTAAATGATGAAATATCTAAAACAAAAAGGCTTAGAGTTATATAAACTCTAAAAAACTATCCAAAGGACAAATGGTTCAAACTTGGTCTAACTTGGTCAAAGGGGTAGAGCTGTATTTATAATATGGTCTAAAAGTGGAGATGTATCTCCAAAATAGTTTGTGATAAGATTTGGCATAAAATAAACTAACATCAAATGTCATACACACAAAAGGTCAAGTGTCTGAATAAAAACCAACATGTCAAAGGTCTAGGTTAAAGTGTTTCAAATAAGGTCTAAAATAAGAAAAGGAAAAGTTGAGTTGCTAGGTCTTTTGTCTAAATATGGAGTCAAAAGCTAGGCTAAAAAAAATAAGCATATTTTAGGACTTTAGTCTAAACAATGTGAAAATTTTCACTTGAAACAAAGGCTGATGTGATTTGATTTAATCTAACAAGTTTGGAAATGACTTTGACATGAATTCGACATACCAAAAAAAAAAACATGATCAATTGGCATAAATCATAAGACAAAAGGATCTTTGAAGAAAGGTTGTGTTATCCCAAATAAAGGCACAAACAATGACGAGGATAGGCATTAAATAAACAAAACATCAATAGTTTTCAAAATTGGGTAATAGATTAACCAAAGTTATGCAACCCAAAAGAGAAAGATCTATGTATCAGCCCCATGATTTAAGGCCTAAATAGAAATGAATCAATGTTTGAATCCAAACTTGATAAAGCTAATTGAAAACTCAACATTGAAGGCTAGGATTTGATCAAATGAGATAGATAATATTAGACAACATGACAACATAAGACAAATATCCAAATGGTATACATGACATGGTTTGAAACAAATGATTTTTGATACAAGGTAATCTAGTCTTGAAACAAATTAAGTAGCCTAACAGTGTAATCATGATCAAATGATGTGGTCAATTTTATGTTTCAAAGAGTTAAAAGGCTCAATTTTTTTTGACATGATTTGGGTAGCATAATGCTATCCTTCACAACTTAAATGACACACACACAAACAAGTTTAGAAAAAATTTCAAGGCACAAGTATGGTGTAAAATGGCTAGCATAACACCTCTTTAGACAAAAGAGTGATGTATAAACAAATTGGTTTTGACATGTCTTTATGAATTAAAAAACAAGTTTTAGTCTCAAAACATACCAAATGAGAAAATGATCCAAAAATACACTATGTATAATCATCTAAATCCTAGTAAGGGTATGGCAATGTGGGGTTGACTAAACTAGAAAGCTTTCAAATGTTTCTAGGGGAATCAATTGCACAATGAATTTCATGTCAAATGATGTAAAATAAAAGCACACAAATTAGGTGAACATGACATTGACTAGTTGTAAAAAGGTCTAGTCCTTTTTACAACCACTAAATCTTATTGTTTGCTTATTGTAGTGTGATGTTAAAATGTAGATACATCTTGTGTTCAACTCAAAAAGAGTAAATGAAGTCAATGTTGGGAGATGAAACCTTGGGTCAAAGCTTCCCTAAATAACTCATGGGAGGTAATGACTTCCCCCTTGTAAGCCAAGTTTACATGAAATAAAAGACTAATAGAAATACTTTAGGGTCATTTTCAAGGTCACCCAAACTTTGAAGAGTTTTTGGGGAATGATCTAAATGACATTATTTCTAATCCTTGGACTAGGCCACTTGAAATAGGGATGGTGCTTTTGATTCTAAGGGTTCTCTAAAGGGGACAAATGGAAGAGCATACATGCAACACCCCTCTTTTTGCCAAACAAAAATATAATATAAACAACTAAGTAAATACAAAAATCTTGGAAAAGTGAGTTCATTTTTAAACTCAAATTTGCAAGTGAGGTGGTGTTCATTTGACCCCTTAGTCTTAGTTGTAAACTTTGAAAACATTCACCATAAACATCTAAATTTTTTGTTGAACACCAAAACAAGGTTCATAATTGATTTTTAAGTATGAAAAAGGTGATCTAAACATGTTTTTAGAAAATATCAAGCTTGATCCTACAAAAAAAATGTTATCATGTCCTTTATCCTTGAAGATCCTTTCAGTTTGAAATAATGAACTTTAAAAAAAGAACTCTCAGGTTTGTGTTTTAAGAAAAACATAGTGACTAACATCAATTATATAACTGATGATGGTTACACTGGATAACTGTTGACAGTTATCTAATTGACATTAGTTATACTAATAGTGACTGATGATAGCTGTCTAACTGATGTAAATTTTACTAACTGACGTCAGTTACTATGTAAACCCATAACAAAGGAAAATGGTAAAACAAAGTTAGAAAAATAATTTGTAAGAGTTTTAATGATACAAATGAAGATTTTAAATCTATAAAATGATCTTCTTCATGTGTGGGATGCATTTGGTCCCACCGGGTGTACCATATGTGATTTTAGGAATTTGACTTAAGAGAGGATAGTTAGTATGGTACTAGTTCTAAAATTAAAACAAAATGAAAGAAACACACTAACTAACATAAAATCTCTAGGTATAGAAACTAGGGAGAGATTAGTTAACAAATATGGATAAAACACACAACTAAAATGCAAAATAAACTTTCTTTTACCTTCCTTAGATGCTCCAAAATGCTTTTTGTAGTGGCTTGCTCAACTTGTGCTCATGAAGTCTTCATCAAAGGAAGGTTGGCTAGCTCCATCTCTCTTTGGCACCTTTGGCTTATGGATTAGCTTGGATTGGAATCAATTTGTCATGGTAACACTAGTTTATAAAATCTTTGTAATCAATTCTACATTATAAATTTGCATAATCATGTCTTAGAATTTATGTGGTGAGGCCTCCTATTTATAGATTTTTTAGAATGTCTAGAATCAACCTGAGCCATCCATCCTAAGATTGAGATGTGTTGTTGAAGATTAATTCAATTTTTGTAATTAAGTTTATAATTATCCTCATCATGACATTGGAATAAGGGGAAATTAAGAGGCATTGAGGGCATCATGAAAGGTATTGATGAGGCATGGAAGGCATGAATCTTGATATTTATGGCCTAGGGATGTCTTCCCAAGAAATGAGGTCTATTGATGATGTAGATATTAAATATTAATTTCCAAAAATAAGTATTCAAAAAGTTTCCATGGAATTATTGATTAGGCTTTAATTTGGTTTAATTAACTCCTAAGCATGTTTAAGCACTTTATGCAAAAATTACTCAAATTGATCAAAATGCCTTGTTATTGGTCCAAAAGTTGAATGGATTGGAATTAAAAGGTAATGTCAGATGCATTAGATTCATTATTCCATTTATTATGATACTGATAACAAATAATAAAGGCATGCATCTTGTGCAAAAGATTTGATAAGAAAGAGCAATTCAAAGCACCTAGGTGTAACATTAGCATTTTGACTTAGAATGATTTGATCAAAGTTAGCTAGCCCATAAATTGAATTAACCCATTTAGTGATACCCTAGCCACAATTGGCATTTGAATATGTCATTTTCAAATCATTTAATGCATTTTAGTGTTTTAGGCCAAATTATGTATTTTAAGTAAAAATTGGTCAAAAGCCTAGTTGGAGGTCATCAGTGGCCAAATTTAGGTGTCTAAAATATGCAGACCCAGATTTATATTCTCTAACTCAACTATATGGGCTTCAATTCTAAGGTAAGTCTAGGTACACTTCTTTTTCCTTTATACTAGTCATTTCTCTTTGCTGCATTACTAACATAAGGGGGGGCAAATATAATCACCTAAAAGTGTTAATTGGATGCTAAAAGTGTCACTTGAGTTAACTTATCCCTAAGCTATCCATAGACCTATCTTTAAGCATTAGACTTACATTTCAAATAATTTAACAAACTACATTCACCTATATCCAGTTAAGAAATAGTCTCATAATTGTCATCTCAGATTCCAATCTAATTTTCTTAACAATCTACCAAAATGGCATTAGCACCACATTTAAGAAACCAAAACCACATGGCAGTAGTGTCCCCAATTGTAAAACCACATTAACCTACATCCAATCAAGAAATATTCCCATAATTATCATCTTAGATCCCAATCTAACTTTCTCAATAGTCTACCAAAATGACATTAGCACCACATTTAGGACATTGCAACCACATGGCACTAGTGTTCCCAATTGGGCACTACTGTCCTTAGCCCCATATCTTCCCAAAAAATAATTTTTCAAATGCATTCCCCTCCTAATGTCAGCCTAATCTTATTTTCTTATTTACATGGCAATAAACCCCTATAAATATAAGTCTAATCCACCTCTATTTGATAAATGTAAAATAGATACAAAATCTATTCAAACCAAAGACAAATTTGTGAAAAATCAAAGTAATTTATGCCTATTTTCCCCTAATTTATACATAATACCATCTATAATAGATCTAAGTCCAATTTTCAATAATTTAATAGCTCAAGCATAGTCAAGGCATCAAAGGCCACTCTCATTCTAGCATTCACTTACACATACATCAAGCACTAGGTGGGAGAACTACATCAAACTTGATCCCTCCTCAAAGTATTAGTATGTAGGCAAATCTATACATAGTAAGGTGTTAAGGATGTCTAGTCCATTATAATAACATACTAACAATAATTAGTTAGACCATACTTATAATGAGATTAGGGTTTACGCATCAAATCAAGATTTATAGGTGCAATATAGAGCTATAAGTTTTAGTCATGCAAGAATAAAACATACAGACATAACTACAGGTGCTCCCCCAAAAAATTAATAGTCTTGTAAAGGGGACATAAGTGTCACATTAAGGATGCTACACATAGATGGTACTAATATCTAAACTAGTTGCTACTATCTAATGAGCAGAAAAATAACACAACCTTGTTGATGACATAGACTAATACCCAATCTCAAATTTTAAAATCCAAATCATCCTTGACAATAAATGTTTAGATAAGTCTCTATATATCCCTATCTGTTACTTTTATTAAAAATTCAGACAAAGTCAAAGGTGATAACAAATAAGTACTTAATTATTACAATTTATTTAATTGATTTAGACATCTCATCCCTTTAACTAGACATAGGTAATAAAACATGTAAAACCATAAAAAGTTAAAATAGATGTAGGGGATACCCAAGTTATTACATTAATAGAAAATTTAATCTTCATATTAAGAGGCAAATTGAGTAGTTTTTTTAAAACATTAGATAATTCTTGGAAAAATGGACATTCTCAAAATGTTTTTTCTATTACAAGTGTTGTTTATTTCATATGTACACCATATAGTTTGCATCCTTTATGTACTATTTTTTTCAATTGTAAGGCTGATAAAATTTTGTGTACTTTATATTTCAATAAACTTTATATTATTACTAATTTTTACATGTCACCATAGTGATGAGTCTAAAACATGACTCATTTTTACCATTAGTTTCCTTCATCTTTCCTTAATTTCCTCTCTTATGGATTGAACATTGCAAGGATATCAGGATTATATTTGATCTTAATGTAGTAAATAGATGCTCTATCTTGCTTAGTGAAACTAAAGTCTAAGTTACATATTCTATCACTTTATTCTAACTATTTGTATGTTTAGTTTTCTAATTTTGTGTGGATATAGACAATAAAATAATACATAGAGCATAAATACCTTTTTGATGATCTTCCACTTCTCATGAGGTAACCCACATGGAGGATTTTGATATATCTAGTGAGCTATAGACTTATCTGGTAAGATACAAATTTACCTAGTCTATTTTAGACCTAGCTGTAGACTCGACCAGTAGCTATAGACTCACCTATTGGGAAATGTTATTAGTGATCAATAAATATGGTTTATAATTATTATTGATTTATTGGGAGTAACTCACATATAGGTTAAATAAACATTTTTTAGAGATATTAGAGGGATTTTTTATTTAATTTGTTAAGTCTATTCTCTTCCTTTATAGGAGAACATTCACCTATATATTTTAATGTATGTGTGTTTAATAATTTTATTAGAAAACTAATATGTTATTCATTAATTCTAAATATATTTTGTATTTCATTTAGTATCAAATATATCAATACCTTGGTCTCTTATGAAAGATAGAGAAAATATGCATAAACCCTTTATCTAGCATAGTCTCACATTGAGTAGTTGAAATTTTGCATGAGCCATTTATCTATGCACTTTGTTGTTTGAACACATTTGTTTCTTATTCATTATAGCCTATCATCGATCATGATTTTTTTCCATGTGGAGATCTAATATAGCTCTATGTCTTAGCTTTACATTCCATTTTATTTTGTGATACAACTCATAATTTATATGTCACTACATAGAACTTCATCCAAAGGTGATGTAGAAATACGTAAAACTTAGAAATATATATCTTGTAGATGATTTAACCCAACTAAGAATTTTTTTCTTTCCATGTCTAGTTGTTATACAAAGCATGCACCATGGAGAAATATAATCTTGTTAAGAAATTTGATGGTCGATATTTTCATATGTGGTATATACAAATGTTACTACACCTAATAGAAAAGGATCTGTGAGACATGGTCAAACATAATGTACCTGCACCCACAAAATAAAAATAAATTGATTGACAAAATGCCAAGGATCAAAAAGCCCTCAAAACTATTAGTCTTGGTCTATTGAAAGCATACTTACACCACATGGACTTCACAAAAACTACTAAAGAAATCTAGGAGTCACTCAATAAGCTATTTGGATCTATAGTAGAGAGTGCAAAGACAAAATTAAAGTAGAGATTATATGGTTTGAATATTGGAGAAAATGAAAAAATGGTAGATCATATAAGTAAGTTTCATTCCCTATTAAATCAAATTACTATTATTAATGAAAAAGTTAAAGATGATGATTCAAAAGTAATACTTCTAAATAACATGCCTAAGAGATCTTATACTATGGTAATTAATTTGAGCATGTTGAACATTGGTTTAGAAGGAGTAATTTATACTCTTCTTGACCAAAATGAATATTTAAAACTAGAAGAGGAAGTATTATATGTAAATAGCAATCCTAACACATCTTCAAAAAGGGGAAATAACAATTCAAATCATGTTCCTCTGAGGAAAAAAAACAATGCTATTATTGTAAAGAATTAGGACATGTAATTTTGAACTATAAGAAAAAGGCATAGGATATTCATGATGATAAAATAGATCAACATGTTTATCTAGTTGAAGAAACTAACTGGGAAGAATACTCCATGGATGAAGATATTTCTTATCCTAATGATGAAGACTATATATACTAAATAAATATATTGGAGGATAGAGGAAATGGAGGTTGGAGGTTTTAGAGCCTCTCATCAGTCACCAATGATGGGTCTCAGATGATTTTATGTGGTGTGTTTTGTACCAAATTAGCTAATGCCAAGGATAATTCTTTAGTGGTAATGAAAATTATCCATGATTTTTTTGTTTGGGTAGAAATAAACATTAATAAAGGATGCATAAGATGATGATGAGAATTTATTCCTCATGATATTTTATTTTATAAGTATTTTGTATTTTTTCATTCTCCTACTGGATTAGACAAAATAAGAGTGTAAATATAATGGAATGTGATAACAGTTATATAGGAGGGAAGCTAACTACAAAAATCATGACTACAGAGATTCTATAACTACCTTATTTATGGAGATGATCAGTCAGTGAAACATCCATTAAATTAATATGGAGTAAATCTATGATGAATTATTTGCATAGTAGTGGTCATGTGCAACAAGATCCAGACAATAAGATTCAAATAGTAGTATACAAACCTGAAAGTATGCATTGGCATATGATTATGTTTATTGTTATTGAATATGTACATTATCCCCATATTATCACTAAGTTAGGGAATGTTGGGAAATGTTTTTAGTGCCCACTAAATATAGTTTACAATTACTAGTGAGTTTTTACATGTAACTCACATATAGGGTAAAGAAACATTCATTAGAGATATTATAGGGATTTTTTAGTTACTTTTTTAAGTTTATTCTCCTTTGTAGGAGAGAATATGCCTATATATTTTGATGTATGTGTATTTAATAATTTTATTTAAGAACTATTATATTGTACATTATTTCCAACTCCAATTTGTATTTCATCACCCAGTCTGTAGCTATGAATTCACCTAGTAGATACAGGCTCACTCAGATACAACTATGAACTAATTCAAACAACCTTATAGATTTCTTTGAATCATAACATCATCTATACCAACATGATGTCTTTGCTATAGACTCCCTCAAAGATGAATACCCATAAATCATGCTTCTATAGACTCTGGTATAATTACACAAACAAGATATAGACTCTGCCATAGTTGTTATAGACTCTTCCAGTCTAAACTTTGAACTTACAACATTAAAGATAGATACTTTCCTATTTTTTCAAAATACATTAATAACATTTTAGTAACTTACTATCTATAGTATTACTATAAATAAAAATCTATAAATATATTTCTTATATTTTAGTTATTGTATATATATCAATAGTCTTTTATAGACAATCAATCCAATAGATCTAAGAAGGTATTTTGAGTATATTCTTAGCAGATATTATAAAGGTTAATTCTTTTTATTGTAACTATAAATCATATATTTTATGATCCACTAGAATTAAGAATATTATTATTTTTATAATAAGATTAGTTAGTGAGATCAAAGGATCAAAAATTCTAGAATTATATATAGGTAGATCTCTATGTCTTAGAGAGATTTGAATTATTGAATTGTTTAGTTGATATTTTAATATAGTAATACAAGTTGTATCTATATTCATGTATTTCAATTTGATCAATTAATGAAGATATCTATAGATTTTAAATATTGAGTTTCAATACATTCCTATTCATAAAGAGAGCAAGGGCTCACTCTCCTCAAGAATTAGGAACATGTTTTGTATGTTTTAGATTAAGGTAAAAATAGGTTTTGAAGGGGCCCTGAAACCCTATTACAGAATAAAAAAAAGATAAAGCGTTGACATACTCTAGGAGAATCACTCCTGAAGCCTACTAAAAAGTAGCAACACCTAAGGTAATACTGGGACAACATAAATGTCCATTTTAAATACAACCCCCTAGTCTCCAAGTAATGATTTAATAACTATTTTTTAGGGGTAAAATCCAGAATCCTTGCCTACCTTTCATCAACAATATTCTACTTACTTTCTAGCTCTTTGGTTTTCTTCACAGATCTTCTTCTAGGTTTGTTCGGAGAACCAACATCTGATTTCACCTTTAAAAGCTACTCATTTCTTTTTTCAGATTTATCCAGAGTGGAAGTCAGATGTTTCACCTTCGTTTGTTGATCTTTTTTGCTACTTCTAGTTTT
The DNA here is from genome assembly GCA_037957365.1 of Torreya grandis. Taxonomy (NCBI): domain Eukaryota; kingdom Viridiplantae; phylum Streptophyta; class Pinopsida; order Cupressales; family Taxaceae; genus Torreya; species Torreya grandis. Next base: position 2,235,773 of record JARHVA010002456.1, read on the forward strand.
TACTCCCTTGGTATTGGTCCTTTTTTCATCCCTTTTCCTTTGGTTTAGAAAATGCTTTAAGTTTTCTCCATTATCATTCCTAGGAAACTCATCCAAAGGGAAGTCATTATCAACTTGAATCTCCCTGAACTGAGAAACAAGAAAATCTCTCTCCTCTAATTTATTTCCAACTTCAGCCAAGATTTCTCCTTCTTCTAGCACTGCTTTTCCATCAACATCTCTCCCTCGATCCTCTACCCTTTGGTAAAGTATGATTTGCTTTGATAAATATATCAAATCATCTATTCCTTGTGTAGGTATTGTGATTTCTACTTGTAGTCCATTACCTTCTATCTCAAAATTTTCTTTCTCAAAAATCTTTGTTTCTACTTTAGCAAGTGGGCCTTTATGGTCTTCAAAAGAAGGCTCTTTACCCACCTCCACATGTAGATCTTTAGTTTCTTCATTATCCTTTTGTTCTTATCGCTGATCTTCTTTGGGTTTCCACACTTGCTTTTGCTAAACCGTGGACTTTCTCCCATCCATAACACTACTAGGGTGAATTTTGATTTTGGACGGACAATTTTTAACCCAATGCCCCTGTTTCTTACAAGCATAGCAAGAGTTGGGCAGATCTTCAAAAAAAATTCCTTGAGTTTTTTTACCAGACTTGGATATTAAATCCACTTTTTCTGAGAGATGATTTAGATCTGCCACTTTAACATACATCCTAGCAGTTTGAAGTTTAGTTCTATTTGCCATAGCCTTATCCAATGCCACAAGTTCCCCAAAAGAAATAACAATACCTTTAAAAATGTCCTCATGCCAAAACTCTAAAGGGAGTCTAGGAAGTCTAACCCAAATAGGAGTTGTTAAGAAAAAAGAATCTGAGATATCCATATCCAGCTCCCATTTTTTAATAGTGAGAGAACATTTTCCAAAAGACCATGGTCCTCCACACAACCATATTCATGTCTTCTTTACAGTTGAAGGTAAATAGGTAGAAACCATTCAACATTGGTGCAATAACTATCTCTCCTCGAATCACCCATTTCCTTTTAACCATTTTTGTAAGAGATTCTAGATCTGCTCTTGCTCCTAGAAATTTACCCACTAAGGTGAAATCCATGGAAGACACAAAAAAATATATTAAAGGATCTGGGATAAAAAATTCATACTCACCTTTCTCCCAACAAGATTTAGTAGTCACTGGCAGGAAAAGGGATTTTCCATTGGGTTTCTTGCCAAACAGGGATGACCACGTCCTTTGTTCTGAATGCCCTGCCTTCGACCCTTCTGAGGATTTATCCTTATTAAAGTCACCATTGTTTTTATCCTTTTCAATCTCCTTCCCCAATTGAGATCCATGAGTTCTGCATAAATGATCATATCTGCTCAAAGAATTTCCATTATTTACATCACTCACGCATTCTGACCCAATATTCTTCTCTACCCCTCCTCTAATTCCTCCTGGGTCGGTCCCTCCTGCCTAATTTTCCACAATCAGTTTCCCATATGTCCATAGACTAGCATTTTCTAGATCTAAAGGAGCAGCTCCTATCAACAGACCTACGAGTTCAAAATCTGGGAGCACGCATAGCGCACCCATGCCGTCGCCCAGCGCGCCCAAGCCGTTGAGTTTCAAATTTTTATAACATGTTTTGTATGTTATTCCATGTTTTTAGTGTGTTTATAGTTTTAACAATTTTATAAGTGTATTTTAGTCATAGAACTTGCAAGGAATTTCCTTTAAGTTTTCATATTAAATTCAATTATTTTATCAACATGTTTATCTTTTAGAAACATGTTTATCTTTTAGCAACATGTTTATCTTCCAGTAGCATGCTTATCTTTCAATAATGTGTTTTATTTTAGAAAGTTAGATTACTTTCATTTCTAGCATAGAGTGTTTCAATTTTGTACATGTGCTTCCTTTTTGAATAATCAAGTATTTTTAGATTATATTAGATTAGGATAAAACACTTAGAAGAGAAACACCCCCCAAACTATTTTTATAAGCATATAACCATAAAACTTACTGTAAATAGCTTTGGATTTTACCCCTGATTTGAATGACATCAATAAAAAAGTTGGTTAAATAAAGGGATAAATGACACCCATAATTTTTGGCACCATTACTAGTGATAATTATGTATTAGTAAGGTAGCCCTTATTCGTCTATAGTAAAATAAAAAAATATTAAAAAAATAAAAAGTAAAAAAAAAAAATCTTTAGATTTATGAACTGACCTAGAGATGCCAAAGGATGATTCATATCTAAATATCCCAAGTTAGGACCAAAGGAGGAAAGAAAAAAATATATGATTAAAAAATTAAAGAGTGTGAGAAGAAAACTTGAATCATGCTTAGAGAATCATTTTGAGTTTTCTCCACAATTAGGGTCATCCTCACAAATAAACCCTGTAAGAAGAATCGTGTTTGGGAGATCTTCTCCTATAGGAAGAATTGACCATGAGAACCCTATGTATGGAATCGTAAGGCTTGAACCAAAATATTTACAAGATCAAGAATAATTGATAAATTAGATCTCTAATGAAGGTTGAGAGGAAAAAGAAAAATAAACCATGGCTGATAATCAGGTAGGATGCAACAAGATATAACTTTATCCTTTCCTATGGTCATATATCCAATAAATCAAACCTTTATGAAGAAAATTTCACCTTCAAATCTACCCAATTTTAGAGGCAAATCCTCATAATATCTAGATCATTTCCTATTTGAGTTCAAGGTGGTATGTCAAACCTATGATTATACAACTAATAATAAAAAAACTCAAACTGTTCCCTTATACACTTAATGAGTTATCCATGAGGTGGTTCATGGGACTTTTAGGTGACTCTATTAATACATGGAGAGACATGGAAACTAAATTTATTGATAAAATCAATAATATTATAGAGTAAAGGACAATAAAGAGGAATTATTTAAGATTAAATAGAATGAGGATGAAACTTTAGAGGATTATTTGGATAGGTTCACATTTTATCACAAATGTAGTGGTTATCTAGTTAAAAAATACATATTTAAGATGGTATTTATTAAAGGAATGGATGATGAATCTAGAGATTATTTGAACTTGATGGGTAGAGGAGACATTATGAAGCTAAAATTTCACTAGATTTTATACTTGTGCACTAACTACTCTAGGACAAAACCAAGCCTCAAGAAAGGAAAATTAGGTAATTCCAATGAAGTTAGTCAATTAATAGATGAGTTTAATAATTTTAAAATTGAAATTTTGGTTCATTTGAACACTACATTAGATGGAATTCAAGACAAAACCAATTATACAAAGAACCCTTATCCATCTACTACCCAAAATGGAGGTTAAAACATGATCTTAGAGAATGTCCTTTGGAAAAAATAGAGATATGTGGGATATGTGATAGGAAATACCATGACACAACCCATTTCACTCATATCCCTATTTTAAAAATTTAATTGAAATAAAATGCATAACCCATAAAAGACTTGAATTAAATTCAAAGATAGAATCAATTTTCACAACAAGAAATCCAATTAATCCATGGATGACACCTTGGAATAATCAAGTACCTAAACCTATATGGGGATAAACACATCCACCATGCACCAATAAAAAATGGATGATTCCCAAACCATAATTAGGACCATGGGGAAATACACAGTGGAATGTTAATCCATAGTTTAACCCACAAAGAAGGTTTCCACCATAACAAGATTTGATGGCATCCCTTATTTTTCAACCTACAAAATGAGTTAATAATCCACAATTACCTACTTAGCCAGTGGATAACCCCAAGAATAAAACATCATCCCTTGTTTATGTAAATAAACAAGGACAAATTATGAATGTAGGAGCTATTGAGTTTGTAAAAATTCATCTCAGATCAAGCAAAATGATTCAAGAACCTCCTATCACCATCTCATAAATTCCCAATGAAAAATTAAAAATAGATCCACCTCAACCCATAATCAGAAAGGAAGTATTAGATAAAAAGATAGAGAATATAGAGGAACATGTTACTACTCCTCTACCTATTCATTTTATTGATAGATTGAAATAAGTTGAGAATAAGCAAGAGTCTAATTTTATTTTAGAACTAAGGAAATTGAAAATTGAGATACCCTTATTATAAGAGATCAAAAATATTCTAGAATTAAATAGATTCATTAAAAGTCTATCTGTCAAAACACTTGGGAGAAAGAAATAATTTCCAAAGACCATACACATAGATGGTAAATTGGTTAATCTTTTAGTAAGTAGGAAAATTACTTCTACCTAAATACACAAACTTAGGTAGTCCAATCATTATAGTGACCATAGGGAGAAAAGAGATATCTAACATATTGGTATATTTGGGTGAAACAATTAATGTAATGACAACTAATAATCTACATACATGATCCCTTATGGGGATGTAACCTACACCCACCATTATCTAAATGGATAATTAGTTAGTTGCTTAACTAGGAGAAACTATAGAAGATGTTTCTATTTAAAAATATGAGTCATGGGAGTATCTAGTAGATTTTATGGTGCTGCAACCCAAAACAAATAAATTGGGGTACCCCTCATTTTGGGAAAACCCTGTTTGACTACTATAATAACATTAATAGATTATAGGTTAGGGGATATGACCATTTAAAATGGTATAAAATTAAAATTAATACATTTATACCCCATAAAAAACCCTCAATAGACTACACTAAAAAAAATATGGGTGGATGAACTAGAAATAAATAAGAACAATTTTTCATCCCTAGATAATATAAAAATACAAGGACACATGGAAGAATTAACTATTGAGTTAGCACTAAATTTTCAAGGAGCCACTATACTTATTATCTAAGTTATAGACTCTAATAGTACATCAACTACATATTCTAATAGTCCATCAACTATGGACTCTACTACTCTACTAGTTATAGACTCTGCTAATCCATCAACTACGGACTTAACTAGACTAGCTTCTATAGACTCATTATTTAGGCATAATTATAATCTCACCTATTCAATAGATGACCATAGACCATTGTAATAAATTATTTACAATTGGGGAAGGGGAAAACCAAATAATTATTTAATTGCATTTCATTATCCATTAGCTATAATCATTCCTCTAGGAGATGAATTTGTAAAAAATGTAATTACATTTCATATGTTATTACCCCACCCATGTCCTCTTAGCTCCTTATTGAGTGAATTCAAACAAGTAGAGTCTATCCATCTTGACACCAAATAATTTATGGTGTTACCAAGAAAAACATTAAACATAAATAGATGGTTAACCCATGACTTAGAAGTAAAGGTTTTTGATGTCTTAGAAAAACATACTAAAGCTTTTACTTGGGATTATACATATATGAGTTGAATTTACCCTAGTGTATATACCCACCACATTTACGCAAATAAGGATAAACTAGTTGGATAGACATATAGATGGATAAACCCAACATTAAGGGATATACTGACAAAAAAATTATTGGATATAAGGCTTATTTATCCCATGCCAGATAGCCAATGGGTTTCTCCACTGGTAATTATACCCAAGAAAAATGGGAAATGGAGAGAGTGTGTAGACTACTGAGAGATAAACAAAGCCATTATGAGGGATTATTTACCTCCTCTTTTTATTGATTAGGTGTTTGATAATCTAGTCTAAAAAATACTTTTCTTTCCTGGATGGATTTAGTGGATATAATCAGATAATAATGGAAGCTAAGGATAAAGATAAAACTACTTTCACCTATCCATGGGGAATGTTTTCTTACAAATTCTTACCATTTAGATTTTTTAATGCTCCAACTACTTTTTAATGATATTTTCTAGCCATATTCTCTGATCTAACTAATGACTATGTATAAGTTTACATGGATGACTTCACTACTCATGGAGACACCTTTGATGAAGCTTTACACAATCTAAATAAGGTCCTATTTATATGTGAAGAACACCATCTATCACTCAGTCATGAGAAATGCCTAATAATGATGGATCAAGGCATATTACTAGTACACCACATATCTACTAAAGGAATCCAAGTGGATCCTAAAAAAATTGAAATAATCTCTAACATGCCTACCCCTTAGAACCAAACTAATATTAAAAGCTTCTTAGGTCATGCTGATTTTTATCAGTGCTTTATAGAAGACTGCAAAAAAATTGTTTCTCCTATATTTTCTTTGCCAATAAAAAATAGTGAATTTTTGTGGAGTGATGACTGTCAAAAAGCTTTTGAAATCATTAAATAGAAAATCATTTCTACACCAGTGTTGAGATGACCCAATTGGGAGAAACCTTTTCACATCTACACTGATGCCTCTAACTATGCAATTGGGGTAGTTCTAGGACAAAAGGATAAAAATGACCATATATATGATATTTATTACATCAGTAACAATATCACACCTTCTAAAAGGAATTATACAACCATAAAAGATAAGTATTATAGGTGATGAGGAACTAGTTGAAGATAAATTTCCATATGAATAGATGTTTGTTGTTTCAGTAGAATAACCATGGTTTGCTAATATAGCCAATATTTGTCCATAGATAAGTTTTATTCTCATTTAAATCATAAATAAAATAAAAATTTAATCAAATAAAGATATTATTTTAAGTGGATTAACGACATGCTATTTAAATATAGATGTGATCATGTCTTTCATAAGTGTGTAGAAAATAATGAAACCTATGACATCATTAGAGATTATCATGATAAACTAGGAGGAGCTTATTATCTACAAAAAAGAACCATGCATAAGATCCTAAGAGAAAGATATTATTGGCCATCCCTTCAAAGGTAACTAAATAAGTATATTAGGTAGTGTGATCCATGTCAAAGGATGGGATAGCCTATATAATTAATAGAGATGCTTCTTCATCCCCAGGGGGTGTTAAAACCATTTGAGAAGTGGGGAACAAGATTTTTTGGTGCTATATATACTCCATCCCAAGGTGAGGAATACCTCTTAGTATGTATAAAATTTCAATAAGTGGGTTGAGGTCCAAGATTTGTCTTTTGCTATAGAAGAAGTGGTAACATATTTCCTATATTTTAAAATCATGTAATGATTTGGTGTAACTAGAGAGATAGTCTTAGATCAGGAACTAAAATTTATGTAAGTCTACCAATTCAACCATAAGAAGTACTCCCCTTACCATCCACAATCCAATGGTCAAGTAAAATTTACCAATAAGGATTTAGAGAAAATTATGACCCAAATAGTTAGTAGCAATGGAAAAGATTGGTCAACTTGAGTACCAAAAGTAGTATCATCCTACAACACTACTTGGAAGACAACCACTATATTTTTATGTTATGAATTGGTGTATGGTAAAAAACCTTTACTATGCACTGAGTTTGAATTCCAAATCTTGAAAATAATAATAGAGGTAGGCATTGATTTAGATAAGGCACAATAAGATGGGATCCTCCAACTAAATGACTTTGATGATATGATGATAGAAACATTACAATAGATAGAAATTATGTGACACTAGAGAAAAGTGTGGAATGATTCTTACATCAAAGAGATAAAATTTAAATAAGGATATTGGGCACTCTTGTTTGACTCCAAGTTTTAGTAATTCAAGGGAAAGTTGAGAAAAAGATGGCTAGGCCCATGCCAAATAGAAAAATTAGTTGATAATATATCAATAAAACTACTGCCAATAGATGGGAATCAAAAGACTTTGTTGGTAAATGAGCATAAAATTGAACCATACTAGATCCCTTTCAACAAATAATAATTTGTTCAAAACATCAAAAATGAATTTATTTTTATGGAAGAAACTAGTCCTTCCATGATAACAACTCCTTGATGGTACAATCTACAAAAATAAGGGGACCATTCCGTGGTTTCCTTCTACTACTACTACTACTACTACTACTACTACTACTACTACTACTACTACTACTACTACTACTACTACTACTACTACTAATAATAATAATAATAATAATAATAATAATAATAATAATAATAATAATAATAATAATAATAATAATAATAATTTAATAGTGAAAATCCTTTTTAGGACACTATTAACAATGTTTTTAGCTTGCTGGATTATCATGCATTGAAAAAAAAGACTTGATCTAAAAATTAGCAATGGCTAGTTAAGGGTAAAATAAAAAAATACATAAAACTAGAAAACAATAGAATTTTATCAATTTGTTTCAAAGAAATAACTTCACTATTGTGTTCATTTGTACACATTTTCTAAGACTAAATCATTCATTTTTCTTTGTTTAAAATTGGTTGTAGAAAATGAGAAAAGATAATGAGTATTATTAGGTGAGTTAAATTATTTTATTTATATTCATTAGAATAGTATAAGTTCTTCTTATTCATGCATATTCACCAAGAGGAGGTGGTTTGAGTAATTCTAGCCTAGGGACATCCTGTAAAATGTCAAAATAAAGGTCATGTTAGTACTAATTAGTGACATGGAAAAATGATAAATAAAAACAAAATTATCATATTAGATTTAATAACATGTACTAAATATTTACTAAACTAGTCCTATCAATCCAAATCATGATGACATGGAAGTCGATGCACATGTCTAATCCATGTGGGAGAATATCAAATCTTTTCTAAGTCATTTTCACTAAACTATTTCATGTAGTATTATCATTGCTATGGATTACATCAAAAACTACTTAGATAATATTCATAACCATACCATTTTGAATCTTTTAATTTTCACTAAGAGTTGTGTTTCCATTTATACTATTGTTCTCACTTACAAGACTAACCCTTACCTTAAGATAATTAATTTAGCTTCCATGAGAAAAAAAAGAGGTCTATACCAGACTTTATAAAAGGGTTAATGAAGGATGATATATCTATATCCTTTTTTGAGGAAGCTATATGGTTCTAATTTCTTTATAGATTCCAAATATATATGAAATTTGGTCAAGGAATTCATATCAAATCTGAAATAAGACTTCACCATGGTTCAGAGTATCAAAATTTTAGTTTCTAGCAAAATAATAAGTGAGATCTCAAGAATCACTGAATAAGGTAGGAGGTTATTGGGAAGAATCCCTTTTATTTAATTGATTACATTATTTAACAATAATGAATAATTATTTTAGCATGAATACAAGATTACCAAGGAAATGCCAAAGGTGTTAGTAGGGAAACCCTATCAGAACCTTCGAGGTTTGTTGCCTTTTGGGTCATGAAATAATTTATGTGTAAAGTGAAATGTATTATTCTAGGTTTTGAATCCATGAGGATTATCCTTCATCTCAAATATGGATGGAAATAAACCCAACATAGCGTCAACTTGCCATTATACTTGTATGGAGCCATTTAGATTTTGGATACCAATAAGTTATCTCCAACTCACCATCATGGACTCATTCATTTGATCATACAACATCATTTTATATAGCAAAGTCGAACAACATGGAAGACCTTTTGGGGATATAGAGCTAATAAACCCTCAACACCTCCTCTAAAAGCCTCTAAATAAACACCAAGTCCTAAAACAAAGTTGAGGCTTCTTCTTCTAGGGTTAGGGTTTCATCTATTAAAAGGAGATGAACTAGGTCATAGGCCACACTTGTGGATAAAAAAATATCTTAATAGACCCTAGCTAAGAGAAAATTAAAAACTAAAGCTTCATAGTCTCATTTGAATCTTGAGGCTATAGACATCATTTTAGCAAGTGCAACATAGGCACCTGAAGCATCTGGTGATCCACAATCATAAGTAAAGAAGGGTACTCATTTAGAGGAACCTTATTCTCTTATGAATACTAAAAAAAGATGAAGAAATTTGATAATAACATATGATGATGAGGAAAAATAGGATGCTACAACCCTTGATAGCTACATCAAAAACATCATTTTCTTCTACCAATAATAGTGGACACAACAACATTATAGGATGAGCCAATCATAACAACAATCCTTGAATTATTATAATAATTTCTTGTTGAGAAAGACATTAAGGAAGAAAACATACCCAAAAAAGAGATTATAATGTAGGAAGCAACAACCTTTCCCTCCTCTCTAACTAGTGACACTAAACATATACTAGATAAAGGGAAGGCCCCTATGGATTCTAAGGAAGAATAACATTCAAGTTATATAAAATAACCTAAATTACAACTTACTCTTGTACTATTTAGATCTAAGACCATCATAAGATAGTAAGCTATAGATATTGCCAATCTCTTGGCCCAATTTTAATGTAAGGATCTTCTTAATTCTTCCTTAACTCAAAGTTTAGATAGTTTTAAGGATAGGGCTCTAGACCATATAAATAACATCAATATGTTTGAGGAAATATTCACTCATTTTGATGAGGATATGGAAAAATCCTAGATATATATCATTGATTTGGAAGAAGATTTTTTTTGTTAAAACATCAGCTTTAGGACTCTCAACAACAAACCTTGATCTTCCATCAAAAACTTTTTGAGCAAGCCTCATCTTCTTCCAAAATTTCAACTAACCAGGCTTACCAAACCATTGTCTCCCATTCTAATTATTTATAAAAATGAAATCAAGTTTGTTTGAAGTTCAAGGAACTCACAAAAATAAGACTTTATAAAAATAAAATTAGACATTAAGGGAAGACTTAGAGAATGAAAAGTAAACAATCCAAAAATTTGAAGGCAATCTCTAAGCTGTCTATCAAATAAGAGAACATCTTATGGCCTGTAGAGATCCTTCTCCTTCCTATAATTTGTATTTACATGAAAATTCTATAGGTTTTAATTGCTTATAATATCATGTGATCTTCCCTAAAATATTGAGGACCCCTTATGTTTTTTCACATATTTCAATATTCTACCCTAGAACAATAGGATTTATTATGTGAATTCTATTTGTGCAACATGATATTAAGGGATTAGAATAAATTCATGATTAATTTATATGTAGGATAATTCTAGTTGATATCCCTTCTCTTCACCTATAAGAATAAACAAGCATGGAAATCTAGGCATGATTAATATGTAGAAAAATTGAAGATCAAAAAATTATGCATCAGACTTGATTTTGCTAGTACGAGAATGTTACTAGTTAATTTTAGATTTGCCTATTTGATTCATAAGAATATTAAGGATCATTATCTATAATGTTTGTATAATTACATTATTATTATTTATTTATTTACCATACAACATTTTGATGTAGTATTTATATCCAATATCAAACCTTGTGATATCATGACAATTCTACTAAAAACAATGGAGTTCATGTCTCCAACTAATATAATATGGAGTCTCTAGAGAGAAAAAAAACAATGGACATGATTATTGATGTCATAAACTTAGGAGGAGAATAAATGTGGATAGGTATGATATTCAAACCACCACTTCTGCTTATTCCTATTCCATCCTTGCATAAATGGGCTCCTCAAATAGATGATAAGTTTTAGATTTAGAAATAGATGGTGCAAACCTATAACAATTTCATCAGTACATAAGATAATCATCGGGATGATTAATTAAATATGCATGACCTCAAAGAACACCTAAAATAATTAATTCATAGTTATGAGGGGACAATTCGATGAGTTTGCAAAGGGATTTACAAAAATTAAAGTGTGGGGGAAATGATGAGTCCAAAATATGACTCATTTTTACTATCAGTTTCCCTCATATTTCCTCAATTACCTCTCCTCTAGAATGAAAATTTAAAAGATATTAGGCTTATATTTAATCTTAATTTATTAAATATATTCTATATCTTACTCAGTGCAACTAGATTCTAACTTACTAATTTTGTCACTTTATTCTAACTCTTTGTATATTTAATTTATCAATTTTGTTTACACATAAACCATACAATAATACATAGAGAATAAAGACATTTTTGATGATCTTCCACTTCTAGTGAGGCAACCCACATGGAGGATTTTGATATATATGATGAGATACAAACTCATATATCAAGCTATAAACTCACCCAATCCATTTGAGACCTAGCTATGGACTTGACCAATAGCTATAAACTCACCTAGTCTATAGCTAGGAACTCACCCAGTAGCTACAAACTCTCTCAGATGTAGATACTGACTCATTTAGACATCCTTATAAAATCCACTAAAGCATTACATATTTTTTAATAGCATGATAGATTTGATACATAATCCATTAGAGCTAAATACCCCTAGAGCATGCCACTACAAACTCTATTAGAATTAGACAAACAAGCTATGGACTTTGTCAGAGATGCTATGGACTTTCTAAGTCTGGATTTTGAACTTACTATATTAAAGATAGATACTTTCCTATTTTTTCAAAATAACTAAAGAATATTTTGGTGAATTATTAATTATAGTATTACTAATATTAATTTATAAATAGATTTCCTATATTTCAATTATTATATATATATATATATATATCAATAATTTTTTATAGACAATCAATCAAATATATCTAAGAAGGTATTCTTAGTAGATTATTAATGGATATTATAATGGGTAGTTATTTATATTGTAAACATCAATCACCTATCTTAATATATATTTTAATTAGGAAGATTGTTCTTGTTAGAAGAAGATTAGTTATTGAGATTTAGGGATCTAAAGTTGTAGCATTATATATAGGAAAATATTTATCTTAGAGAGAGTTGAGTTATTGAATTGTTCAATTGATATTTCAATATAGGAATAAAATTTATAGCTATATTTTCACTTTGATCAATTAATGAAAATATATACAATTTGAAAGTACCAAGTTTATTTACATTCCTATTCCCAAGGTGAGTAAGGGAGCACTCTCCTCATGAATTAAGAATGTGTTTTATATAGTATTTTATGTTTTTAGTGTTTTTAGAATTTTAGTAATTATAATTGTATTTTAGTATTAAAACCTGTAGGGAATTACCTTTAAGTTTTTATATTAAATTTAATTCTTTCAACATGTTTATCTTTCAAAAACACATTTATCTTTCAGCAATGTGCTTATCTTTTAGTAGTGTGTTTTATTTCAATAAGTTATATTAGTTTCATTTCTAGAACACAGCATTTCAATTTTGTATGTGTGCATCCTTATTGAATAATTATGTCTTTTTAGTTTATATTAGATTAGGATAAAACACTTAGAAGATCAACACCCCAAAAACCATTAATGTGGTCCTAAAACCATAAACCTTACTTTAGATAGCTTTGGATGCTACCCCTTGTTTTAATGACATCAATAGAAAATTTGGTTAAATGAAAGGATATATGATATCCATCACATAGTATTTTACAACTTTATTACAATAGTCTAGATTGGATTTATGATTTTGTAGCCAATCCATTCCTAGAATGATGTCAAAAGAATCAATAAGAGATAAAAATAGGTTAACTTGGGTCTAAAAATTACTTAAGTCTAACCTTACTTGTTTAAGACATTTAGAAACTGGTACTATTTTGCCTAAACTAAACTAAACATCCTAACCATCCTTCAATGTCACAAGATTCAATTGATAACTATTTACTATCTTAGGATTAACAAAGCTATCAGTTTCTCCTGAATCAAACAAAATAGAAACAAAAATATCATTTAATTTACATCTAAATTTGATACGGATTTCTTGAAAATATGCATTTATATTATTTTACAACTACATACACCCTATGGTTAGTTGATTGAACTAATTTCTTCTTAGGATAATCCTTGGATTAGTGATTATCACCACATTCCCAATATAGTACAATCCTTTGGGGTGATATAGGAATGGAATTTTCCCTAATGGTAGGGACATTTTAACTACCATGGGTTTTATTTATCTTAAAACTTGTATCCTTAGAATAATTCTAATTTTTGAAGTTTTTAATCTACCCTTGAAATTTATTAATACCACTGATATTCTTGGTGAATCTATGGTTTTGATTAGATTTCTAAAAATTATTGGAAGAAGGGGACATATTATTATTTTTAGACTACTATCTATTCTATTTAAAGTCTTGCCTCACCTTTGATGAGCTTTCTCTTTCTCTTTTACCTGATGAGTAGACTCAATATTAATATTCAGAGTCTTAGGATTGGTCATATTGATATTATACATCAATATCTCCTTCAATCTTAGTTAAAATTTGGTAAATTTAATTTCTTCATCATGCATGTATTTAATATGACACAAAAAGTTTAAAAACTTATTTTCATACTTCATTGACAACATATTATTTTGCTTTAACAGTTGAAAATCAATTATCTTCTATTCTTTAAAGTTTGAGTTGGGATACCTCTTCTTAAATGCCTTTAAAAAGTAGGCTAGGTAATATTCATGGGATGTTAACCCTCTAATTCACAAATATGGTTCCACCAAAGAGTTTTTGCTCTAACTAACTAATAATTAGAAACTATTACTTTCAAAATGGAGGGTATATTATGTAGGTTAAAGTAATTCTACATGTGAACCAACCATGCATCAATTGCATCACTTGATTCCTCACTTAAAAAGGTTGGTAGAGGTATATTTTATAATTATTTGATGATAAGATCAATTATATTTACAAGGTTATCTTGGAGCATTGGCTCACCACCTTTCCCTTCTTCTCTAAGTGGTAATTCTTTAAGTGAAGCACCCTCCAAGTTGTTCAATATACATTCTTAGATATCCAACTTATTTTGAAGTGCATTTAATGTAGTTAGTATCACATTTAAGAGTAACTCATGTTTAGCATTACGATTATTTTATTCATGGTTATGGGCTCTAACATTACTACCAACATTATTGGGAGGAGATGCCTCTCTTTCAAGAGTATTGGCCCTATGCCATCTACCATGACCTCTATTTGGGTTAACATCTCTCAAATTTTTGATTGGAATTTTATTGGAGAGTTTTTAATGATGTCATAATGATGTCATGGAGGTGTCCAAGTGAGTGGATGAAGTTACTTGATAGTCTAAGTGATAATGAAAAAGTGAAAATTGTGCTTCTCCTAGTATACTTGAAGTATGTTTGATTGATATTCAGTTTTGGCTTGGTTGGTTAGAGATGTTCAGGGATGAGTATGATGATTTGAGAAGGATAAAAAATTCCTATAAAAATTAAAGAATGATTTGAGTTCTTGTGTTTATGAATGGAATTCACCTGATTCATCATTGTTTTTATCTAAACATTTTGGTTCTAATGGCAAAAAATTTGAGTAGGCAGTTTGCTGACTCACCATTGCCATGTGTGGATGAGTCAGGTAGATTTGGTTATATGGTTGTGATAAAATTAGTCCCTAGTTTATATTAAAAAAGTCTTAATTATATAAATTAATAAAAATAAAATATATGTAAGTGCAAGGTTGGGCTCTCAGGCATTTTGATAATATTTCCCCATACTTAGCCAAATTTGCAATGTGGAAAGAAAAGCTAAGTAGGCATTTTGATGGTCACATATCTCACACATGTGGATGTTTTAAGATAGTTTTATCATATGGGTTTTTTCATATTTATGCCTAGTTGATATAAACAAAATTTTTGGTCTAGCATTGAAGCATGATAAAAGCTATTCATGTGGAAAGTTGGCCTTTCCAAAAATTTCTTGACATAGTTGGCTTTGTGAGAAAAATATGAGAGAGAATTTTAATGTCATTATTTATAACATGTGTTAAGGTTATAGGATAATATTAACACATGTTTATATTCTCATATGTGAGGATATCATATGGTCCAAATTTTAAAACATGCGCTTGAGTGAAGAAAAAGATATGGAGGTGCAAAGTTGGCCTTCTAGACAAATTACAAAGGTCCCCATACTTAGTCTATTTTGCATAATGTTAAAGATCAAGACTAGATGGAGATATAATGGATAATGAGAATTATTACACACACACACACACACACACACACACACACACACACACACACACACACACACACACACACACACACACACACACACACACACACACACACACACACACACACACACACACACACATTTCACATAAATTTAAAGAGGTTAAAATTTTCATATGTTAACAAAGATAAATATTGAGCTTCTTCTAAGATTTAATGGTGTGGAAGCAATTGTATAGTTTTGATCTAATGGTGCATGTTGAGCGAAATGGGAATAAGTTCATGATATTTAAAATTATAAGTGATCAAAAGGAATGAAATGGTTCCAAGTTTCATGATCATGTGGTTTTTTATGAATATTAAATAGTGAGTGCTATAAGGTAAAGACTTGACTGATCTATAGAGATTGACGGTGTACGATGAGTCAATATTGCAAGATTGCACAAGATGAAGTCAAATATTTAAGGTTTAAAATTTGGTAGTGGAAAAATATAATTTAAAGGTAAATATTCATAGAATAATATCAATGGTGTATTATTGATTTAAAAAAATGAGGACACAATATATGAGCAATGCATTTGGTATTTAACTATGACTGTTTGAACTCAAATATTTAAATTTAACAAAGAAAAGACTAGTGTTTGGTTTTTGATCTATATTAATTTTACCATGTAGTAAAAATAAAATATGTAGATCACTATAAGGTTCATATGGAAATATAAATTTTAAGGTTTGAATATATGTACAAATAAATATATTGAGTTCCAAAGTTGACTATATGTTCAACTATGTTTTACAAGTAATGCAAGAAGGGTAATTGAGCTCATTCTAATGTTGTTTCAATGTTTAATGATGAATTATCTATTTAATGATGTTGTATAATCCATAAATATATTTTTTTTACATCATTAAGGTTTGAACAATCGTATTTAGTATGAATAAAGGTTTATAAGTTGATTGTGTATTTGTTCATGGTGACTATGTACACATAATATTGTTTGAGCAAATTGTGCTTAAGTAAAAGGGTACTGTGATTATTGTTGGAACTTAAGGAGGATATATATATCATTTATAATGAGTCTATGAATTTTTTAAGTGTTCCTTCATTCTTATTTTACTCAAATAAGTGTCAAAGAACTAAATGGATCTCCATAGAACCTAAAAGTGACTTAGGCCTATTTGAAAGTATGTTATGCTTAAGTGTGACCCATGTTAGATACCTTAAGGGTAAAGGAATGTGTTGTGGTTGATAGGAAAATTTGTGTTATTGATAATCATGATAGATATATAAATGGTGAAACCAAATGTGTTGGTTTCTATACTTGTGAGGGAGACTAGTGTAAGGTGTATGAGAATTGTGGAATGAAGGAGAAGTACAGTGCCCAATTGATTAGTTAATGAGTAGATCAGATTGAGGACTATGTGTATTACATGTAGGTAATATTTATTATTTTTAAATAGTGATCTTATAGTTTGAGGATATGTAAAGAGTTTTGAGTGTGTATATGAAGATAGTTTGAGTGAAGGAGAGAGATTGTGGCATGCATATGTGAGAGGCCTGTATGAGAGAGAGAGAGAGAGAGAGAGAGAGAGAGAGAGAGAGAGAGAGAGAGAGAGAGAGAGAGAGAGAGAGAGAGAGAGAGAGAGAGAGAGAGAGAGAGAGAGAGAGAGAGAGAGTTTGTGCATAGGTTATATAATCATATATCCATAATTAGGTGTTAAATACATCATTTTTGAGGTGCAGGTGTTCAATTCAAAGGAGGGTCTAAAGGAGTTGATCTTCTTTAGGGGTAGTTGCTCTTTATGAAATAGGTGTTTCACTAAAGGCCTTTGGTCAGGCGGATATGCTCAAGGTTTGCTGGTATAAAGGAGTTGATTAGTCTCTTATTTGTAATTTATTATAGGATAAGTAGTCCATGTGTTGTAGGCTTGAGATTTGGGCTTATTCCCCATGAGGGTTTTCCATAAGAACTATGTGTTATTTTTTTGATCTTGTGTATACATTGAATGAATGAGCTCTCTTGTTAATGTTGCTTGATCAAGTTGATATATGTTGATTGTCTAATAGTATGAAAGTTTTTGAATTAAAATTGTAATGTCTAGGCTCAATGATTCACCCCACCTTTCAGTGACTATACCTCTAATAATTGGTATGAGAATAGGTCATTTGGTAAAGGCTTTACAACTTGAAGGTGATCCAAGGTACAATATGGGTAGTCATCAAGGAGGTTTCTCTACTAAGCAAGCACTGATATTTAATGGATCCAATTATGAATTTTGGAGTGATAGGATGAGGACATAAATTTTGTCCCTAGGGTTTGATGTATGGGAATATATTGTGGATGGTTATATTTCTCCTACTATTCCTCCATCTAGTGCTGAAAATAAGAAGTTATTTGAGAATAGTTACAATGCAATGAATGCTATCACTTATGGTCTATCAAAGAATAAATACATTAAGTTAATCTATAGTAAATCTACTAGAGAGATATGGGACAAAATTTAGATCATTTATGAAGGAGATTCAAATGTCAAGCTTGTTAAGTTGTAGACTCACATAAGGTAATTTGAAAGTCTCAAGATGAATGAAGAAGATTATGTGGAATCCTTTTTGTATAGAGTTGATGAGATTGTGAACATGATCAGAGGTCTTAGAGAGAATCATGAAGAGGCTAATATAGTTCAAAAGGTATTAAGGTCTCTATCCCTCAAGTTTGATCCAAAAGTATTTGCTATAGAAGAAATTCATGATCTTAATCAGTTGAATATGGATCAATTGAATGGTACTCTTAAAACCTACGAGATGAGGAAGAATGATGATATACCACCAAAGAAGGAAGCAAAATTCAAGATAGAGTTGAATCCAAAGAAGAATTTCCAAGGTAAGAAACCCAAAGAGGATGACATTTATGATATAGATGAGGATGAACCAATTTTTTTGATTTAAAGGAAATTAAGAATAGGTTTAGGCAAGTATAAAGGTAAATTTCCCCTTAAATGCTTCAATTATGGTGAAATAGGATATTTGCTAACAAGTTCCCTCATAAGTATAAGAAAAATTATGATGAAGAGCATGATCAAGGTAATGATTATGGAAAGGGATAATTTAAGTTTGATAACAAGAAGAAGTACTTCAAGGACAAGATGGGTCTTTACACCAAAGAAGATTGTAGCTCATCAAATGAGAGTGAAGTCAGTGACTCAGAGTATGATCATGAAGATGATGGTCTTGTTGAAGATGAAGATATATTCATGGCTGAGAAAGGTAGTTTCTCACATCAAAAAGGTCTACTTGGAGTGATTCAGATGATGATGAAGATGAGGTAGATATGAGACTGAATTGATAAATGCTCTTGAAGAACTAAATATTTAAAAGAAGATCAATAATAATATGAAATCTAAACTTAAAGA
The DNA here is from genome assembly GCA_037957365.1 of Torreya grandis. Classification (NCBI taxonomy): domain Eukaryota; kingdom Viridiplantae; phylum Streptophyta; class Pinopsida; order Cupressales; family Taxaceae; genus Torreya; species Torreya grandis. The sequence continues at coordinate 2,254,922 of JARHVA010002456.1, forward strand.
CTATGAAGAACAATTTAGTGTGTATGAGGCAAGAATAAGTAAAGACACCAAGGAGCATGAAGATATATTCAAGCATCTTAATTGTCAATTAGAAGTTCTATATACAATCCTAAAAGCTAAAGAAGATGAATACTCAAGGTATGTAATTTAAAATGAGTCATTGATATCTAAGTTGGAGAAGACATCTATTAATGTAAAGCCATTTTTGAGATTTTAAAAGAGCTAAAGTGATCTAGACAATATTCTAAATGATTAAAAGCATGCAAGTGATAAAACTAGTCTTGGATACAAAGAAGAACCTGAGAATGCAACTCAAGATAAGATGACGACTAATATGAGAAATAATAATCTAAATTTTAAAACAAATATTTAGACAACAAATGAAGGTGTTAGTAGAATGAAGACAAATCAAATCAAAAAAGCAAATGCCATGATGTATGCAAGTTTAAATGGTTACTATTATACATGTAATCAATTTGGTCATAGGGCTAGAAAATGTAAGAGACATGGTAAAAATAATTTTTCTTGGAACTATGTTGGGGGTAATTAGTTAAAAGGTTTGATAAAGTTTGAATGCTTCAACTATCATGATGTGGGACACTTTACAAAACATTGTCTATTTAAGGAAAGGCAAGTTAATTTTCCTTCAAGAAATATTGAGTGATACAATTATTATGAAATAGGACATATTTAAATATTTTTTCCAAATATAGTAAGATATAATGAGACTATTAAAGGTATGATGTGATTAAAATATAAAAAATAGTGGTCACATTGATAGATTCTACAAGCAAAGGCCTACAAGTTGAATAGGTTCAATTAGGCTCCTAGAGTGTAAAGAAGAAGGCAAGTTAAGTCATGGAGGCCAAAGGTGGTAAGTGTGAGTCATGATGAGTCTATAGGTCCAAGTAATCTATTTGATATGGTGGAGAATGATACATAATTTAAAGAGTGTTAAAGGCTCTCATTCTCTGCTCATGTTGAGAATGAAGAGACCAAGCTCAAAGAGAAGACCAAGGTGTTGGTTAAGGCAAGTTCTAAAATGTGTATGGATCCAAGTGAACATCTTGTTGTTACTAAAAAAGTATTATTCAAAGTACATAACTTGTATATGCCTAGTGATGAGGTTTCAAGCTATAAGGTTGTTTCTTCAAATGAAAAAGGTATGTCAAGATTCCATAGTTGTTCCATGTGTTGTCAATTCTATCTTAAAAAAGAAGGAGAGTGATATATAAAAGGAACAATTATCATAGTTCAGACTAAATAGAAGAAGAACAAGAGAAATAAGTCTTATATCTATAAGAGGGTTCTTATGGTTATTGAGGAGATGTGAGCCACTCCTAGATTCACTTTGTTTTAAATCAATGTGGTACAAAGGATGTCTCTATCTATGCTTCTTAAGAGACTCCTTTTAGTGGAGAATAAAGTGTTGTTTTGGTGTTATTTACATGGTCCTAGAAGGCTAGAAAAGAGTATTTTCAATTAGATCAGGTATGTCCAAGTGGATGATATGTTGTGGTAATGTCATGATGTTGATAGTTGTATATGGTCAATATATAGGGTCATATTGACTGTTTATAGATGGCCTAATGATATTTATGCAATATAAAGAAGAGTCTTTTTTAATATAAAGGTATGTTGACCCTATTATAACATGCTCTACGTGGTTTCATGGTCTGAAGGTATGTTGAACTCAAATTATAAATTTTTGTTTGCTCTTAGGTTTCCCAATCTGTGTTTAAGTGTATGCAGGTCCTAAAATGGGTTATAGGATGTATGGGTTCTCAAAGATATGGAAGATTAAATATTTTTATAGAAGTGTGTAATGGTTTTATCTAGGTGTACAAGAATTTTCAAAGGTGGATGTTGACTGGAAGGTACTGTGTTAAACTTGTTTATTTTTAGATTATAGGGTTTTAAGGTTTGATAGAAAAAAGTGGTTTTCCTTATGAGTTGAGATATGAGGTTTATTAATATATTAAATTATATAAATGGGTTTTTAAATCAAGCTTCACAAAAATGTGAATATTTACCATTTTTAAGTTATTCATGTTTTTGTCAAGATGGAGGCCTAATTGGTAAGATGGCTTGTGAAGGAATTATATTATAGAAGATGATCTAGTTGTTGAAAATTTATATGATTGAGTGGGAATATGAGAGTGACACATATATGAAGTTTTAGTTATTGATGGTGTGTCTTATGAAAGTTATGGGCTTTAAAAGTTCTAGGTAGGGCTACAAGGATACTAGACATGCCTAGTGAGAAGAAGAGTGATTTTTGATCAGTTTCTACAAAATATCAAGGCATGAGTATTTCAAGGTGAGTTATTAGGTTGTTTTAGATAATTTTTACTATTTGGTGTGTGGAATGAAGTTTATTGGTGGTCCTTGAGGTGGTTTGAGAGAGAAGGCTAGTAACCCTATATGGTGGTTCCTCATGATGTATGGAGATCTGAAGATGATCAAAGGTGAAATGGATTATAAATATTAGGGAGAGTCTCTCTTATATGGTTATTGGTGACTTCCATCATATTTTATTGTTTTTTTGTCCTTTATTCATTGGTTATAGTGCTTGGTTGAAAAAATTGTTGACATGAAGCAAAAGGTTATTATTAAGACAAGAAGAAGTAGGATCAAGGTAAGGGGGATTTTTTAATCATATTTATAAGGTGGTTTTCTCATATGTTATGTTATTTTAAATTACTCAAGATCAACTGGTGTCCACTTTGTCATTGTGTTAAAGGGGGGGAAAGTTCCTATTTTGAGACTGCTTAAAAAGAGAGAAGGAAGGTGAGATGTATATTACTATATGATGGTTGTTGACATCAATGACAAAGGGGGATATTATTGGAGATTTTAAAATTATGTTATGATGATTTCATAGATATGTATAGGTGAGTGGATTAAGTGCCTTGTTAATCTAAGTGACAATGACAAAGTGTGAAATGTGCTTGTCCTAGTATGCTTGAAGTATGCTTGATTGATCTTTAGTTTTGGCTTCGTTAGAGATGTTTAGGGATGAGTATGGTGATTTTAGAATGAGAAATGGGTAATATAAGAATTAAATAATTATTTGAGTGCTTATTTACATGAGTGAAATTCACCTAGCTCATCATTATTCTCATCTAGACATTTTGGGTCCAATGGCAAAAAATTTGAGTCGACAGTTTGATAACATCACCATTGCCACATGTGGATGAGTTATGGGGATTTAGTCATATGGTTGTGATAAAATTATTACCTATTTTATATTCAAAAAGTATCAAGTTTATAAATTAAGTGTGACAAAATATATGAAAATGTAAAGTTTGGCTCTCAGGCATTTTGATAGTATTTTCCCATACTTAGCCAAATTTGTAATGTGGAAAGAAAAGTTAAGTAGGCATTTTTATGGTGGTATATATCAAACATGTGGAAATTTAAGGATAAGTTTATTAAATGGGTTTTTAAACATTTTTTCCTAATTTATATTCAAAAAAATTTAGGTCCAATGCTGAAACATGACAAAATCTATGCATGTGCAAATTTGGCCTTTCTAGACAGTTCTTGACATAATTGGCTCTATGAGAAAAATCTAAGTGTGCATTTTAATGACATTATTTATCAAACATGTGAGGGTTATAGGAGAATATTTACACATTTTTTATTATCCTATGTGAGTAGATCATATGGTCCAAATTTAAGAACATGCACTTGAGTGAAGCAAAAGATATGGAGGTGCAAAGTTGGCCTTCTAGGCAGATTGTAATGGTCCACATACTTAGTCTATTTTACATGATATTAAAGATCAAGAAAAAATGAAGATATAATGTCTCATGATAATTAATATAAATAATATATATGGTGCACATAAATTCAAAGAGGTTAAAGTGTTTTTTGGTTAACATAGATAAAGACCGAGCTTCTTCTAAGATCCAATAGTGCATAAGTGATTGTACAGTTTTGATCTAATGGTGCATTTTGAGCAAGATGGTAAGAAATACATGATGTTTAAAAGTATAAGTGATAAAAAGGCAAATTAGGGTTACAATTTTCATTATCATGGGGGTTTTTAATAATATTTAATAGTGATCACTATAAGGTAAATGCCTGACTGATTCACAAAGATCGACATTGTGTGATGAGTCAATATTGCAAGATTACATGAGATGAGGTCAACTATTTGAGGTTTAACATTTAGAAGTGGCACACTTTAATTTAAATTTATATATTCATAAAATAATATTTATGGTGCATTATTTATCTATATTAGTGAGTACACAAGATGCGAGCATAGTGTTCGATACTTAATTATGATCATTTGAATTTAACAAAAGAAAGACTAGTTTTTGGGTTTTGAGCCATAACTTTTGATCTACATATATTTTTACCATGTATTAAAAATAAAATATGTATAATACTCCAAGTCACATATATAAATATAAATTTAAAGGTCGTAATGTATGTAAAGACAAAGATATTGAGCTCCAAAGTTGACTATGTATTTGATTGTGTTCTACAAGTAATCCGAGAAGGGTAATTGAGCACATTATGATGTTGTTTAAATGTTTAATGATGAATTATATATTGTATAATGTTTTATACTCCATAATAATGATATTTTTAAATTATTAAGTTTTTACCAATCAGATAAAATATGAAAAAAAGGTTTAGAAGTTGACTGCATATTTGTTCATGGTGACTATGTGCACAAAATGTTGTTTGAGAAAATTGTGATTAAGCATAAGGATAATATGATGGTTGTTGGAAATTATGGAGGATATATATATCATTTTTCATGATTATATGAAATTTTAAGTGGTACTTTGTTCTTATTTTTCTCAGAGAAGTGTCAAAGAGGTAAATGGGTCTCCATAAGACCTAAAAGTGACTTAGGCCTATTTGAAAGTATGTTGTGCTTAAGTTTGAACCATGTTATATTAATTAAGGGTGAAGATATATGTTGTGAATAATATTAAATATTGTTTTATTGATAATCATGATAGTTTTATAAATGGTTAAACCAAATGTGTTGGTTTCTAGACTTGTGAGGGAGACTAGTGCAAGGTGTATGTGAGAATTGTGGGGTGAAGGAGATTTAGAGTGCCTAGTTGATGAGTTAATGAGTAGATCAGATTAAGGAATATGTGTATGACCTATAGGTCATATTTATTATTTCCAAATAGTTATTTTTTAGTTTGAGGATATGCAAATAAGTTTGAGTGTACATATGATGATAGTTTTAGTGAAGGAGAGAGATTGTGGCATGCCTATGCGAGAGGCTTGTATGAGATAGAGAAAGATAGTTTGTGTAGGGTTTAGATAATCATAGATCAAAAATCAGGTATTGAAGACATTATTTCTAATATGGAAGTGTTAACTTCAAATGAGGGTTTAAAGGATTTCATCTTCTTTAGGGGTAATTTCCCCTTATGAAATAGGTGTTTTAATAAAGGCCTTTAGTTAGGAGGATATGATCAAGGTTTTTTGGTCTAAAGGAGTTGACCAAATTTTATTTTTTAATTTATTATAGGACAATTATTCCATGTGTTATAGGCTTGAGATTGGGTTTAAATCCCCATGAGGGTTTCCCATATGAACTATGTGTTATGTGTTTGATCTTGTGTATATATTGAATGAATGAGCTCTCTTGTTAATGTTGCTTGATCAAGTTGATATATGATGATTTTATAATAGTTTTGAAGGGTTTTAATTGAAATTTTAATATTTATGATCACTGATTCACCCCCCATCTCATGATTACACCTATAACATATTCTAGATCTTGTTCTCACCATCTTTTGGTGAAACAAACAACTCAACTGAAAAAACTACAAGTAACTTTCCACAAAGTTCTCTAGAGTAGTAAAACTTGATTTAATACCAATATGTAACAACCAAAATAATTTTAATAATTCTAAGATTAACAAATATGTTACAATTTTTTCAATTAGATTTTATCATGAAAACATAATTAGATCCATAACTGTGCCTTTGACAACACAGGAACTAGACCAAGTCCATAAATTAACAATGAATTCATTAGGAAACATTTTAACCACCTAGTATTCAAATATAAGTGATTCAATGTTAGAATAATCACACATGCCTATACACATAATTCAATGTCTCCTTCCTAACATATCCATTTATAACTTATAAACATACTCGAGTACCTGTAAAATCTATAAAATATCTTGTACCTCATTGGGTAAATTAGAAAAGTTTAGCAAACAAATGTAGAAAATAAAATAGATTCAACAAAATTATCATACTAAGATTACATAAGAAATATCTACCCAAACTCTAAGGTAACATGAAATTATCATTGGAAGGGTTATTTCCTAAAGTAATTTAAAGCTTTGGAATGCATTACCAACATCACAACCTTTCATGGGATGATTGGTATATCCTCAAGTTAGGTAGCTTATGGAGATTAGATTAACCCATTACTTAATTTATCAAAGGTATAAATTCACTATAAGAGTCTAAGCTAGAATTATTTAAACCTCTTAAGATGTTTTAACAACCATGCTTATGTTCCATTTGGGGATAAATTATCCATTTCATAAGGCAAGATTAGCCTCCTGACCATAACCTATTTGGTTGATATTTACAAGTCAAAGGATGCCTTATTAATTATCTTATTAAATTTATCCAAACCTTATTTCAAGTCTTATGCAAATAATTAAAACAACATGGTTCAATATCCTCATGATTTTTAATGAACTCTATGTACCTATAATAGATTTAACAATTAACCTTAATCACTTTAGTGTATAATAATTTGACTTAGACCACCTTATTTTAGACTAAGTGAAAATTTAATGGGAATGCCTTAAGGCTTACAATAATTCACTTATTATTTAAAAAAATTCATTTCTCTTTCTTATCTTTAAATGCCAAAATGTTTATGCCTCAATTTACTAACCTTTAACAATTCCCTAAAGTAGACAACTACTTATTATATAATGTAATAGGAAACTTATTAACACTCCATAAGTCATTATAAATGAAGAAGAGATGTTCCTAAATCACATCATCCTTAAATTAAAATAACCATTATAATTTAGCTTCTTGAATTAATCATTTTTTTACAAGCTAGCTTTTGGGTTACCCTTCTTATCTTATAACATTCATGAGATATTACAAGTTTAATTGTATCTTAGTTTACAATTGATCAACCCAACACTTTCAATTAATTATAAAATTCTATCATAATAATCCTATCACTTGAATAGTGATTTTATTGATCCCATTTTTAGAATCATATGATCAATTTAGAAATAGAGTGCTCATAACCATACACTTAGATTTACATGTAAACTAAGTTTGAATTCATAATTAAATCACAACATATTTTAGAATGATTGTGTTATAGTAATTATTGAAAGGATATTAAGTCATAATACTTCTTGAAGTTATTAAATAATCTTTAATAAAGATTCTAACTTCACATTATATAATCTTGTAGGTTAATATATTTTCAAAGTATTTTATAGTCTAAGGAAAAACATATCATGAAGATATATTAATATTAATTAACTCAACTTAACTTAAACAAGAAGTATATCAATATAATTCATACATACATATCATAACTATATAACTTATCTGTTCATCTCAGTTAACACAACATTCACATATTGTCACCTAAATGAATCTTATAACTTCATTAAAAAATACTAAGTAATCATAAAAATAACCCACTAACTCAATGCTTTATTTTTGAGGTAAGACAAATGATAGTATTTAATAGTAATATTAACCTTAAAGATTCATACATACTTAATCATATAATAATATAACTAAATGAACTCATTCAATATATGCAAGAGATGCATCCACATTATCAATTTATGCCTAAAAATTTAAGCTTCAATTATGAGTCTACCTACAATGAAACATTGAATCCATATAATATAAAACCAATGAATGTACATATTTAACTCATGAAGTTGTATGTCATATTATCTAAATGCCACAATGATTTTCCATAAATCTGTATATGTAAATGAAAACATAATGAATAGTTTGATAATTAAAAGATTCAACCTCTAATTTATAGTTATAAATCAACTCGGATATAACTATTTATTTATGCAAATTACACATAACGTTAAAATTGTATTACCTAATTGAAAAACATACATATAATTAATGAAGTTAAATATACAATACTTAATCAAATCATTTTAAAATTGATTTTATTAACTTTACAATCAATATTAAAAATATTTCAAAACCAAGATAAGTACAACAAAGCAAATTCCCACCTCTTTAGTCCCATTGAGCCTAACCACAAGTGGCCCTAAACCACCCCATCCATTAGTTAGATGTGATTCAAGCCAGTTAAGATAAGTGAGTAAGATAAATAGTAACTATTGAGCATGACTTAACATAAAACACATTATGAAAATATTCAAATAACACTATTTACATTCTTGGTTAACAACATTAACACCTTTGCATTTATTCCAAATATTGCATCTCATGTTAGAGAATTTAAGATTTAGAGATTTAAAAGTGTAATCCATAGCATTGCACCCATAAGTCGCAAGTCTTCATTAGGGTCCAACACACAAAATAAATGTAATTGAATTACTATTAGTAACCTTGAATACAAAACAATTTTCTTCAAATATTCCCATATAAATAAATAAACATAAATGACAAAAAATATTTTTGAGTCTCATACCCAACACCATGCTAAAAACAATGTAAAAAACTCTCATTAAGAATAGATAATCAAAAATTTTAGTAGTCCAAAAATATACCCAAAACTTAACTCAAGTTTTCATGCAAGATAACACCTACATCCATCTAGTGAAAAATGTCAACCACATAATTCAAACAACATCATCAATTAACATAAAAATCTAGGTCAATGTTGACCAAAATAGACTTTAATAATCATGAATAAATATTCTAATGCCATTATAAAAACTAGTAATGATTATAATAGTAGTGCTTAATCATAAAATTATGAAAAGTCAAATAGACTAAAAAACTCATGATGTCTTCAAATCATAAGACTAATCTTTTCAATCCAGGTAAAAATAATCATGATTAAAAATTCAATCAATAGACCAAATCCAGTTTACCCTAAACAAGTCAGAAACAATCATGATGATATAAACTCATAACTTGGCTGCATGGATTTTAGTTGTGCATATAATAAAATAATAAAAAAATAATATCTTATGCTAACCCTCATACTATTCGACCCACATTAAAATATTAATTTTTTTATTGTTTTATTTCAAGGCCAAAACCTAATAATAATGCATAGGTTTGTTTTCAATAAGAAAAAAGTGACCCAAAGTTTTACATAATCCCAATAGGGTTTAAAAATTCACAAAAGATAATAACAATATGCATGGTGATAACTTAAATGGATTAAACAAACAAAATACAACTGCCCAAAATTTTTACCCTACAAGTCAAGTTAGGGTTTTTAAACCAAAACTCATTTATATTTATACAATATTGTAGCTTATAGCTAGAGGATTTTAAAAACATAATATCACTATAAACAAAACCCTTACCCTAAGTTATCAGGGTTTTTTAAGTAACTAAAATAGAAAACATAAATAAACACATATGAACCCAAACTCAAAATTTACATTCTTTCTCATAAAGCTAAATCCATAAAATGTAATTGTAGAACTTATTTTGGGTTTGTAATGAAAAAATATAAAATGGGATTCAAAAATTCTTTCCTATCTCACCATCTAAGATTTCAATGAAATTTTCTAGTCTCTCAATAAAAATAAGTCAAACCATTTAAAAAACCCTCAATTAATAGAAAACTCCACAAAAACCACTACATGGTCAACAAGGTAAATAAATTATGCAATTTAGACTTCGTTAAAAGGTCATGCAAATAACCACCTTCATATTTCTCTTGGTTGACATGCACTAAAATTATGGTAGAGTTTCCCCAAGCATTGGGCTTCCAAAATGAAATGATGCGAATGACCAAGCAAGAACCATATTAGGGTTATAAGACTCTCTATGTGTTTACATCAAGTAGTGAGCCAATTCCACCTTTCCAAAGTCAATAAAAAAATGAAAAAAAATTCGAGCTATTACCAATTCCATGGTGGGTTGTTCCTCCTCCCCCTAATTTCTATAGCAAATCCAAGTTAAGACTTGGTCTAACCAATTAACATAAATAAGAGCCCAAGCAAGACAATGCCTATTAATACAATTAAACTCAAATGATATAATGCCATCAAATGATAATCCTATATTAATGAATTTTAATAAACATTCAAAATAGGACTATGACATTGATTAATATCAATCAAGAGTCCAATAAAAATCCAAAAATTGACAATGAATTTAATATCAATCGTACACCAATGCAATGCCAAAAAATGATAAAGGTAATAATAAAGAAGAATAGGATTAAGGATAATTACTACCAAGATGATAAAATCAAATGTAAATAACACAATCATCAAGACTATGACATCCCAACAATGTTAAAAAGTATTGAATTTCACTAAAAATTGAAACCAAACTAAATGGAACAAGGTACATAGAAGTTAAAACTAACTCAAGACTCAATCTAGAATTTCATTCAAATACAATTAAAGAAAAACACTTATAAAATGAAGTGAAGCATAATAATGACTCAAAACATCCATAAAATAGTCAAATCTCAATTTTTACAAAATTAATTTCACTATTTCTTTTTGTTTACTTTTTGGCCTCACTGGACTGCTCAAAGTCACATCCAAACTAGCTCATTCATGTACCTACAATCACAACAAATAATCAACAACATTTGTATTATATAAGGTAAATATATATAATAATAGCATTACATAATAATAATTTAAATAAACTAAATAATAAATTAGTAACTCATTAAGCATGAAAAATCTAATGCTATAATGAAAGTACATAACAAAAACTATCTCATAAAATCTAGTTGATCATTTACAAGTCAATAACATCGTAATGGATCAAATCATAGATCACATAAATATATCAGAACAATAAAATTAAACTATCATGTCCCAAGTAGTTCATAAACAAAACCACTAACAAGTAAATTAAGTGCATCAAAATGGGTCATGATAGGATGACTAGGGCATCTCTAGGGTTTTTAAAATCCAATGGTCAAGATTAGACTTGATCCAATGGTGGAAATTTCTTACCCCATTTTGGAGGGAAATAAAAATTTAAGTTAATTTTTCATGAATTATTATTGAATTAAGTAAGTTGAATTATGTTTGGTCATAATTTACTTTAATTTTTTTATCATAGATAAATTATCTCAGTGGCCCACTTTCTAATTTATACTTGACTTAAATCATGTGCACACTTTATAAAGTAGTGTTATTTTCATTTTAGTAACCCATATGAAACCTTTATAAAATTACATAAGGGATTATAATTAAAAACTTTAGATCTTTCAAAGTGATGCATGGACCTTATATTTTATCTTATGATCCCCATTTCAAAAAAATAATTAATAATATGTGTACCTACGTGGTTTTCACCTTAGGTGACCATTGAACCAATTCATGCAAGATTTATCTACCTTACATCTCTAGACTTGTTAAAGATATATTTTTAGATTCTAATAAATTATAATGTAGGGTGAATAACATCCATAATTAAAAAATAATAATCCTAATAAAATAGATTAAAAAAATCTATTATTGTAGTGATTTTTATTGCACTTAAATTTAGGACATGAAATATTGGTATCATAACATATTTCAAATTGATATGTTTAAATTGGAGTCTCCTTATGTAAAAATAAAATACACATCTTGTTCATAGGATTATTCATAGAGAGGATAGGCATAGTGCTTAAGCTAGGCATAGGTAGGTCCTTCTAGTAGAGAAAAATATACCCGAATATATTTTAGGTTGTAAATATTAAATGCCTTATAGTAGATGATGGGAGGAATTTAAAATATAATACCTATTGTCATAGAGGAGTTAAAGATACATTATCCCACACATTCATAAGAGGTTTCTCAACATTTATAGATGTCTCGTAGTCCTTCTCATCTCAAGGATAGGTACCTTATCCCTTCCTAACATAGATGTAGGTATTATAAGGAGAGGTATGCTTCGCCATTCATAGAGAGGCATGATGAACATTGTTCACATATATTTTAGGCAATTAAAATTATTTGTGATATATTAAGGCTACATTAAAATAGATTTGGAGGATCTACTGATGATTTTGGTATAGAGGCTTGATTTCTAACATTGATTATTTATTTTAGTCTCCACTCATATGAGATCAATGGTAGATAATAATTTTCCATCATAATTTACCAAGAATAAATAGGATGTGGTGGTCATTTTTGATATATTTTAGGATTATTTAAAATATTTTTTTATAGTTACTAGTTTTGATGGAATCCTCACCCTATATGCTTTTGACTAGAGATCCAACCATTTTGGGACATAATCAGGGGCTCAAATCCCTAAGTGATCATATATCAAAAGTATCATAGTTACCAATAATTTCCACAACCAAACTGAGATTACCAATGAATGACCATAATTGACCCAAGAATACCATTAAATTCCACAACCAACCCAAAAATACCAACAATTGGCCACAACTAACCTTCGGCACCAAACTAAGATTTGAACCTTGGTGGTGCTTGAATAAACCAAGTCACTTTACCAACTCACCCATATCTCATCTAAATGATTATTTAAAACATTGATACCTATCGAGCACTACATAAAGAGAAGGGTCAATGAGTTTCATAATCTTGAACATGGTAGTGGTACAATGGTTCAATATGAGGGCTGATTTTAAATCCCAATTTATTATTTTATAATATTTAAGATGAGAATATAAATTTGAGTTTATTTATCAAGGGCATGTGTGTGTGTGTGTGTAGTTCACATTTTTCTATTTTTAGGCCCTATATGTAGCTATGGAAAATACATATATAGTAGAATAAAATTGAGGCAAGATTTTAAAGGCTAGAGAGTGGTTGTGAGGCAAGTTACAAGCCCATTAGGATGTTAGGTCATGATGCACATAACCTCCATATATAGGTGTTTTCTAAAATTATAAATCTACCCTTATATCTCAACAACATTCACATCATCACCCATAGTAGTAGACAAAATAACCACATTTTAAAATACTCATAGAGAGATAGAGGTAAAGATGGTTATGTCATGAATAGGAATATGAGGGTGAATAGATAACATATTGGCCTACATAAATTTAGTAATCCACATGTCTAGTGAATTTAGACTCCATGAGATTAGTTTTTAAAGGGTTTGGAGTAGACCAATATATTTGTGACTATATCTAATGTATTGTTTTGTTTGTGGGGACTTTTATCATTATGTACATGAGTGTCCATGGATATATTCTATGGTTGAATGGTAAAAGGAATCTATTTTAGAGTAGACTATTGGAAATATGGGTCACAATCATTGCACATACATGGTAGTATATGAATATTAGGTGGATCAATCTATGGTGATTGATACTACATGTAAGATTCATAGTATTTTAGTGCTTATTTTATTTTATTTTGGACATACATATTATTTTATTACACCCTATATAGTGAATCAATGGAGGTTGGTGGCATCTGAATAGTTTGATTATTGGGAGTTTAAGTTTTCCATTTGGGTAAATATGGTAGTTGATTATTTTTTAGTGGGTGTTTCAATGATCTTGGTGTCTTCATTACTACTCTAAACCTTCACATCATACCCTTACGTTTATATGATATTGTAATGGTTATGAATTGGATTAAAGTACATTGATCTAAGTTTAATTTCCACCCAAATATTATTAAGTGTTTGGATTATCTTTAAAGTTAGGTAATAATTTTAGGATTTTAGATACCAAAATCCTTTTGTGTGAATTCCACCATGTAGCTTAGGTGAAGTGCACATAAGGTATTTCAAATGTATGTCATCAATATCACTGATATGTTATTAGATGATACCATGGAGTCAACATTAGAGGATCTTGATAATCTTTAGGAGTTGTCTATTGTTTTCCCTATTGAGTTTCCTAGATTACCCACTCTAAGGGATACATATATCATGATTTAACTTATACCATGGGAATAACCTATTTCTATTAATCCTCACATGATGACCACACCTAATAATTTTGAGATAAAAATGTAATTATAGGAACTTATTAAAAATGTATTTATCCTTATTAAAATTTCACCATGGGGAGAACTTGTCATTTTTATGAATAAAAAAGATAGTTATCTTCATTTGTTCATAAAATAATATATATAAATAAGGTAAGAATCATATCACCTCTTAATTATTGATTATATTTTTCACCAAATTCAAGGATATAGAGTGTTTTCAAAGATTGACGTCAAGCAAGGATATCATTATTTGAGGATAGTTGAAGAAGATGTTCACAAGATCGCCTTCCAAACTTAATATGATATTTATAAATTTATATTTATTTCATTTAGTTTGAAAAATTCAATTATTCATGAGCCTCATGACTAGTGTCTTCATAACCATACTTTAAATATTTGTGTTGGTTTTACTCAATGACATGCTGGTATATTAAAAAAAAGGTGAATAACATGATCATTTATGTTAGGTCTTACAAGTTTTTCACAACAAGTTGTATGGAATCTTGAGAAAGTGTTACTTATTTTATAAATATATACAATACCTTGGTCACATCATTTATGGTGATGAAATTTTTATGGACCCCTTGAAGATTCAACTTATCATAAGAGTGACTATCGGCCACCAAAGTGAAATAAGTGTGTAGTTTAATGGGTTTTAGGGCAATATCAATAATTTATTCATGATATCTCTAACATAATGCATTAAATTAATTACCTTCAATTAAAATTTAATATTTTTTATGGTTAAATTATTATGAATAGGGATTTTAGATGTTGAAAGAGCATTGAACCAGTACACTTATCCTAGCAGTACCTAGTCTAGATGGAGACGTATTGGTATGCATGGACATGTTCAAACATTTTTTTAAAAGAGTTAAGGGAGGTAATATCCTAATAAACTAAGGAAAATATGATTCTAAAGGTGTAAGTCAATTAAATAATTCATATTCATAATGTATTCTTTATATAGTGTCAAATTATATAAATTTACTAAATATAGAAAGTATAATGCCAAAAAGTAATTTTCATGTTTAAACATAAAGAGATGATACTTAGATTGTTTAATAATTAATATACCTACCCAAATGATACATGCTTGAAATAAGATAGGTTGATGTTCTATAGGGATTCATCTAATTCCATAAAATATTCTTTAGATGACTAGACACTATCATCAAAATAGGGACACTAACATCAATAATTCTATCCATAAACTAACATTTATATATGTAGTGAAGTAAATGTACTTTTATATAAATTAATGATGTGTATGGAAGGGTTATTTTTCACCTTTCATATTATTTATTTGGATCACTCACATAGGTTTTGGATATCAGTATTTTGATCAAAACCCTAGATCCTCCAATTAGGGCATGACACCTTATAAAAATGGGGTTTAGTACGGTCAATTAATTTTGAGTTAACCTAAAACTCCATTTTTTAGTGAGGGTTACCTATATATACATATACTTTGAAAATCACCTTAGATAAATGTAGTTACCCCATTATGTTAGTTTGTGTGTGAACAATAGTGTAATATGTAATATGAAAGTGTATGTAGTGATATATCTTACAAATTTAAAGAAACCACTCATGGATTTTTATTTTAGTTCTTCAAACCTATAATGAAATTTATCCTATGACTAATTTGGAAATACATAAGAATAATTTAATAGAAATTAGTTTTATAAATGATTTAGTGAGCTTGATAGGTGTTTTCTTGATAAATTTATAGAAGAATAACTAAATGGGATTTGATTTTTTTATACTACACATTTTGAAAATATATCATAGGAGTGGTAATTAATAAAAATATTCCAACACATACACATTGAAATATTTTAAATTCTTAGCATTTGTAATGTAATAAAACTAACATGAAACCTGGGACACTAACATCAACGCTAGTGTCTTGGTATAGATGACAATGTCCTTAATGATATAAAATTAATGAAGACATGTAATTAAAAATGTAGTTTGTTTATAAATTTTTAATAATATTTTGGGCTATAGGTGATCTGGTTAATTAGAATATTAGGTTTAGACTATAAGATAGTCATTTAGGCATAGTGAGATGGTGAAGGCCAATTTTACAATAGAGAAAAAGGTCCTAAATGGAAGAGTTAGTCCAGGAGAAATATTTTTGTAGTGTATAAGACTATTTTTTCATGTAAAATAAATATCTATCATCTAAATTTTCCTCATTTTAATCTAATAATGCAAAAGGATGGAATTTCTAGGTTAAAGGAAATAAATTTGTAGGGTGGTGTGTACAACACCCCTAAATTTAACTTGAGACAATTTAAATTTGTTGTTTATGTGTTACCTAAAACCAAAATCATGTTAAAATTTTATTAGTGCATGTAATATGAAAATTTAATAATTGAAATTATTGAAAGAAAAGAGATAAAGAAAAAAATACACCTATATATCAATGAAACACTATTAATTAATTGGTATTTTGCTTTGGTAATTATGCTTCCTTTCTCAAGAATTTGAAAAAAAATAGGTTCAAAATAAAACCTTGGGGAAGTAAACATAATAATTTGAGGGTGATCATGTCCCCAATATAATTCAAGGGTGATTTGTGCCATTTTAATCAAGAATACTGAGTCTCAATCTCATAACCCAAATGTATAATAACATAAATAATCTATAAAATCATGCCCATGTAAAATTATATAACCATATAAACATAAAAAAAATTGTTCCAAGGCCATCAATGGCACTAAATCATGATTGAAACACTTGAAAGGAGCCAATTATTGTGTGTATGTATATATATATATATATATATATATATATATATATAAAGACTCAAATGATGTGTATATAATTGAAACTAGATAGATCTATAGTCTATATTAATCAATAATATTCAAGATCAAAGAAGGTAATCAACTAACAAGTTTACTTTTTAATAAATTTATATTAGGGTCATGACCAATAATGGATCTTATAAACCTAAATTAATGGATATCTTATCACACAATGGTAAATGAGAGGTTTCTAAAGCCTCTAGTCAAATGTCATTTTGTGATAAACCTAGCTAGGTATTATGATTGTAATAGTATTAAGAAAGTTAATATACTAAATAACATGCAATAAAGTTTAGTAAATGAATATCCAAGTTAATATGTTGCTCTCCAAATCTTATGTCATAAATGGGGATTATAATAAACATACAAAGATAATTCTATCTAATATAACATAGAAATGATCTAAGTAAGGAGAGATACAATTCAATCCATTAGTTATACAACATATACTTATCTAAATATGAAGGGTTAGGAATATACTTACCTTGTTGAAATAAACCTGTCATGCCTCAATCTCTCCCTTGGCCAATGGTGCTTTGCAAGAGGTTGTTATGGGTTTGTAAGGATCACAATTACAAATCAGATCTAGGATATAACTTCTCTTATGCATCCAAAACCTACACAAGATAAGTGTTACTTCTCTAAGGTAAAAACATAAGTATTAAAACCTCCTATTCATTATATAATTATATTTTAAATAATTAATTATACATAATTGAATAATACTCTATTTAGAAATAAAGTTGAGGGGGTATTTATAGCCATGGATTGACCTTAAATGCTCCTTAGAATTTAGTTTATGTAGTCAACTTGGTCAAATTTGTTAGGTGGGAAATAGAGTCATTAGGTCTTGAACTATGTCAACTTACAATGAAATAATTTTTTAACATGTTTTAAATCTTAGAATGGTGTTGAATCGATCAATGTAGTAGGAAAAGTAGTAAAAAGGGGGTTTTTCTTAGGTATGGGCTATTTTAGGTGATGAGTTTCCTATGGAAGTATATAAGTAGAGATTTAATTCTTATGGAATCATATAATAGTATATTGTATTATTTTTAGGTAGTGGTATAAGGGCCAACAATCCTACCAAGCACCAAATATCTACCAACCCCTTTCCAGTGCACCCTTTAAAGTGATACTCAGAGAGATTAAGATTCAATAAGTTATTGCAAATAAAAAGCATCAAAAATTGATAAAGTTTAAAAATATTGTGTGTATACATATTCCCCACTCAAATTTCATCATGTGTCACATATTTGTAACATGTTATGGTGCTTCAAGAAAAGAACATATAAACACACAACAATGAGCTAATAAATTTTAGTAAAAACCAAAAATGATAGTAAGGAAATAATTAAAGTAATTAAAAGTATCATATATATACCTTGAATTATATTTATCATTGAAAGGTTATCTTTAGTATATATAATATTTATTGGAGAGGGTGCATTAATTTATTGGTACAAACCCTAAAGATATAAAACTAAAGAGTAAAAACAAATAATCATAGGGAAATCAAAATAACTAGAATTTGTAGAATTGAAATAATCACTTAGTCAATTGGCAAGACAAGATGGTAAATGCTAAGTTAGAACTAAAAGGACCAAGGAAAAATGAGAGTAAATTAGGTAAACCAAAAAATTCAAGGCTATTAAATGACCAAAAAACCTAAACAAATGTACCTTAAGTAAGAAAAGTAACAAACTGAATCAAACCAAAGACACATGAAAGCGAAATAATAAATATAACATCGATGTAAAATAAGTAACAAACCATTCTTAAAAAATGATGGGAAAGGAAAAAAATTAAAAAACATTAATGAATGAGAAGTAACAATCCAAAATTACTCACAAATGGAAAAACTAAAAGAGAGAAATAGAAAAAAAATTATCTGCAATAAGATTTATAACCAATTTTTATAATTTCTAAAGGAAACTTGAAATACAAGAAGGATAAAGAAATGGTGTATGGAAATAATGCATAGTCACCCAAAAATATTATTTTATTTTAAAAATAGATAGCACAAAAAAAAACTATTTGTTGCATGTTTTAAGAAGATGTAAATAATAAGGAATATAGAATTTGGGAAATAGATTTATAGACAAACTTGCTTATCAAGGGGGGAAATGAAATGGGTGGTTGGGTAAACATAGGAAGTACCAAGGTATAAAATATTTAAAAAAATTAAGATAGTTAAATTAAGTTGTCAAAAAAAGAGGAATTTCAATGTTAAGGACTATAAATAACTTGCCTTAACCACAAAAAATTGGGTTATTTAATGAAATATAAATATCACCCCATGAAGACTATGTGCATGAAAAGTAAAATGGACATATCTTCCTAGAATGTGTTCCCTATTCCTTAGAACCCCTTACAGAGTCATCAGTTTACTATTAAGATTAGGTAATTGTGTGAGAAAATAGGAAGAAATATAAATAATTTTAAAATCTTATATCCTGGTCTACCATACCCCAATGGACCTCAATGTTATCATGAGGCCAACTGTGGAGTTTTAAACTCAACTAGAATATAAGTTATGTTTAATAATCATGTATTTTGGTGTGATTTGGACTTTTGATTTTTAGTTACATTTTTATCAATGAATTTTTTTAAATGATTTTCCTTTTACCTTTATTTTTAATGCCTTTTTCTATTCCTCCATATGGATTCAGAAAACCAACATGGGTGTTAAAAATGATTATCACTAGAAAACTTATAATTTGTAGCTAAAGAAAAGAACTTAGAGAGTATGGTATCTATAACTCTTGTACTTAAATGTTAGATAGTAATGATATCTTGAAACCAACCTTGGTGTGCCCAAAGTGGAATTAAAATAGTGGAGATAAGGAGAATGAACATGAAATGATTGAGTAGTTTTAAATCACAAAAAATGTGACAATGTGAAAATGATAAAATGATAGGTAAGTATAACTCTACATCATAATAAATGATGGAAGTGTATAGAAACACACATAAATAGTTCATTTTAAGGTATTTCCATAAGATACACAAAATTGATTTTGAGAGTATGATATTACAAATTTTAATCATATCTTCATTTTTAAGATAAACATTGTAGTTTAAAGATAGTTCTAAAATTTTTATAGATTTTATAAGGAAATCCTAGTCCTTTCCAATGTATTACACTGTAACTCATAAAATATAAAACAAAATTCATAAAAAATATGAAAATATTATTGTGAGTAAGGCCTATTCCTATCCAAGGTCTTATATAACAAATCACAAAAAAAAGGAAATAAATAATTAAAAACCTAGTAAAATGACAGATTCATGATCAAAGAGAAAATGTAGAGACTGGAATATGGAAATAAAATATATTCATGAGGATGTCCAAGTCATATCTATATTATTATTATGTAACTCATTAATTAAATGAAATTAATAAATATATAACAAAGGACCAATAATAGGGGCTAAGGATATTGAATAGAATGTACTACTACAAAGTTGGAGATCTTTGGTGGAAACTAATAAAAAGTGTTAGTATTTACAGTATATGAAAGTATGAAAATAAAATTTAAGGAAAAAATTTATTTAAAATTTGAGAATTAGTAGGTTATTTGAATATGCATCCTTCATTAGTTTGTAATCTATAGGTACCAAGACAAAGGGTGTCTTGTAATAAGGATTCCACTATTTTTGGGCATATTTTCCTTCTTTGTCATGCGTATAATCTAGTTTGAGGACTAAATCACCAAAATTAAAAGTTTGTGCTTTGGAATTTTTATTATGCTTTTTATTAATGTGATAGTTGTATTAGTGATTATGTTGTAAATCAACCATATATTGCTCAGCTAAGAAATCTAAAGCATGAAGACAAGATTCATGTAATTCCTCATTAGGTATTATACCATGAAGATAAATACATAAATATTGGATTTTAAATTCTAATGGTAAGACTAATTTATACCCATATACTAATGAAAATGGTTTTACCCTAATAGTAGTGTGTATACAAATGCAATAAGCCTAAAGTGTAGGATAGAGATGGAGGTGCCAATTAGTACGTGATTCTCTAATAGTCTTTTATAATATTTTATTCAAATTTTTTTTAGTGGATTATACTTAGAAATTACATTTAGGATGATAAGGTGTTGATAATTTATGTGTAATTTTGAATTTTACATATAATTATTTCATATATTTATTTTTTAAGATGCTACCATTGTCATAAATGATGGTATAGGGAAATCCAAAATTATAGATGATTTGATTGAGAATAAATTTATAAATGGTATTACCAATGACATTAATAATAGGCATGTATACTATAAATTTTGTAAAATATTCAATGGAAGTTATAATGAATACATGACCATCTTGTGATATGGGTAATTTGCCAATGAGATATAATCCCCACACAAAGAATGGATAAGGAGACTCCACTATTTGGAGTTTAGCCAAAGGAAAGTGGATTAGATCATCATGAATTTGATAAGGATTACAATATTTATCAAAATTAATGACATCATTTTCAAGAATAGGACAAAATTAATTCATATGCAAGCATTTACAGGCTGTATCTTAACTACTATAATGACAACCACAAATGCCCCATATGTTTGTTCTAGGAGAGCATGTACTTCTTATATTACATAATTTAATAGGGTTATTTTTGCATTATGATAGTAAATGATGTTTTATATAAGGACATATTTGAATTCTCATTTTTGAATTTGAGTCTTTTCACCAGAATCCATTTTTGGTGGGTAAGTTTGATGCTCAATGAATTGGATTATGTTTTTATACCATGGGATTTGTTGAATAGTAATAGTCTCAATGTGACAAACTAAAGAGTCATTTTTTTTTGAAACTAAAAAGGTGAATTTATCATTTGAATAATAAATTAAGACTCATGAATTACTTGATGAGGGTGAAATAGAGGTGCTAGTGAAGTGAGATAATCTACTATAGTATTTGATCTCTTAAAATTGGTTTGATGGTAAAAGAGGCAAATTCTTTGGAAAGTGTAGTAGTAATGTGATGATATGTGATTAAGTTTTCAATTTTGCATTGATAATCTCCACTAACTTGATTACATATAATTTTTGATCCATGTAAATCATGTAAATATGGTGTGTTTAACTCAGTTACAACTTGCATGCCTAGTGTTAGAGATTCATATTCAACCATGCTATTGGTGACATCAAAAGTTAATCAAACTGTTAAACGTATAATTTTTCCATGTGGGTTAGTTAAGACACAACTTTACCCATCTCCTTGAAAGCATTTTACACCATCAAAGTGAATTTTTCAATTATCTTCATGTAAGTCAATTTTAGCTCTAATAATTATTCAATGACTACTTTAGGTTTAGTGGTAGAAGGAGTGAAATTAGTTTCTTCTTGATTATTTGCTTCTATATCAGTAGTGAAAGTATGAAAATAATATTTGATAGAAATTTATTGGTTAATGCCTTAAATATAAATAATTTATTAATCAAGGAGAGTATATTGAAGGTTATTTGTAGCTGGTAAGGAAGTTACCATGAGTTTTAATATGATGACTTATCATTTGATAGACTTTTGTGTAATAATTTGATGGCCAAATACCATCAATATGACCATCCATTTTCTAATTATATCTCTAGGTAAGAAATATTTGGATAAGAAATGATGAAGTGGATAAAAATGGAAAATGACATTAGTGGTTTGATAGAGAATATAATGATGAAACTTTTTAGATATGAAATAGATTATGAGGTAATCACATTCTACTTTGGTATACCATTTTTCATAATCGATTAAACCTTGATTGATATAGTAAATAACATGTTCTCTACTAGTATCATTTTGTTTGGAAAGCATTTACCCAAATAATATTAGGGTAGAGGATGTATATAGAGTTAATGGATAATTATTTAAAGTTAGATAAGGAGTGGGAGGATGAATCAAATATTCTTTCATAATATCAAATGATTTTTGTCATGAAGCTATCCATTCTAGAGCATTAATTTTTTTAAGAAGAGAATTGATGGAGTAAATTATTGGAAATATCTATTGAGAGGGGGGATGAATCAATATATAAAAATGCACATTCTCTTTCAAAACCATTCCATCATTCATCAACTTGATCTAGCAACAGAAACATGAAAGCACATACATCTAAAGAATGAATAAGAGCATACCTCACATCAACACAACATCTATGTGGGAAACCCTCTTGGGGAATAAAACCCACTAAAACCTACAATATGGAATATAGTCCTATAATGACAAGATATAATTTAGACCAACTGTAAATGATCAAGGAACTACCATCCCTTATTTTAGTGAGATTGTAATCCCACACAGAGTTACCACACCTATCTAAATGAGCTATCATAAAAATTAGATATTTATCAAGTTTCACCTTTCAAGGAGGCTATAACCCCATTATATTTTGAGCTTACACAAAAACATCTATGAACACATCTACCTTTGAAGTGATGTTTTCAACACTTCATGATGGATCTCTGATTATCACTTTTTACCTTTACTCACACTCAATCTACTAGAGCAATATTCTCCAAAAAAATTATGACCTACATGTCATATAAATAGTATTTAATCTATTATAGTCTTCAACTCATCTACTGGGCACACACAACCTTTATCTTTCCTTTGTTCACCATACACACTTTCTCAAATAACCTCTTGAGCATACTCACTCATTCTACCTCTTCTAGGATTATTAGGTCTAATGACCTTTGTGATAACCTTTAGAACCTTGATCAGACTATCATGTCTAATCCTATTCACTTGATTCTAGTCCTCACTTACTTGTACCTTCTCTTTCAATGGTTCTCTCCTTTGCTTGGCTTGACATCCACACAATGAGAACAAACAAGATAAATAAGCCTTATACTTATACCATGCTCTTGGTATAACCCATCTTAGTCAGCCAAGATGCTTACCACACTTGTTTCACCTTTAAAATAGGTCCTAATAAATGTTACATATAATAATTATAGGTCATCAAATGCCTCATTATCCCCAAACCACCTCATTAGCCCCAAACCACCATTAGGTCTTGGTGAGACCTAAAACCATTAGGCCTTCATACTCACATGTTACATGTGAGACTACTTCGACCAAATTAATCCTTTACCAATGATTCAAAAATATCTCAAATATCCCCTTTATTACTCCTATAAGGGTCCATGTCATCAGGAACATCAAATCCATACTTGGACCTACTAATTAGGTCTCCTCACTCTTTAGGTCTTCATATATAGAAAACATAGTTTGAAACTTATGGACCAACTACTTAAAAATTTCACATATCCATATGATTAGATCATATGGGTGAAACATTATATACCTTATCTATACCTCCATGTGATTTATACACATCAACACATGTTTTAAGCACTCAAAACAACATACACAAAATGACCACTCAGATTGGTCACATACAATAAAAATATAGTCAAGCTATTTAAAATTTCCATATATGATCAAGGGAATATCATGAAAAAAAATCCTTAAAATAAGTATTTGATACATATAAAATATCTCTATATTCATTAGACTAATTAATTCTACTCATAACACCTTCAACTCGCTCTTATAACATGGTCACTCAAACTTCTAGTGTATTCAACAAACATAGACAACTTCTTAAGCAATGTTCATACTATAGATTTATCACACCTCTAAAAACCACACATAGCATCCTCATGGATTCTAAAACACTATATAATAGATAAATCATCATGAGTCATCAAAATACCATCTGAACAAGCTCAAACAACCATCTTAAGTCACTTATAGACAAACATCAAATATACCATCAATTTTAAAGCACAAAATATTTGATTGTAAAAACATTTATATCTTTAAATTTCTTTATTTAGATGCACCATGGAGTCGTATTCATCTTTTATTTTTACAGAAACTTTGAATTTGACCTAGATCAAAAGTTATTAGCAAAATATAGAGCTCTAGTTTTTCCTTTACAAAATTCAAATTTTCAAATGCCAACGGTCATAGTTAAAACTTGAAAATTATGATCGCATCTCATTTCCTCACTTATTAGATTAAAAATGAATCATATATATTATAAAAAATTTAAAAATTCTAGACAACTATCACTTTGACCTCTTGAATTTAATGCGTACCGTTGATCTCTATCTGTATGATCACCCACTCACCATTGATCCTTAGAAGAAGCTCAATATTTAACTCTACTTAACATTAAATAATGAACACTTGGAACCATATCACTAATTATTAAATTATTGGAGAAACATGATCTATTTATGTTTCTCAAACTTTAACTTGTGAAAATTTGACTATGGGAACCTTACTTATCTTCTTGGAAGGCCAATTTTGCATAGTCATATATTTTGCATTGCTCACTCAAAAGTTCTAAAATTTAGACCATATGATCTCCTCACATAGGAAAATCCTACCATTCATATAAATTATATTGAAACCCTCACATTTGTGATATATAATGACATTAAAATTTTCAATCATAATTTTTTTCCATTGAGACAACTATGCCAAAAAGTTGTCTGGGAGGCCAACTTTGCAGATGCATATCTTTTGAAGCACTTTGGCACATGATCTAAAATTTAGATAAAATTAAATAAGAAAAAAAATTAATAAAAAAATATGATAAAATTATAGTAAAACATCCACATGTGTGATATATTCCACCATCAAAATGCCTACTCAACTTTTCTTGCTATATTGCAAATTTGACTAAGCATGGGAAAACATTGTCAAATTGTTTGGGAGTCCAACTTTGCACTCACATATATTTTGATGTGATTAAGTACATGATATTAAATTTATAATAAATAAAATATGGAATAAATTTATCAAAACCATATGAACAAATCCATCTGACTCATCCACATGTGGTAATGGTGACATCATCAAACTGCCTACTCAAAATTTTTACCACTGGACCCAAAGTGCCTAGATGAAGATAATGATCAACCAAATTAAATCCACACATGCACATAAGAAATAAAATATTATAAAAAATATTAGGGAATTTTTTCACATCCATAAAACACCATAATCATACCTAAACAACTCTAATCATGCCAAAACTAAAGATTAACCAAGCATCTTTCAAGCATATTAGGACAAACACATTGCACACTTTGTCATTGTCACTTAGACTATAAAGACACTTCATCCACTCACTAGGACACCTCAATGACATCACTATGACATCATTTAAAATTCTCCAACAATATCCCCCTTTGTCATTGATGTTAACACATATCATATATAATAATATACAACTCACCTTCCTTCTCTCTCTTTAAGCACTATCACAACATGAACTTTCTCCCCCTTTGACATAATGAAAAAGTGGGAAAAATCTGATACTAAGGACATAAAAATAACAAAAATAAGAGAGAACCATATTGTAAATATGATACAAACTACCCCTTACCTTGAGCCTACCTCTTCTTACCTTGACAACTTCCTCTTACTCCATGCCAAAACTCTCTTCAACCAAGCACTACAAGAAATGAAGAAATAACACACAAAACCACAAAAATATGATGAAACACATCAATAAAAATATAAGAGGGATTCCCCCAAATAAATTTGAGAAATTTAACCTTTTGAGAATCTTCATATATCCACAAACCATGAATAACCACCACACATGCTTACTAGCCTTCTCTCTCAAGCTCCCACAAGGACCACCAAAAAAACTTCATGCCACTCACCATTTAGGAAACATGATCTCAAAAAACTTGAGAAATCTCCTTGAAGCATACATATCTTTATAGCTTTGAGAAAGTGAGCAAAAATCACTCATATCCACAATAGGCCTGTCTATCCTCCTTGTATCCCTACCTAGAACTTGCAGAGCCCACAATTTTTAATAGACACATATTCAAAACCAACAACTTCATATATAGAAAACTCTCATATGCACCATCAATTACACCAATTTTTATCACCAAATCATCCTCTGTAACATACTTCCTTTACAAACCTACTAACTAATTAGCCCTCTATATTGACAAAAACTTTAATATCTTGAGAATAAAAAACCATCAAATCTTTATGAATCTTGATTTGACAACCCATTTGGACCATTCAAACTATTAAGAAGCCTTAGACCTCAAATCATAAGGCATATGAATTTTATATCAAAGCACCAAAACCCTATAAATTTAAAATAAATAAGGTTAACAAACCTCCTTCTGGTTAACATCCAATTGTAAAAATTCTTATACACTTAGAGACACCCATTACACACTTTTGGACTAGGATTTGAGCATCCATTCCTTTGGTAACATAGATTTCATATAACCTATTTTAGGCCTACTTTCACTTAAGCTAAAAATTGAGAAAACCAAGAGCATAAAAAAAACCTCCATACCTTCTTTCTCAACTCCAACTACTTAGTCCTTTGGGACCTAACCAATTACAAAGCTCCCCCTAACTCCATGCTTCAATTATAAAATGACAACTTCAAAAAGTATTCAAATACTATCCAAACATAATCAAAACTTATATAAAGACACCTCATATTTAGAACTTTGTGAAATTTCATGGCATATAAAACTATTCAACAAGCCTTTAATAGGCTTAAAAAGATCTAGGATAACATCCTAGAAGAGAGGCCTTCAACTTATAGTCTCACCTGGAATCTATCATGAATTGATATGTT
This sequence comes from Torreya grandis, assembly GCA_037957365.1. Classification (NCBI taxonomy): domain Eukaryota; kingdom Viridiplantae; phylum Streptophyta; class Pinopsida; order Cupressales; family Taxaceae; genus Torreya; species Torreya grandis. The sequence goes on from JARHVA010002456.1 coordinate 2,282,502, forward strand.
TATAGATATTTAAAACTCACCTTTATACCAGAGTATCCAAACCATGATCAATAAGATAACTCCTTAATATAGGACCACTAAGATTCTTCACAGGATTATTTTCCCCAAAGAAAGATATATATAAAAATAATGCACAAACAAACCTTTTTTTCATACCTTCTCATCAATAATATCTAAAATCCACCAAGCTTCCTCTGACTAACAAGTGTCTCCTTGAAGCCTAGATAGAGACACACCTTTGACATAGAGAGACTAAAAGTCCCAGAACTCTAGAGAGTACCATATCTCCATAATCTGATTTGACTTATAATCCTACTTGACTTTAACTGAATCCTTGACTTCATTATTTTCTTAAGATTTGTCAATAAATGTTGTCAATATAAAATATTGACTCTCCTTCATGTCTATCATGGAAAACAAACCATATTTGGTCTCATTCTAATGTTTTCTAATAGGCTTAGGTTTTAAAAACCATGTGTAATGTAAGGGAATCTTAGGAATGCCCAAGAGTTGGTCTAACAGTCATGACCATGAGTGAAATTTGAATTTGATGTTTTCCTACCTTTTCACTAATTTGAATTTTCAAAAGTGTAATGAGGGATTAAGATTGTTTTAGTTGGTATAAATGATTATTGATGATATTTAATTATTTAATAATTATGTAATAGACCTTTATGGTCTTATGAGATGTCCTAAGAGTGTTATGAGTCATGTGTCAAGTGGAAAGTGTGAGGTGGAAGTCATAATATCCATCACCCTACATAGGTATTGGGAGTGTTAAAGAGTATCTTATTTAAGAAATGGTTACTAGTATGTTTTTAGAGGATATTTACTATTATAAATAATATATAGTGTTGTGTGGTTTAAAATAGAGGCATTATGAGGATAAATAGGTTAGACAAGAGTGGAAAAGATGATGAAGGTCTGCCAAGATGCATGTAGGACTGTGTAAGCCCATATTTGTGTAATGAACTAAAGATTTTAAATAAGTAAAAAATAAGAGTTGTTATTATATATTTATGATGAATATGTTTAAGGATTATCATAACTTTAATGAAATAATTATGTGCTTATGAACATTGCCATGAAGAAATAAGATCTCTACTGTTTGCAAGAAAGCAATTTGTTTATGAATGTCTTGAATAGGATGAGACTATAATTTTTAGTAAAGGTTATTAATGGGATTTGATACTAGTTCTAAAATAAAATTATTTAGGGACATTTTTAATGATTTTTTATTTTAGAAATTTCAAGGTATAGTAACCCATTCACCTGTTGATCTATTCATATATAGGCAAACCCTTATTTGTAAAAGTGATTCTATATGTGCAGATTGGGCATTATTGTCAAAAAAGAAAATATTATGTGATTAATTGTAAGAAAATAATTAAATTTTAACATTAAATAAAATATTTGAATAAAGAGTGTGTAAATAATCTTATGCTAAGATAGTTGTAATATAAACCCTTATTCCTATAACAAACAATGTTTGTTAAAACTAGGTGCATTAGGAGTAAAGATTTTAAATAAGTAAAAAATAAGAGTTGTTATTATATATTTATGATGAATATGTTTAAGGATTATCATAACTTTAATGAAATAATTATGTGCTTATGAACATTTCCATGAAGAAATAAGATCTCTACTGTTTGCAAGAAAGCAATTTGTTTATGAATGTCTTGAATAGGATGAGACTATAATTTTTAGTAAAGGTTATTAATGGGATTTGATACTAGTTCTAAAATAAAATTATTTAGGGACATTTTTAATGATTTTTTATTTTACAAATTTCAAGGTATAGTAACCCATTCACCTGTTGATCTATTCATATATAGGCAAACCCTTATTTGGAAAAGTGATTCTATATGTGCAGATTGGGCATTATTGTCAAACAAGAAAATATTATGTGATTAATTGTAAGAAAATAATTAAATTTTAACATTAAATAAAATATTTGAATAAAGAGTGTGTAAATAATCTCATGCTAATATAGTTGTAATATAAACCCTTATTCCTATAACAAACAATGTTTGTTAAAACTAGGTGCATTAGGAGTTTATCGGAAGAAAGTGGTCTTTACATTGGTGATAAGGGAATCGAATATATTGAGGTAAGATATTATAATTCTTGGAAATATTTTCTCTAACCTTTTTTTACCTTGCTATGTTCTTTAATCATCTATACATAGTATTCAAACTTGTATAATGTTACACTGTATACACAAACAAGGATGTTTTGATCTGATTAACATGTAAATTGTATTGATCAACATATACTAGTGATTGGGAAAGTTAATACAGGTTTAGACAGACCTCATACACTATAATTAGATCTTTGAAATTTAACCCATCAAAATTTATGCATTTTAGAAGGCTCTCAGCCTATACAATAGTCTCAAAACTCTAGATTTAGGGTTTGGTGTTTATAATGATTTTTAACCATCCAATGTTGATAAATTTTTTTAGTTTGGTCCTAAAACTAAGGATTGAAGTGAATCACCTAGTTTTATAAGTGTATGAAGCCATTTGTATTTATTTTTGAGGATTGAGTTATATTAGGCCTAGAAGAGACTTAGTGGGATAGGCCAAAGAAGGAAAGGTTATGTTCTTGGAGAGTGAAAAGGAAAAAAGAGTTGATTAAGCTATAGGAGGATAATGGGTACCCAAAAAGGTTAGTATTTTGCATCGGTTTACCATAATTTAGTCAGACTAAGGAGGTTTATCCATTAGGAGGGCTAATTGGGGTGCTAGGTAAGCCTACAAGTACAAAACTTTAGAAAGGAACCTAACCTAAAATTTTGTGTTAAGAAATGTATTGGAAAAGGGTAATAAGAAACTTATTTATTTTTCTTAGATGATATAGTTTATGTAAAATAACAAAGGATTTGCAATGTAATAGGGCTTGTAGGACTGTTAAAAGGTATACAGAGTTGGGGAAAAGAGTGAATTGATAATAAAGAAGTTTGTACATGGTGTAAGGAGTTTCATAAGATCATAAAAGGTATAGTTAAGGTATAAAAAACATAAAACAGTCCATTGACCTTAGGAGTCATTAAATCTAAGTTGTATCTTTTATTTATTGCATAGAAAGTGTGTAGTGAATGAAGGACAAAGGCAGAGTTTGATAGATAAGTATGGTAGCTCTACATTATTTGGTATCAAATCCATCTAGATGATATAAGAATAGGTTGGTACAATTATGAACTTGGAATTCAATGCATGTTTCATGTGGATAAAGGACTTGCAAGTAACTAAAAAGGTAATTACAAGGATTCTTGTTGCAAGACAGAGTTGAGACAACAAATTAGGGAAGTTATGATCTATTTTGAGGTTAATTTATTGATTTAAATGAAATATGATAATATGTGATAGGTGAAGAAAAGAAGATAAAAAGGGATTAAGGTGGAATCCCTAAAGTAGAAGAGCTATTAACAAGCTCAAGTGAGAGATAAGCTCATAAATAGAGCTTAGAGAAGAGAAGATAGTCCAAGTGTGAATGATAAGTGTGAGGAAAGGCCCAAGTGAGGTCTAAGATAGAAATGTTTCAAGTTTTAACTAAGAGTATGTGGTCCAAGTGAGGCCAAAAATGAGAGAGAGAGTATGTACCCAAGTGAGGTACTTAAGATTAAGATGAAAGGAGAGGTAGAAAGGAAAGTGAGAGACAAGGTTAAATATGAAAGCCACAATAAGAAGAAGATGGAAATAGAGATAAAGGAGATGAACAATGAATTAGAAAGGTTATAAAGAGAGTTATTGAGGATGTAGAATGTGTGTAGTCTACATTGTGGAGTCAAGATCAAGAAAATAGTCAAGTGTAGATTTATATAAATGATGCAAGAGAGAGAACGAGTAAGTGATGAAATATTTGGAGAGGTAGTTGAAAAATATGACAACACAACTTGCCATGGAAGAGGAAAGAGAGGTAATAGATCCTCAAAATTTTCAATCTAAGTTTGATTTGTCATGGTTGAATGTAGGTGAAGAAAAATAAAGTGAAGTACATGATTGGGAAGAGGATGATGATGCATGGAAGAATGAATGTACAGATGAAGATGAGGGGTTATACTACCTTGAAGATGGTGAACTATTTGATAGAGAAGAGTGGAAATATGAAAAGCAAATAATAGATGATAAAGAAAGAAAAGGCACAATAGGTAATGAAATTAATATAATCTTTGATGAGTATTTTGAAGAAGAAGATGATGTGTTATATAAATACACAATAGGATTGTTGGAAGAGTTCATTAGATCAGCTAAGAATCAAGAAACACATGATGTGCTTGAGGAAAGAGAAGAGTAGGTAAAGGAAGATGAGACTAAATTAATATTCCATGAAGAGAAGATGCAAGGTGAGGAGATATATGATTAGATAGTCAAAGAAGGAGTAGCTATAATGAAGGACATTAGGATAGAAGATGTTGATAACAAGCTTATGAACAAGCAAGAGACCTTAGAATGGTCAAAAGAGGAAGAGAATATGATATGGATCAGGTATGTTGATGAAGAGGTAGAAATAGAAATGTTAGAGGAGGTCATAGAAAGAGAATGGAAATTCATGCTAAATGCCATAAATATTGAAGAGGATCATGAGAGAAAACAAATAAAGAAGAGTAATTATAGGTACAAGATATAATATAAGGATTAGCATAAGCAAGAGTAAAGGATCACATAGATGAGGAAGCAGAGGCATAGGAATGGCAATAAAGAGCACACAAATTTGTATGAGAATCTGAATGAAGAGGAAGATTAGAGTCAAGTTATTTTCTCCCCTTGGGAGTATGATGCAGGGGCATCTTAGGAATGCCCAAGATTTGGTCTAACAATCATGACCATGGGTGAAATTTGAATTGGAAGTTTTCCCACCTTTTTCCTAATTTGAATTTTCAAATGTATAATGAGGGATTGAGAGTATTTTAGTTGGTATAAATGAGTATTGGTGATATGTAATTATTTAATATACCTTTATGTTCTTATTAGAGGTCCTAAGAGTTTTATGAGTCGTGTGTTAAGTTGAAAGTGTGAGGTGGTAGTCATAATAACCATCACCCTATGTGGGTCTTAGGAGTTTTAAAGAGTTTATTGTTAAATAAATGGTTAATAATATGTTTTTAGAGTATATTTCATAATATAAATAATGTATAATGTTGTGTGGTTTGAAGTAGAGGCATTATGAGGAGAAACATGCCATACAAGAGTGGAAAAGAGGATAAAGGTTTGCAAAGCTGCACATAAGATTATGTACGTCCATATTTGTGTTATGAACTAAAGCTTGTCAATAAGTAAATAAAATATTTGTTATTATATTTTCAATAGATATTTTTAAGGATTATCACAATTTTAAGTGAAATTATTATGTGCTTATGAACATTGTCATGAAGGAAAAAGATCTCTGTTGTTTACAAGAAAGTAATTTGTTTGTGAATGTCTTAACTAGGATGAGACTATAATTTTTAGTAAAGGTGATTAATGGGATTTTATAATGGTTCTAACATTATTTATGGAAATTTTTAATGAGTTTTGAGTTTAAAAATTTCAAGGTATAGTAACCCATTCATTTGTTGATATAGTCATCTACAGGCAAACCCTTGTTTGGAAAAGTGATTCTATATGTGCAGACTGGGCATTATTGTCAAGAAAGAAAATATTGTGTGATTCATTATAATAAAAGAAGTGAATTTTAACATTTAATATAAAATTTGAAGAAAGAGTGTGGAAATCATTTGATTCTAGGATAGTTGCAATATAAACCCCTATTCTTGTAGCAAACATTGTTTGTTAAAACTGTGTGGATTGGGAGTTTATTGGAAGAAAGTGGTATTTACATTGGTGATAAAGGACTTGAATATATTGAGGTAAGATATTATAATGTGTGTAAATATTTTTTCATACCTTTTTTAACCTTTATATTTGATTTAATCATCTATACAGAGTATTCAGACTTGTAGAATGTTACACTGTATACCTAGTCAAGGATGTTTTGATCTAGTTAACATGTAAATTGGATTTATCAACATATAATAGTGATTTTGAAAGTTTCCACAGGTATATAAATACCTCAAAAAATTTATCTAGATATTTTAAACCTCACCCATAAAAATTTATGCATTTTAGAAGGCTCTCGTCCTATATAGTGGTCTAAAAACACTAGATTTAGGGTTTGGTTTTTATAACGAGTTTTAACCATATAATGTTGATGAAATTTTGTAATTTGGTCCTAAAAATAATTATTGAAGTTAATAAACTATTTTAATAGGTGTATGGATCCTTTTGTATGGATTTTTGAGGACTAAGTTGTATTAGGCCTAGAAGAGACCTAGTGGGATAGGCCAATGAAGGAAAAGGTATGTTATTAGAGAGTGAAATGGAAAAAAGAGTTGATTAAGATAGAGGAGGATAATGGGTACCAAAAAAGGTCATTATTTTATTAGACTAAGGAGGTTTATTTATTAGGAGGGCTAATTGGGGTGTCAGGTAAGCCTACAGGTGTAAAACTTTGCAAAGGAACCTAACCTAAAATTTTGTGTGAATAAATGTATTGGAAAAAGGTACTAAAAAACATATTTGGTTTTATTATATGAGATATTTTATGGAATATAACAGAGGATTTGAATTGTAATAAGGCTAGTAGGCTTGAAGACAAAAAGATTGATTTTTGAGTAAAATGCAAGATTTTGAGTGATAAAAGTGGTTTGATATGGTGTGTAATGAAGTTTTAATTATCTTAGGAATTTTGTTAATTAGGTGTTTTAGTTTTGGTCCTTTTGGAGAAGATAGGCCTAGTGTTTGTTATGAAAGATTTTCAAGTTTACAAGCAAGAGTAAGGAGAATTACAGGCTAATAGGAAGAGCTCTTAATCAATGTGTAACATCTCTTTGCATAACAGGAGATCCATAGACCTTGTTTTTCTTTGATAAATCATTCATAATATTTTTTTAGTGTCTAGTAATGTGACTAACTTTATGATATTTGAAACAAACAAGATCATTCATACCTTCTATTTGATGATGATTGTGATCTTCCTTTTCTATCTCAACATAAGACAAATTATGTATCTTCTTCATATTTCATTCCTTCTTTGTTTTAGAAGGCACTCTACCTTGATCATGATTATCCTTCATAGTCTTTTGTCTCAATACCATTGAGTAACTTTTGGGAGCATCTTTCTTCTTGTCAAAACTTGAGTTCATATTTAAACTATTCTTGAAAAATTTTGCAATATTTCCTACATTATTAAAATTATAGCAAATAATATCATTCAACATACCTCTTGACTCATATAAGATATGATCTATCCAAGACCAATTGCTTCTTCTTCCAAGACTCCATGAGAAATCATTCTTGACTAACTTTCTTCCATAGTCCTTAGCTCTATGACCATATTTATTACATGTATAATAATGATCATGGAATAAACTAGCATACCTTGAAACATTTGATTGTCTAATAGACCTTCTTATATTGATTTCAAAGCTTGCATTCTCCTTGAAATACTTAGGATTCTCATGCTTCTCTTCTTGCTTATTCAAATTGTATATGAGATGTTCATGCTCATTTTTTAACAAAATTATCTCAAGTTTCATCTCATCAAGCTCACCTTGATTTGAATTAATTTTGACATTTTACTCTTCTAACTAAGTCTTAAGATGACTGCATTCTTCTTCTCTTGTCTTTATATTTACATTGGCTATCCCTAACTAATCCTTGATATTACTGATCTATTTTTCATCTTCTTTGACTTATTTTGATTCCTTTTGTTCACTTTTAGGCTTGCCAATCTTGATTATGAATTTTTCATACTCATCTTTTAGGGAAACTAGATCAATCTTCATTTAGACATATTAATCTCCTTTAGCTCTCATGATTGAACATGCAACCTATAACTAAATTCCAAGAACTTCGATATTCTCCTTCTCCCTCTTAACTTATTTAACCAAGTCATCCTCCATTTTACATGCTTTTTCTTTAATATGACTAATCTGTTCTTCAAGAGTTTTGACCATTGATCTCAATTCAAGATTTTATTTTTTCAACTATTTAGCCATCTTTTGTTACTTAGGATATGCTCCAAGATGTTAAGCTTTCCTCGAAATAAACTAATTTAATACCAATTGTTGGAAGTAGCTATTGAGAGGGGGGGGGGTGAATCAGTATACAAAAATGCACATTATCTTTCAAAATCATTCCATCATTAATCAACTTTATCTAACAACATAAATATGAAAGAACATACATCCAAAGCATAAACAAGAGCATACATCACATCAACACACCATATACATGGGAAAAAATTTTAGGGAATAAAACCCACTAAACCTTGCAAGATGAACTACAGTCTTATAGTGAGAAGATCCAATTTAGAATAGCTACAATTGATCAAATAACTACCATCCCTTATTTTAGTGAGACTAAAATCCCATAAGGAGCTACCACACCTGTCTAGCTGAGCTACCAAAATAACTAGACCTTTAGCAAGTTTCAACTTGTAAGGAGGATACAACCCCCTTATATGCTGATATAGAAAAACACCTATGAACACATCCACCTTTGAACTTATGTCTTCAACACCTAAAGATGGACCTCTAATTATCACTCTTCACCTTCATTCACACTCAATCTACAAGAGCACAATTTTTCTAGTAGAATTATGACCTAAAAGTCATACAAATAGTATTATATATATTATGCTCTTTAACTCATCCACTGGGCACACACAACCTTCATCTAGCCTTCACTCACCATACACACTTTTTTAAATAGCCTCTTAAGCATACTCACTCATTCTATCTCTTCTAGGATTATTAGGTCTAATAACCTATGTGATCACCTTTATCACCTTGTTCATACTAGCATGTATAATCCTCTTTGATCTCTTCTATTCCTAACTAACTTGTACCTTCTCTTTCAAAGGTTCTCTCCTTTGCTTGTCTTAACATCCACATAACTAGAATAAATAGGCCAAATAGGCCTTGTACTTATATCATGATCTTGGTATTACCCATCTTGGTTAGCCAAGATCCTTACTACACTTATTTCACCTTTGAAATAGGTACTAATACATGTTACATGTAAGAACCACATATTCCATAGGTTGGCCATTGCCTCATTATCCTAAAAACACCATTAGGTCTTGGTGAGATTTAAAATCATTAGGCTTTCATACTTACACATTACATGTGAGACTACTTGGGCCCCCTTCATCCTTTAAAAATTCCTTGAAAATATCAAACATATCTCCAATATCCAATTTATTACTTCCACATCCATTCCGTCTTGAACATTAACTCCATACTTGGACCTACCAATTAGGTCTCCTCGCTCTTTAGGTCTTCATATACAAAAAACATATTCTCACAATTCTAGACCAACTAATTAAAATTTTCACATAGTAATATGATTAGATCACATGGGTGAACCCTTTAGGACCTCATCTATACGTCCATGTTATTTAGACACATCAACACATGTTCTAAGAATTCAAAACAACATACATAAAATAACCACTTAGATTGGTCTTATACAGTCAAAATATAGTCAAGCTATTTTGAATTTACATATCTGATTAATGATTCTCATGTACTCAAACTTTAATGTGCACCATTGATCTCTATCTATATGATCACCCTCTCACCATTGATCCTTGGAAGAAGTTCGATATTTAACTTTTCTCAATGTTAAACATTGAAAACTTGGCACCCTATTGATAATTCATTAATTATTGGAGAAACATGATATATAAATTTTTCTCAAACTTTAACTTGTGTAAATTTTACTAAGTATGGGAAACTTACTTATATGCCTAGAAGGCCCACTTTGCATAGTCATCATATATTTTCCTTTGCTCACTCACAAGTTATCAAATTTGGACCATATGATCTCATCACATGGGAGAATCCAAACATGTATCAAAATTATCCTAGAACCCTCACATATGTGATATATAACTAAATTAAAATTCTCACTCAATTTTTTTTGCCATATAGCTAACTATGCCAAAAACTTATTTGGAAGGTGAACTTTGCACATGCATATATTTTGATGCATTTTAGTGCATAATTTAAAATTTAGTAAAAATTAACTAGGAAAAAAACTAAATAAACCCATATGATTAACTTCTCTTGAAACATCCACACATGCAATATATTCCACTATCAAATTTCCTACTCAGCTTTTCTTGCTATATTACAAATTTGGCTAAGTATGAGAAAACACTATCAAACTACCTAGGATCCCAACTTTACACTTACATATATTTTGATGTGCTTTAGTAAATGATCTAAAATTGAGTGAAAATCAACTAGGGGCTAATGATATCACAACCATATGACCATCTCCCTCTGAATAATCCACATGTGATAATGGTGATGTTATCAAAATGTCTACTTAGATTTTATGCCACTGGACCCAAAGTTTCTATATGAAGACAATGATCAACTAGATGAAATACACACATTAAAATAAACATTAAAAGCTTATAAAATAACTTAGGTACATATTTAACATCCCTAAATAACCATACTCATCCTTGAATAACTTCAATCATGCCAAAACTAAAGATCAACCAAGCATCTCTCAAGAAACTAGGATAAGCACATTGCACACTTTGTCATTATGACTTAGACTATCAAGGAACTTTATACACTCACTAGGACACTTTTATGACATCACTATGACATCATTAAAAATTATCCAACATAAATATGGTAGGATATTTCTAGAACAAATAGACAAATTTCCCTCAATCTTTATATGGTATGTTTGTATGTCAGGTATAGAGAAAGGAATAATCATGTTGATGATAGATTTGATTTTAGTGGGATAGACATCAATGCATCTAAGGGAAACTAGAAAACCTATAAATTTACCAAATGTGGCTCTGAATACACATTTAAATTGATTAATTTTGAATTTTTATTTAATGAGTTGATCTAAAATGATAGATAAGTCATGAAGGTGAGTTTTACAACTTTTAGATTTGGAAATGAGGTCATTCACATAAGTTTTGACAATTTTGTGAATAATATCATGAATAATATGGGTCATTACACATTAATAGGTCGATCTAGAATTTTTGACATTGAAAGAAATTTTAAAATAATAATAAATGCCCCATTATATGGTAAATGTTTATTTGTGTTGATCTTTAGGAGTTAAGTGAATTTGGTTATATCCTGAGAAACCATCCACGAGTGATAACATTTCATACATACTAGTAGAATCAATGATAACATCTATTTAAGGTAGGGGAAAGTTCTATTTTGAACATGATAAATTTATTTATGAAAACTAATGCATATAGGATTAACCATTATGGGAAAAATGTTTTAGACCCATTTTAATTAGTCCACATGTTTAATGAATTTAGAGTCCAAAAAGATAACTATTTATTTTTGACATAAGGTAGAAATTTCATGGGGGAAATTTTTAAAAGCTTTTGTCTAAAGGGTTTAACATCTAGATAATTGATGATGTTATGAATAATGATTCTAGGATAAATTTATAGGATATATTAATATGACCAAGCAAATGATTCATGATGTTTATCAAAGAACAAGATAAAGTTATCATGATCTTTATGAGTGAGATATTTAAAAATGGTAACAGGTCAAGGACATGTTGGTGTACCATAATATATTTTTGTGGTTTCTTCAATGAGAATAACATTTCCAAATGGTATAGATTAAGAGGTAGGGAAGAATAGGATGTGTTTTAATATCCAACATAACATTTCCAAATGGTATAGAGCAAGATGTAGGGAAGAATAGGATGTGTTTTAATATCCACACTAGAAATGAAATTATTAAAACAAGGAAACTTTTTCTTAAATTTACCAAGTTTATTATGTTGGCATGGAAGTTGAGGTTCTATAACATGGAGGATCTGAAATATAGATTCATCACTGAGAATCATACGTAAGGTTCTATAGTATTCTACATACACTTCTAGATAAATGATTTGATTACTATTACTATCATATTTAAAATGTATTTGTCTGACATTAGTGGATTTAGTGTCTAAGGTAATTTTTGGTGTAATAGTAGGTACATGTTATATATTAAGGATATTTAGTTGAGTAGGGTTGACCAGATTGGTAATATTTGGATTAGTTTGTTTAATAGTGTATAAACTTAGTGGTATCTATGTGATCATAAGGAAGAAAAATGTTTATTTTTTCTATTAGTTTGTGTAAAAAGTTTAGAGGATTCCTGAGTTAGGATTTCTTCAATTACTCATGGTGTGTGTAATATTAGTGGATTAATATGAGGTACATAACCTTAAATCTCTAATTTAATATTAGATTATATATGAATGACATAGCCATCATGATTGAAGGCATGCATTTTTGTTAATGTATTTTGATAATATTATACTTTTAAATCTCATGATTAGTCTTGGGCCATGATATAATTATCATCATAAGTGTGATAAATAGTGCATGCATCTATTTCCATGGTAAAAGTGATAATTTAAGCACCTAAATTGTTAAATTTTTTAGGAGAGATGGTTAAAGGATCTTGAAATAATTTGGACACTCTATACTCATCACTTGTAAAGTCATCTTCTATGCAATAATATTCATATGCATTGCATGGAGAGGGAGTATTAGTAATATCATCAGTTAGATGAATGGTGTGATAATGTTGAAGTAAAGAAGGAAGAAGCCATTTTTCAATATAAGGAGGTAATCTAGTGGTATTTAAAGTGTTTTTTAATTTATTTGGTTCATCATCATTTGAATCAATGAGAGCAACATGTAAATTAGTATTCATGTTAACAAATTCAAGGAGAGGTGTACTATTGACATGGGGAATAATTAGAATGCCATATTTAGATTTAGGATTTAGTAGTTGTATACTCCATGGATAAGGACCAACTTCATATTTGTAATGTTTTCTATTATGAATGAATTTGATACATTGACTACCCAAAGAGGCAATAACCCATATATAATGTGTATATGGGTGAATAAAGAGCATGTTGTAAGATAATGGTAGATCAATAACCATGAGTTTAGTGTGAATTATCTTAGGTCTAATATTAAATGGGATCCAAATGTAACCAAGTGGGTTTTTATTATTTTTATCAAATATTGTACATGTGAGACATGATTTTTTAATATTTTCTTTATTGTATCCAATTTTTTGAATTAACCAAAAAGAGGTAACATTAATACCTGATCTTTCATCTACTAAGACTTTTTGAATAAGGGTATTATTTATTGCAATTTTAATTAAGAGGGGTGGATCATTAGCTAGAAAAATATTTTCATCATTAACCCTATCCTCTTCAAGAAATTGTATGGATGATTTAGAGGATATGGAAATGGTTTCAATTATATATAATTATGTAAGGGGAAGATCGTTATAAGGGATTTATGAATCAAGTGATGATGGTTCTTATATATTTTGTAATTTTTGCATGAGGAATTTATGCTGATATGGAGAAGTAAAACCTAACTCCATAAGGGTAATTTTATAAGGCATTGCATTAATTTCTTCGAAAAAATTCTAATTTAATTTAGAGGATGAAGATACAACATGAGATTAATGAGGTACCATTTTTTTTGTAAGAATATGAGAACTATGTTTGGGTTTTTTTATGGAAGTGTTTCCTCATTTGATTTGACAAATGTTTATGCAGTAGTTATAGTATCTTTAAGTAATTGTTCCTTATTGGAGGGTTTCTTAGGTTTGGTGATAGGGTATTTGTGAGCAGGTTTTCATCTATAGTTAACTTTCACTGCATTCACATATGGATAATTTGTATAATATTTATCATAATCATAATTAATTACACAAATATTATTGTTTGAATGTTATGTATTAGAGGTATAAGAATATTTTTGAGGTTTGGAAGATATGGTTCTAGTAACTTGTTTCTTTTGAGATGCTTTAATATAATCATAATGACATAATTTGATCATAACATCATGGTCAAATGTGTCTCCTAACATAAAATAAACATAAAATTTGACAAACCCATGACACATTTCATGAGAATGAACCACATCAACATGAAACCAACAAAATTTATTATGGTCATACTTTGAAGGTGTGTCAGTATTAGAGGTGAAGGGTTTAAATGGAGATAATAAATGCTTCATTTATGGTATCATTAATGGTGGGTGGGAAGTAAGTTGATTATCTAATTTGACTACTATTGATTTCATTTGAGGATTAGTAATTATAATTGCATTGGTTGAGATTTGAAATGATGCCTTGGTTGATATATAAATTGACTCAAACTATTTCATAAGGAAATATTGTCTTTTATCTTGATCAAATGCTTTGTTTAAAGATAGTGGAGAAATTTTTTAGAACTTATAATAAAGTGAAGCTATTAAATCAATGATAAATAATTTTAAAATATTATCATCATTTATATTATTATCTACTTTATGAGCTAATGATTTCTATAGTTTGATGAAATCATGACTTGGTTCAGAGGTTGATTACTTAGCATTGATAATATGACTAAGATAATTTTTTATAAGGATAATTTTGTTGAAATTCCTTGAAAAAATCATTAACCAAATATTATAATTGTGTAATGGAATGCTAAGGCAATTTATTAAACCATTATAAAACATCACCTATAAATGTTTTAACTAGAAGTTTGGTAGTATCAAAGGTATTTGTTTAGATCCATTACTTGTAGATATTACCAAGTGCCTTAAGAAAATATTTAAGGTCTTTAGTTCCATCATATTTAATAGTTGGATAAATGTTTCCAATTTTAATGGATATAATGAAAGGAGATAAAGGTTCATTTTGGATATTTTGAAGCATCTTATTATGCATAAGGGATTGTGGAATGATATTACCATTTACATGTATAAGAGGAGGAGGATTAAAATTTTGATTATTTTGAGGTAATATAAGAGGAGCTTGATTAGTCATTTGTAATAAATGATGTTTCATTTGATTCATTTGAGAGGTGTTTTTTATTTTCATAACATTCATTTGTTGGGATATTTATGTAATAATTTGAGTAGCATCAATTTGTGTATTTTGATTATTAGTATTTAAAGGTTTTAAAGTAGGATTGTTAAGAGGAGGAATGTTAGTGTTGTTAGGATGAACATTCCCATTGTTAAGGGTAGGGATGTTGCATAATAAAGGATTCCATGTGGGATTATTCATTAAGTTTGTATCGAATTCTCCAATGGTGTAGTAAGGTAGTTTGGATAAGTCAGTATCCTGAGAAGTGTGAAATGGATTAGAACCATATACATAATCACTTTGGATGATTAAAATCATGTTGTAATCAATAGATGAAGGATAGGAAAAGTGCACCATAAGGGATTATCATGTAAATGGGTTAGGGTTATCAATAAATATTTTGATAGGTGATTTCATGATGTTTAGAAAAGGGGAAAAAGCTAAGATTATGCAAGTTGTGTTTAAGGAATAAAATTATTAGAATAAGACTAATTTGACCAAATATTATACAATATCAGCCATATGAAATTTGGGTATGAAAAATAACTATTTTAGCCAAGTACTATATAGTTAGATATGTAAATGCCTTTTTGAACTAGAAAATAATAGGTCAATAGGTAAACTAGATTGTGAAACTAGTAAGGAGTAAATTAGTTTAATGTAGTAGTTTACTAAGCTATAAAACACTAGAAAATATAAGACAACTAAATCAACCAATATGTATGTAGTTGGACAGGTCAATGTAGTTAGAAAGAAAGAAAACTAGGATAATTTATAAAAGACTAGGTTGAGTCGATCAACTTAGTTATACAAGAAGGAAATCAAAAAATTTTGCAATATATTAGGTCAACCTAGTTGACTGAGTTATGTGGGAAGGAAAAATAATAATCTACAATAGACTAGGTTAAGATAGTTGACTAAGTTATACAAGAAGGAAAATAAAATAGTCTGTAATATAATGGATTGAGATGGTTGATTGAGTTTTATAGGGAGGAAAACAAAATAATCTACAATAGATTCGGTTAAGTTGGTTAACTAATTTATATAATCTAGAAAGATTTATAATGGTCTGAATCTAGATGATTTAGTTTTAGTTATATAAAATAGAACTAAACACATAGGTAACTAGTCGAGTTGGTTGATCTAGTTGTAGTATAGAACATAAACCTTGTATCAATGTTAACTAATATAAGTTTACAATAAAGCATAGAATGACAAAAAATAATTAGAAATACTAAAATTTAGCACCTAATTAATTATTCAAGAAGAAGATCATGAAGTCATACTAAAGGTTTTGTTTGAAAACATAGGATTTCAAAGATACTTGATTGTCTGTTGGATATTATTGGCCTAATATTTAAAAGAATTAATTATGGAAGAAGTATAATTCCCATAGCCCACTAAAATTATTTTAAAGATTAAGTGAGAAGTAGCTTATCAGTGCTAATCACTGACTGATGTACCACACAAATACATGGATGGATGGATTTTTAAGGTTCAATAAAGAAGGAAATCCCAATCATTTTCAAAATACTATGATGTAAGTGGAAACTAAAGAAAATGTTTAGATTTATACTATGGATATGAATATTAGGGAAATCCCCTCATGCCATGATATATGTAAATGATAGACAAAGATCATAAATAGAGTATCCCTTCATGATAACATCTAAGTAGTTTGAAAAATACTAGTACATAGTTTCTAGGGAAAACCAAAAAGTGAAAAATAAGAGTAAAAATCAAAGTTTCAAAACATAATTTACAATTTTTGGAAAGTAAATAAACACACACTAAATAGAAATAAATTAAGTTTAATTACTATTAATGTAGGTTAATTCCCTTTGTTTGAACTAGGAAGAAAAGTAAATAGAATAAGGTCGACCTGGTCGACCAAATTATACAAATAGAACATAACAAAATTGGGTTAATTGACTCACTCTATTGGAAGATAGTCTAGAATGGACACATTCAAGAAATTTAACTTAGTTTTCTAGACAAAAGAAGTTACAAAACTAAGTTAAACAAGTCAACTTAGTTGAATGTAAAGGTAGAGTTTTATAAAACTAGAAAATTGCTAAAGATGGTACTAAAATTTAAATTTTGAAAAATATCAATAAAAATGGATTTATTCAAAATTGGACAAAGGGAAATTACTTATCTAGTTAGATTTAACCTAGTAGATAATACTGAGTCGATTAGGTTGATGTAGTAATTTTCTTGAGAAGGTCAAATTATTATTTTAAGCTATTTTGTTCAGGTGGAAATTTGAACCTATAGAGATAAAATATATAATATTTAAATAGAATCGATCTAGTAAAATTAGTATACATATAACTAGTAAATGATAAAAAAATAGAACTATGTTGATATGATTAACCTAGTTGTAAAATGAAAAATGTAGAAAATATAAAAATTGATTAGAGTGATTTAGTTAGATGTTTAAGGGAAAATAAACTAGGTCTAGTAGATCAATTTATTTTATGATACTCTAAATTCTATGCACAAAAATTTGAAAATGATTAATAGGTTCACCTCAGTTGAAAAACTTATAAATAAATACCCTAACTAGGTTGACTAGGTTGATGAAGCTGTAAAAACATGCACACATATCCGAACCAAGTTGACATGGTCGATGGAGTATCAAAACATACATATAAAGTGTTAAATTGGGTTAACAGGGTTGCTCCATTTAACTAAAATAAAAATTAAAAATATACAAGGCTTAGATTCATGTTGGGTTCACTAGAATATATGCAAGTGAAACTTGACAGATCTATAACTTATCCCACTCAATAATATTAAAGCTCAAAAAAGGCAATCAACTAAAATGTTTTCTTGGTAATATGTTTATATCAAGGTAATGACAAATAATGGATTTGTTAAACCTACGCTAAGGGATCACTTATCACATAATAGAAAAGGAGAGGTTTTCAAGGCCTCTAGTTAAATGCCATTTTGTGACAAAACTAGCTAGTTCTTATGATTTTAATAGTATTAAACAACCTAATATACTAACTAACATGCAAGCTAATATAGTAAATGAATATGTGAGATAATATAGTGATACCAAATCTTTTGACACAAATGAGGAAGATAATAAACATTCAAAGAAAATTCTATCTAATATAACAATAAATAATCAAAGAAAGGAGAGATACAATTCAATTTATTAGTTCTATAACATCTACTTATTGAAATATGAAGGTCTAAGAATATAATTACCTTGTTGAAGTGAACATGTCCTATCTCAATATCTCTTGTAGCCAATCATGATTTGAAAGAGGTTATTCTGGTCTTGTAAGGATCAAAATAATAAATAATATCTAGGCTATAAAACTTATTCTATGCATCCAAGACCTCTACAAGATAAGTGTTCCTTCTCCAAGGTAAAAATCTAGGCAATGAAACCTCCTATTGATTATATAATTATACTTGTGAGTAGTAATGATGAAAAATTGAATGATCATCTCTATATGAATGAAGTTAGGGGGTATTTATATCCATGGATTGACCCTAAACCTTTCCAAGATTTTATCTGATATAATCAGCTTGATTGATTTTATTAGGTAGAAAATAGAGTTGTTAGGTATTGAACTATGTCAGCTTGGGCCAACAAAGTTTTGTAACATGCACTAAATCCTAGAATGGGGTTGAACCAATAAATGTAGCAAGAAAAGTAATAAAAAGGGGATTTTATTAGGTAGGGGCTATTTTAAGTGGTGAACTACTTAGGGAGTATATAAGTAGGGTTTTAATGCTTAGGGAATTAGATATGTGTAGATTTTATTGGTTTTAAGTGATGGTATAGGGGCCAAAAATCCTATGAATCACTAAATGTTTACCAACCCCTTTATTGGTACACCCTTTAAGGCATGAATGTAGAGAGATTGAGATTCAATGGGTTCTTATAAGAGAAAAATCATCAACAATTGATAAAGGCTAAAAATATTATAGGTATACATGATGGATCTTGGTAAGGTTGGTTCATATAGAATATGAATGTATATATGTATTTTGGTGCATTTCCATGGCATATGTGTTGTGTTGTGTAGCCTATTTCTAAATTAAAATGTATTTTCAAATAGTGTACATTTCAAATGTATTGTACACTCTATATGTTTTTTTGGACCCCTTTTAATGGGAAATTATTTTGGGATGATTCTAACCATGGTTTTGGTACCCATTGTTTTGTAATACTAGTTTGTTGATGTATTATGTATTGATGGATATTTTGTAGGTAATACATTATGAGAATGAGGATTTTGAGAAGTGAGAATAAAGTGTGTGAATTTAGGGGAAAATTCAAGAGGGTTTATTGAGCGTAGATCCAAATAATATTTGTGCATTATAATTATGAGAAGAATAATCTCAGAGTGGTTTATACTCTTGTGGCTTGTAATAAAATTTGAGCAAGTATTTCTTGGTGGATGTAACCCACATTAGGTGAACCATGTTAAATATGGTATTCTTATTATGCATGTTTATTTCTATTATATATGCATATCTATTTATATCTATTATTATGATTCTATGAAGTTGTTCTACATTAATTTATGTATTTATTCTTAACAATTGGTATCAGAGATTTAGGTTCTATTTGTTAAAGTATTGAATCATAGGAAGGCTTATTAGTTAAAGTGAGAGCTATGGCTAATGATCATAGATCAAAGGTTTAAAAGTTCATGGATAGAACTTTGGTCTATGGAAGATGTATATGGAGGATTACCTCTATTAGAAGGACCTCCATGCTCCACTGTGAGGAAAAGTAAAGTAACTAGTGAGTATGATAGATGAGGCTTGGGAGTTGCTTGATAAAAAATCACTTAGGGCTATTAGTTTATGCCTTACATCTTCAGTGACATTTAATATATCATAGGAGAAGACCACATAAGGTCTCATGAATGAATTAAGGAAGATTTATGAGAAACCCTCTTCTTCTAATAAAATATTTTTAATGAAAAAGTAATTTAATATGAAGATGTCTAAAAATGGTTTAGTTGTTGATCATCTAAATGAATTCAATACAATTGTGAATATGTTAAATTATATAAAAATATATTTTGATAATGAAGTTAGGGATTTTCTTATTTTGTGTTCCTTAACATAGATTTAGAATAGCCTAGTAATGGCTATGAGCAAATCGGTCTCTAATAATGCCAAGTTAAAGTTTGAGGATGTCATAAGGGTAATCCTTAGTGAGGAAATGTGATAAAAAATCTCTAGGGAGACTTCAACTTTAGGTGATGCTTTAGTGATGGAGAGTAGAGGGAGACAAAAGTCTAGAGTAAAAGGAAAGTGTGTAAAGTCATATGGTCTTAAAAGGTCAAAATCAAGGGCTACAATGGTATGTTTGTACTGTGGAAAGACTTGGCATACAAAAAAGTATTATTAGTCTCTTTAGAATAAGAATAAAAATTAGGAAGACACCAAAGAGGTGAATGTGGCAATAGGTAATGTTTTTTAGGATGTATTAATTCTCTTTGTTGATAATATTGTTGAGTCTTAGGTATTAGATTCAGGGGTTTCTTTTGATGATATACCATATTAGCATTATTTTATTGATTATGCTCAAGGGGATTTTGGACATGTTTACCTTGGTGATTATGAGCCTTGCAACATAGTAGGAAAATAAAGTGTTCAAATCAAGATGCAGAATGAGTACACTTGGATACTAAAGGATTTTAGTCATGTGCCTAAATTGAGATGAAATTTACTATCTATAGGATAACTAGGTAGTGAAGGTAATATGGTGACATTCACAATAGATTTTTGGAAGGTGACCAAGGGTGATCTTGTGGTAGCAAGAGGTAGGAAGGTCAATACCCTATATTTATCAAGTAGTGTTGATTATTGTAATTTAGTTGATGTAGATTTAGATGAAACTTTTTGTCATAATATCCTCAATTACATGAGCCAAAAGGATATGCAAATTTTTAAGGATCAGTTACCTAGATTGAAAGGATCTAATTTAGATTTTTGTGAGGACTATGTGTATTGAAAATATAAAAAGGTAAAATTTATCAAGGTTGGACCTATGAGGAAGGAGAATAAGTTAGAGATGTTCATTCAGATGTATGGGGCCCAGCTCAAGCATCTTCTATTGGTGGGTCATTTTATTATGTCACTTTTATTGATGATGCAACTAGGAAACTTTGGGTGTATGAAATTAGGAGAAAATTTGACGTGTTTGAAATGTTTAAAATATGGAAAGCCTTGGTTGAGAATGAAATAGGTCTTAAGTTAAAATGTCTCAGGTTAGATAATGGTGAGGAATATTGTAGCAATGCATTTTTTATTACTATTCAAGGAATGTAATTCATATATGGAGGATGGTTCCAAGAACTCCATAGTAGAATGGAGTGTCAAAAAGGATGAACATGACTATCATGGAGCATGTAAGGAGTATGAGGTTGTATGAAGGACTGTCTCTTTAGTTTTGGGTAGAACTAGTAAACACAACTATATATCTAATAAATAGAGGTCCTTAATCTACTTTGAATGGATGAATACCTGAGCAATATTGGTATGGTAAGAAGGGTGATTATTCATTTCTTAGAATATTTAGTTTTGAAGCCTTTTTTCATATTGATAAGGATGATAGGACCAAGCTAGAGGCTAAGTCTAAAAAGTGCACCTTTATTGGTTATGGTGAGGGTGACTTTGGTTTTTTGGATTTGGAGTCTTAAGGATAAGAAAATATTTAGGTCTAGCGATGTCATCTTTAATGAAAAAGTCATGTATAAATAGTAGTTGTAGGATCAGAAAGAGGATTCTAGAAAAGAATACATAGTACTGGAGGACATTGTAGATGATAAAATTTCTAAGCAACCAGTTCAGGAACCTACTCCATAATAACCCCAAACTCCTATGGTGAGAAGGTCTTCTAGGGTAACAAGGGAACCTAAACATTTTTCTCCATATCTTAATTATTTATTACTCATTGACAATGGATAGCCAGATTTCTTTGAAGAAGTAATGCATGTAGATGTCAAGAAGAAGTGGGAGCAAGCTATGCATGATGAATATCAGTCTCTCATGGAAAATTAGACTTGGGATTTGGTAACCCCCCCTAAAGGTAAGAGAGTATTCAAAAACAAGTGGGTGTATAGAGTTAAAGAAGATGATGGAGGTAAAAAAAGGTACAAGGCCTAGTTGGTGGTAAAGGGATTTGCATAGAAGAAGGGAATTGATTTTGATGATATTTTTTCCCTAGTGGTAAATATGAGTTCTATTAGGACTATTATTGGGATATTGGGAGAAGAAGACTTGCACTTAGAGTAGCTAGATGTGAAAACTACATTCCTTCATGGTGATTTGAAAGAATACTTGTAAATGGAGTAGCCACAGGGATATGAGGTCATAGGGAAGAAGAACACGGTGTGAAAATTGAAGAAGAGATTATATGGCCTAAAATAAGCTCCATGACAATGGTACATGAAATTTGATAGTTTTATGATGAAATAGGGATACTCCAAGTGTCATTCAGACCATTTCATATATATCAAAAAATTTGATGATGGTGATTACATTATCATTTATCTGTATATGGATGATATGTTGGTTACATATAGGAAAATATAAGAAATAAAGGTACTCAAAGAACAACTTAGTAATTATTTTACTATGAAGGATTTGGGAGTAGAAAAACAATTCTTTAGTATGAGAATAACTCAGGATAAGAAGGAATGAATGCTAAATTTATCCCCAGAAGAGTACATCAAAAATGTATTGGAGAGTTTTAGTATGGAGGATGTTAAACTAGTTGGGACTCCTTTGGTAGGTCATTTCAAGTTATCAAAGGAGTAATGTCCTAGGATAGAGGAAGAGAGAATATAGATGTTATATGTATCATATTCATTAGCTATTGGTAGCTTGATGTATGACATGATATGCACTAGGCTATATATTTCCCATGTAGTGGGAGTAGTAAGTAGGTACATGAGTGATCTAAATAGAGAACACTAGAAGGTAGTGAAGTGGATCCTTCAATATTTAAGGGGGACCATGGGGATAGTTTTAAGCTATGTTGGATTGGACACCACTTTGTGTGGTTATGTATATTTAAACATGGCTGGAGATTTAGATAGCAAGAGTACAATATGATATGTATTTACTGTAGGTGACGCAATAGTGAGCTAGATTTCATGACTATAGAAAATTGTGGCTTTGTTAACCATAGAGGCTAAGTATGTTGCTACCACAGAGGTAAGTAAAGAAATGATTTAGTTAAAATAGTTTCTTGAAGAGTTGGGGAATAAGTAGGAAGAAGGGAAGACATATAGTGATAGTCAAAGTGCTATACATCTAACAAATAACTCTGCTTTCCACTCTAGGATAAAGCATATATAGTTAAGGTACCATTTAATTAGGATAGCTTTGGAGGAGGAGAAGTTGAAGCTAGAGAAGATTCATACTAATTAGAATCCTATAGACATGATGACCAAGGTGGTCAAAAGGGAGATGTTTCTATTCAAATTTTGTTTTTTCAGATTATAAATGAGAGAAGAAACTAAAGAAGTAATGGTCAAGGCTTGTGAAGTACCTGGATATAGTCTGCGCACCGTATATCCAGACGCTGTGAATACTCCTCTTTGGTTGTGAAGGAATAACACCTGAAAGAGATAAATACTAAAAACATGAAGAATGTTAGTTGATAAGAGAGTGGATTGCCAAGCAAAAGCTTGGTCCTAAAAGCGCTAAGGCTTCTTCAAGGATGACAATCCACTATTTAAGACAGAATATGACAGAGACAAAAAAGAGAAATAATGAAAGATGTGAAAAGAAAAGACTAAAAACAAATGCGTACCTGATAAGCTACAATCTGGTAAACACAGTCGCCGACATCGGTGGTATTGCCGTCATCGGTCAGAAGGTTGCCGACGTCAGTTGGGGAAGTGATCGGCGTCGGTCGGGGCAATAATCAAGCACTGGTTACAGGATTAGTTTTAGGGCTGTAGGATAGTCTATGGTCTTGTCTGAGGGTCTGGGGGTCTGTGCGGGACTATTTGAGGTCTAAGGGACAGAGAATATTGTCTGGGAATAGACTGGATAAGTGACAGAGGTGAAAGGCAGATGGACAGGAGAGAGGGCTTTTTAGCCTCTCCGAGAAGAACAGAGAAGATTTTGGTGAAGGATATTGGAATATACAGAAGACAAAGTATTTGATATAAATGAAATGATATAGAAATAAAGACAGCACAAATACTTAGCTGTGTTGAATAGTTGATGAAGATAGCATGCAGTCCCAGTACAAAATGTTGGATACAAGATCTCAGTGCCTGAGAGAAGTTGTCAAGTATGCTGATCCCTGCAAGATGCTAGAACACCAAAAAGCAAGAGCACCAGAGCTTTGTTTCACCAGAAGAGAGATTTTGATTCGCCTGTTAGATCCCCTGAGATTTGAAACACCTAATTTTGATTGTGATTACCCGAAAAGAGGAAGAGAAGTCAGTTAAGTATAACCGACGTCGGCGATTCTGTCGGCGTCGGCCGATAGGTGGCCAACGTCGGTGGGGTTAGAATGGGCAGAACAAGCCACCAAGCCCATTTTTTATCTTCCAAGTGTTCTTATGCGTTGGAGAATGCCGAGGGTGGTGCTAAATATGCACGAGAGTTTGTTAGGTGGTTAGAAGAATTAGGGAGAGATCTTGAGTGAGTCATAGGAGGAGAATTAGTCTAAGGCAAGGTGTCCTAGGCGAGGTGTCAAAGGAGGGAGGGGTAAAAGGGGTCTTATTTAATTAAAAATAGATGTTTATTTTCAACTAATAAGACTTAGGTGGGTTAGGGACCAAGAAGGACTAGGGGGAGAAAGGACCAAGGGTTAGACACTTTTTTGGTGTCTACATTTGCCCCTTTTTGTCTTGTTGGTTGTTCTGGATGAACTGCAAGACAAAAATAGGAGTTAGTTGCCCCAGGTAAGGGATGATGTGGATTGCCCCGAAGTATGGACGAGGTATTCCCCCTCAAAGCGGGAGTCGAGGGAAGGGAACTTGGAATCGGGTGTTGATTTGACAAAATGTGGATGAGAAGGATGAAGAGTGAGTGAAAACGCTGCAAAAGTCATTATTACATGCATGCCACTGCACGAGATGGTCGGGTCAATTATCGCAGGTCAAGGGTTGAGGAGTACCAAAATTGAAATAACCGGGCCCCAGCATGTAGTCATCTGCTGATTGGGTTATTCAATCGTAGTTGTAGCTCTAAATGGTCATTGTGTTCCAGGTATCTTGGGCTTTAGGAAGTGCTCCCGAAAACACGAAAAGGTCACAAGTAGTGCGGATCAACTGGCGTGTGATCCTATACTTGTGAGGGTCCAAAAATATGCACACAATTTTGCTAACCAATCATGGAATAACATACAGGCAAAAACAACCAAGGCAAACGCTTTGGAAGTGGTCACGATTTAGGGGATGGGCATGATCTCCAATGTCTGGTGGTCAATGCATAGATGCAAAAAGTAATCTAAATAGGCCCCAAGGGGCCAAAATGACATGGTCTGAAGGACTTGACTTGATTAGGGACATGATTTTAGCCATTTGGAAGAGGGATAAAAGGTTGGAAGGCCACTGACATCGGTTATATAATCGACGTCAGTGTCCAAAAAGGGACCGACGTCAGCAAAAATCGGCCGACGTCGGTAGCCTAGGGCACGCCGATGCCGACATCGGCGGCCTACCAAATCTGACAAAACCAGATTGGCAACCCACCAAAAGTCATTTGCTATTTGATTGAAAGAGAAAAAGGAGCTCTAGAAGTTTGTTGAGTGAAAGTGACCTAGAGCTGACCAAGAAGTAGTGCGAGGTGGCAGAAGAGCATTGGTGGAAAGAAGGAGCTGATTGGATGGTGTAGGGACACGTTTGAGTCAGCAAGAGCATGAAAAGCCATTAGGATAGAAGTGATGGTAGAGGGGAGTAGAGGACCCACGGGAGGTCCACCACCAGTGGCACCTATTGTGCCACCATGCCGGCGTCGATGGGATGAGGTAGGAGGGTCTTTGAACCCTATTTGATTGATTTTGCTTTTGAATTCATTTTTGAAATTTTTGTTATTTTAGGCAGAAATTGAGGGGGGAGGGTAGCTAGGAAGGTGGGTAGGTTGTCTAAGAGAGTTTAGGAGTAATTTAGAGGGTTTTTTGGGTAGTTTAGGAGACAAAATGGGGAAGCCCTAAAAATTAGGGCTCACCCCGTTCGGCCCTAGGGCCGAACCAGTCACCGACGTCGGTGATACCACCAGCGTCGGCTGACCAGCGACCAGCGTCAGTCACTAACCTGCCGATGTCAGTCACTAAGTGACCGACGTCAGTTAGGAGAGTGTCGTCATCGGCACGCTAACCGATGTCAGTGGCTGCTTGGTCAAAAGAGGAATGTAAAAGGTTTAAGTTGAGGGGTTGAAATTATGTCAAGGACTTCTTGGGTGTCAGGGTAGGCATAGATGATTAAATAGGTTGGTAAAATAGAAAAATTAGGAACAATGTTAACATGAACATGTCTATGGATGGATGTAGGCGAGGTAGACTCTGATGCTGTGGGATCGCCTCTCGACCTTGCTGATGCGGATGCGTGGAGGCATGTCCGTCGAGGAGTGGGTGTAGATGAGCACCATTGGACTAGGCAGGTTGAGACACTATTGCAGAGTGGTGAGGGATGTGAGCTCATGGTTGCTTTGATCAAGTGGTGGGACCATGCCACCAACACCTTCCACCTGCCTACGGGTGAAATGATGATCATGATTGAGGACGTGTACCAGATTTTGTAGCTACTGGTGCATAGAGCAGACTTGTATGCATGCTCAAGAGAGGTGCATGACATTCACATGGTTACGCTATTTGGAGAGCACGTTGCGGATACGAGCTACCACTCAGTGAGTTTTGCCTATGAGCCATTGTACGCAGTAGATGAGGAGGCACATTGGCTAGCCATTTTGATGATGATTGGCATCACAGTGTATGCATTGCCGAATGCAGAGGGCGGTAGGTTTCCAGTTACTATGACTGGAGTTTTGATTGATATGCTGGAGCAGCAGATAGTGTTTGCCTGGGTGCCTATGTTTTTGGCCCAAGTGTACAGAGAGCTGTGGGGTATCAGCCGGTGGTGGCAGTACAGTCTATGTGTGGGGCACCTGTTACATTACTGGGCCTATGAGCACATAGTAGTCACATGACCTCTCGGCCTCCCAGTGGCGATTCAAGCTGGCTTCAGAGTTGGATTCAAATGATGGCATGAGGTTATGGTGCAGATGTGGATGGATGGAGTGGTCAGGGACATTGACCACTACAGAGTGGTACTGGAGGGCCTGATTCCTACGGACATCATCTGGAGACCATACTTGGTCTATCCAGCATTCAGAGACCAGGGAGAGCAGCTGGTTGGTGTGCAGAGCAGGCGATGGATCAGAGGTAGACGAGCCGGTGAGCTCGAGAGGATCCCTGAAGAGAGAGTGCGGTGCCAGTATGGGCTATTACAGAATGTGCCTCCTACCTTCCCACAGCATAGGCAGGATGACATAGAGGCGCCGCTCCCACTTCTAGAGGAGACAGAGGAGCCTGATTTTGAGGAGTTGCCGATAGGACCTGGGATAGCCAATCCAGGGTGCATAGAGGCCTACACGGCATGGTGGGCAGGGCAGTATCGAGGCATACAGGTGGGTCCCCAGCTAGATTTGTAGGCTATTACAAGGGAGCGGGATACAGCCCGTGAGGAAAGGGACACTGCACAGTAGGAGAGAGACGCAGCTCAGGCCCAGGTCTTAGTTTTGTAGGGACAGCTAGCAGGAGTCACAGGGCAGCTGGGAGAGATGACAGGTCAGGTGGCAGCATTGACAGTGTAGGTCACTCTGTTACAGGGATAGCTGGCAGTAGCCCAGGCACAGGCAGTGGCAGGGTAGAGTGTTGGAGGGTAGGGCCCATGGCAGCAGCCATCTCAACAGCCACCATTTTCACAGGAGGCAAAACCATCAGTATCAGTGCATCGAGGTTAGGCACAGCCACAGGGGTCTGGACAGGCTACAGGGGTCTGGACAGGCTACATGCCTTTCACTTATGGTCTAGTCAGGGTCCCTGTAGGCATGTATCTGGATGAGGGATTGCTCAAGGGATGAGCTCAAGTTAAATGTTAAGTAAACGAGTACTCAATTAGCAATAAAATGGTCATAGATGCAATGCATTAAGGGGTTCAGGTTCTGGTTGGCCTTCAAGAGAAGACAGACGATAAGTCCCTGATCCGTACTTGTGCGTGATAATGTAAGGTCCGAGCCAATTAGGAGCGAATTTGCCTCGCTTACTTCGCTCCATATTAGTCACATGTTGATTCTCTTTGAGGACGAGGTCTCCGATATTAAAATCTCATTCTCTCAGATTTTTGTTATAGGCTTGTCTGATTCGACTTTGATAGACATGGAGATGATTAAGGGCAGCAAGACGATGCTCATCAAGTAACTCTAATTGAGCTAAACGATCTTGATGAAAGTCATCATTTGGAAAGAATGTCACGTAGAGAAATGTGAAGAGACGAGATTTGTACTTTGAGAGGTAGGACAACCTCTATTCCATACACGAGAGAAAAAGGGGTAGCGCCCGTAGAGGTTCGGATGCTAGTGCGGTAAGCCCACAAAGTGAAGGGAATTTGAATGTGCCAGTCCCTTCCAGTGTCGTTGACCACCTTCATGAGAATTTTAGTCAGAATTTTGTTGGAAGCCTCTACCTACCCATTTGCTTATGGGTAGTAAGGCGAAGAGAAACTGAGCTTGATGCCAAATGAATCACATAGCTTTTGGACAGCTTTGTTTTTGAAGGACTTGCCATTGTCAGTGATGATTTTATGAGGGACACCAAAGCAACAGATGATGTGGTTATTGATGAAGTAGACAATCTTGTCGGCTTTTGTAGAGACAAGAGGAATAGCTTCCACCCACTTAGTGAAATACTCAGTGGTGGTGATGATGGACTGATGATGAAGAGACGAATGAGGATTAATCTCACTGATGAGATCTAAACCCCACTGTGAAAAAGGCCAGAAATCTTGAGCAACTTGTAAGGTGTGGCTAGGGAGATGAAACAAGTTAGCGTGCTACTGACACTTGACGCATCACCGAACATAATCGCTATAGTCTTAATGAAGAGTATGCCAATAATAGCCTAAACGAAGGATGCGCTTGGCAACCGAATTTCCACTGAAATGTCCACCACAAATTTTGTCATGGGCTTGCTTAATGGCATGAGAGGCTTTAGTGGAGGTGAGATAGCGAAGAAGGAGGCCGTCAAAAACTTGCTTATAAAGAAGACCACCTAGCATGGTATAGCGAATGGTGCATTTGATGAAAGCTCGTTGCGCATTACTAGAGAGGTTGGGAGGAATGAGAGAAAGGGATAAGTAGTCCACAAGTTGTTTATACCATACATCTTGTGAACTAGAGTCTATGGTGTGGATGAGATTGATGTTAGTGGAAATGTATGAAGGCAATGGCACACAATGTACCATGACATAAATTCTCGATGAGGATGATGATGATGAAGGAATATGAGAGGCAAGGGAAGCCATGGTGTCAGCAAACTTATTCGTCGATCGAGGAACAGTCTGCAATAAGTGATGGTCGAAAGATGCTAGAAGAGTGTCAACACGGTTTTTGTACCTTTGTAAAATTTCATTTTTGCAGAGGTATGAACCATTGACCTAATTGACGATGAGCTGCGAGTCACCGAAGATGTTGATGGTCTTGATGTTGAGGGAAAGGGCAGTCTGAAGTCCCAAAATTAAGGACTCGTATTCGGCCATATTATTGGTACATTCAAAGTCGAGTTTAAAAGATAGAGGCATGGGCTCCCCTTCGAGAGGGATGAGAATGACCCCAGCACCTCCACCGAGTTGACATTTGGAGCCATCGAAGAACATGGTCATCTGATAGATGGCATCATCGGTAGAAAGAGTGGTGATGGACTCGTCAGGAAACTCACAGTGAGAAGGTTGATTGTCGAGAAGTGGGGCATTGGCTAATTGATCAGCGATTGCTTGCCCCTTTATAGATTTTTGTTGGACAAATTCGAGATCGAGCTCAACAAGCAACATGAGCCACCGAGCCATACGTTGATTCTGATAAGGCTTGGAGTGCATATACTTGAGAGGGTCGGTGTGAGTGATGACGAAGGTTTTGTGGTTAAGAAGATAATGGTGGAGTTTAGTAGTAGCAAAGACTAATGCCAAACAAAGTTTCTCGGTATGGGTGTACCAAGTTTCATAGTCGACTAATGTTCAACTGATGTAGTAAACTGCTTGCTCACGGTGTTGCTCGTCTCGATGCGCGATCATTGCACCTAACGAATGATTGGTTGCAGAGATATAAAGGTAAAAGGGTTTATCATCTTGAGGTGGAATGAGGACAGGTGGGGAGATCAAATAGCGTTTAAGGGCTTCAAAAGCCTCTTGACAATCCTTATCCCATGTAAAAGAGATGTCCTTTTTAAGAAGATGATGAAAAGGTTGGCAGTGATCAGAAAGTTGCGAGATAAAACGTCGAATGGACTGGAGTTTCCCTTGCAAACTGCGAAGCTGCTTGAGATTAGATGGGGGTGGCATTTCGAGGATAGCGCGGATCTTGGCGGGATCTATCTCAATGCCACGGAAGGAAATAATGAAGCCTAGAAGCTTACCAGAGAGGACCCCAAAAACACATTTCTTGGGGTTAAGGCGAACATTGTATTGAAGAAGTTGAGAGAAGATGATTTTGAGAATAGTCAGATGGTCACGGCGAAGTTTGGACTTGCCTAATAGGTCATCCACATAGTCTTCCATGATTTTATGGAGGAGATCATGAAAAATGTAGGTCATAGCACGCTGATAAGTGGCACCTGCATTCTTTAAGCCAAAAGGCATGACCCGATAGCAGAAAGTCCCCCATGGGGTAATGAAAGTGGTCTTGTGTTGATCTTCTAGTGCAACCAGGATTTGATTATATCCTGAAAACCCGTCCATGAGAGATAACATCTCATGACTGGCCATGAGATCAACAAGTTGGTCAATGTTTGGAAGAGGAAAGTCATCCTTGGGACAAGCCAAGTTGAGGTCACGATAGTCTGTACAAATTTAGATCCCCCCAGTCATTTTGGTAATAGAAATGATGTTAGAGACCCACTGTGGATAATCGATGGGTTGGATGAAAGAGACTAAAAGAAGACGCTGAAGCTCTTCTTTAACAAGAAGTGCAACACGAGGATGCATTTTGTGAAGCTTTTGCCTAACAGGCTTAGCCTCTGAGTTTGTGACGATTTTATGGGTAGCGATGGTGGGGTCAATGCCAGGCATATCACTATAAGTCCAAGCAAAGGCCTTGCTATGGTCAGAGAGGAATTGGGTATAGTCAAGCTGCTCCTGAGTGTCTAAAGATTGACCAATTTTTAAGACATGAGGAACATCGAAAGATGAAAGGTTAATGTTAATGGTCAATTCATTTAACATAACCTACATTTCAAAAGGGAGGGAGCGTTGAATGAAAGAATCATCAGCACCCATATAGGTAAGAATGGCATCGTCGTCTATGCAGTGGACTGTGTTGATGGTTGATGAATCATCGTCTATCATGCTAGGATAAACGAGAGGAAGAGATTTGGGAACCCCGTGGAGCTGATAGGTTAGGGGTTCTAAGCGGATGGTGTTTATGGAAAAAAAAACTAGGAGGGATGGAAACCACCGACTCCATAGGTGAGGATGGAAAAATTGGTGAGTCTAGAAGAAATTGGTCGATGGCTAGTTCAAGGGAAAGGTTTGTGGAGGCCTCAGTGGGTTCTTGGAAACCCAATCCATACCGTTTCTTCACATTATCATCATTGGGTGCTTCAATAGGCTGATGGGAGCCTTGTTCATAACATCCAAAGCCGAAACCCTTCTATGCACACCTATAAAGATAGGTATGTGCAAAGGTGGGGTTGCTAAGAAAGGAGAAATCTGATGTGAAGGTTTGAGGCAAGGAAGAAGGATTTGATTCAGTAGGGGCTTGATCCAGCCCCCCATAGACAAGATTGGTGCGAAGGCTAGGAGGACCATAAGGAATGACCATCCCGATCTGACAGTCATAGTTTGGGTGTTGATGAAGTTGTCCATACTCTTGAGGAGTTTGGAACATGTCTAGAGTAAGGAGATGATATTCTCCTAGTGAAAGTCTTTGGAAGATGTCATCCATGGGGTCCTTGGTTGGTAATTGAGAAGAGGATGTGGTGGCGACCGCGGTTTGCGCACTAGTTGACGCTTCTGCGGATGGAGGCGATGCTTGGGTTGATGCTTTAAGGGGGATAAGAATGTCGTTTGGGCTATAGGTCATGTTACAGGTTTTAAAAGGTGATGGGTCGGTGGGAATGACATGGATTGTTTGTCATGTTCAAATTTAACACAACGGTGGAGTGTTGAAGGGACGCAAGCCATGGCACGAATCCAAGGTCACCCTAAGAGGATGTTGTATTAGAACTCTCCTATGATGATGTAGAAGAGCTCTGGGATTGTGCGTGGATCGATGCGGATGTGGAGGATAATAGTGCCGATGGTGTTAGCAGTTATGTCATTAAATGATCTAAGGATTGCGTCAGTTTTTGATATGCAATTCTTGGGAAGGGCTAATTGGTCAAAGGCATGGGAGGAAATGATATTAATGCTAGCGCCTCCATTGATCATAACTCATTTAATACGAGTTTGATCAACGTAGGCTGTGATGAAAAGGGTGGCATCCTGATTTTCCTCGGTAGAGGTAGGAATCTCAGAATTACTAAAAGTGATGGATGCGATGGGGGATAAAGAATGGACTAAGGCAACAAGTGGTTGAGGGTCTTCAGGTTAGACCTCAGCTGCCTGTAGGGCTTTGATTAAAGCCTGGCAATGTTGGGGGGAGCTTTGAATAAGGTCATATAGGGTCATCTTCACAGGCATTTGGTGAAGTTGTTTCATCATAGATTCTGTGATTGCCTGTGAAGAAGTGGGTTGGGACGCACCTAAGATGGAAATCTTGGGTTTTGGTGGTTGAGGTGCTTAGACAAAAGGATAGGTCCAAGGGATAGCAGCTTTTTCTTTCGCTTTGTCCTTCTGTGACCTAGTGGTTACATGAATGGCATTGATTTCAAAGATAGTAGGTGAAGAAGGGGTTATGGTCTGTTGGTGAGACGTTGATGTGGTTGATGAGGCTGGATGGGAAGATGACGAGGGTTGGTCAAGAGTGTCCTCAAGGAGAAGAGTGTCTTTCTCCATAAAATGGTGAACGACGGCCTTGAGGGCACAACATGTCTCGGTATCGTGCCCTGGTGTGCGATGATATAAACAAATCTTTGTATCATCGAACCAAGACGGTTTTGACCCGAGAGGTTGGAATGGCTTGATGGAAGGAAGGGTAATGCTAGAAGTTTGCAAAAGTTGGCATAATATTAAAGTGTATGAACCTTCTAAGGGGTCCACGCTTGTTGATGCATGACGCGCTGGTGACTTCTGCTTGGGGGATGTTGAAGAAGGTTTTCGTACCACCTTTTGGGTTGGTGGTGTAGTGACAGGGGAAGACGGCACTTTCTTTATGAGAGGTGCCAACTTTTTGAGAGGGGATTGACTTGTGATTGGTGAAGGAAGTAATGGAGGTAATTTGTATTGGTTAAGATATGGAGTAGGAAGTATGCCAAGTAAAGTAGAAGGATGGGGACCTAAGATGGAAGGCAAAGTTGACGGTGGAGGAGGAGTTCATCTTTGTGGTTTGGCAGTCTTCTTCATCTTGGTTGGAAGACTACTTTGGGTCGAGGTTTGGTTCAAGTCCACCTTCACTTGCGGGTGAGTGAGGGTAGAGAGAGGGCGAATGCCAAATGGCTTGATTGGTTTGGGTTAGGTAGATGTAGATTTGGAAGCGGTGGTTTGGTCTTTGTTTGGAGTCTTGGGCGATTCTACCTTAGGAGGATTAGCAGTATGAGATGAGAGGGCACGGGAATGTTGAAGAATTTTAAGATGGTCCCACAATCCCCGATGTTCCACTTTCCTTAAAGGGAGAAGTTCTAATTTCTCCACTAGTTGGGAAAATGGTTGGGAGGAGGTTGGATGAGGTTGGGATTTTGGAGAAGATGTGCTAGGTGTGGCAATAATGTTGGACCCAAAGTGTATGGGAGTTATCACTGGATTGTTGTTGGTCGAAGGAGATGGAGAGTCAGGTTCTTCTCTTGGTGGAGAAGGAACTGGAGAGTGTGACTCCTGAAGTGGGTAAAGGGTAGGAATTATGGTGCCCTCCACTTGTGGGCGAGGAGTAGGTAAGGTCAGGTTCACAATAGGAAGAAGAAAAGAGGATGGTGAGATTGGTTGTGCCGGTAAAGTTAAGGCATCCTCCAGGATGAGAGAGGTTGATGGAGAATTGACCGGGGAAAGAGGTTCGTCCACACGTGATGGACTGGTAGATGAGTTAACCTCTTGAGGTTGGTTGGAGATGAAAGGTGAGACTGTATTGACAGTTTGAATATCATGTTCATGCGTGTTATCAATTAAGGTCTGGACATTATTATTCTGGGTTGGTGGATGATTGGGGAATGGCTGTTTGAATATGTCGATGCCCTGGTTTAGAGGTGCATTAGGATTATCTAGAATAAGCTCTCCCTTTTCAAGCATGTCCTGGACTATGTTTTTGAAAGTTTTACAGTTTCCTGTGTCATGACCCTTGACACGGTGGAAATTACAGAAGTCATTTTCCCTATACCACGCAGTGATGGCATGTGAGGGATCGAATTGTGGCGGTGGTCGAATCTGGGGAAGGTTGATAATCCCTTGTTTGACAAGTTTTTCTAGTATAGATGCGTAAGATTCTCCAAGAGGAGTATATTGTCTTTGAACGTACCGCTGCTGGAATTGACGGGTGGTGCTCTGAGATGTGGAGGGTTCGGCTTGATTAGATGAAGAAGATGAGGGTCTAATGGCCACAGCGTTAGCTGTAGCTTTAGACTTAGGATTTGACAATGAAGGTTTAGATGAAGAAGAGTCATTAGTCTTGGAGTTGGGGTTCTTGCTCCATAATTTGATTTTGTTCTCCTCGATGGCACGTAATTCAAGTTTACGGGCCATCGTGAAGGCTTTGTCAAAGGTACGGAAAGTTTGAACCCTCAAAGTGGAAGAAATGTGTTTGGTGCAAGCTCAGGAGAATAGTTTGATAAGTTCAGTTTGAGGTAAGGAAAATGAGAGTTGGTTGATGAGACCTCTCCAGCGAGCAACGAAATCAGCTACTGATTCATCCTCGAATTGATGAATGGTGTAAAGGTCTGTGATTGAAACCTTTTTGGTAATGTTAATGGAGAAATGGTCAAGAAAGAGCTGCACCAGTTGTGTAAAGGTGAAAAGGGAATGGCTGGGAATGGAGCTGTACCAGTCGAGCACAATGCCAGAAAGGGACATAAGAAATGTGCGCAAGAGTAATGCGTCATCATGGGCGATAAGATAGCAGGCATGTCTAAATGCCTGTAAATGTTGCTGTGGGTCTTCCTTGCTTTGAAAGCGCAAAAATTTGGGAAGCTCCCACTGGTTGGGGTATGGTCTAATTGGAACAGAAGGATGAATAGGCTCATTGCAAATTTGCTCGTATAAAAGAGCATTGCGTGAGCAGGAAACAGAAGTCTCTAAGCTAGACATTTTATCCATCAACATCTTGATGATATCTGCCGATGGATTGGTAAGTGGAGCACCCCCTAGATTATAAGGTGCTTGAAAGATATTGGGAGGGGTGTATGATGTGGATGGTTACATAGACGCAACATATGGATAACTGGTTATTGGAGCGAAAGTTGGGGCCAAAGGCACTTGTGTTATGGGGTTGGTTGGCATAAGTTGGATAGGAGCCGTCAAGGATGGTTGAGGTGTGGCTATACTTGTTGATAGGTAAACGGTTACTCTTGTATTTATTGGTGCAAGAGTAGGGGGAATAGAGACCAAAAGGTTTTGGAAAGGTGTGGGGTTTGGTTGAGTGACTTGAGGTTGAGGGAGTATCAGAACCCCCATGGAGGTAGGTTTAGATGGAGAGGTTACGTTCTGAAGGTAAGATACGGTTGGGTTATTGGTGGAGGTGTTGTCTAATGGTTGAATGGTAGGGGCGGTTGATGTGATTCTTGTGTCAATTAAGGAAGTCGGCATCCCATAGATTGGGTTGCTTAGGGAGTCTCGCATTTGGCTATTGGCGAGATAGTGTTGCAAGGCTTTGACGTTAAGGTCCAAAAATCATGCAAAGTCTTAGTCCCCTTCTGGGATGATAGGAGTTTGAGGCGGGGTTGGGCGAGTTGGAGTTCTTTCAGTCTCTGAGTTGAACTCCATTATAGGACTGGTTGTAGGTGGTGAAGGTGGAAGTGGTTGTTGGCTAGCGTGATCAAGAAGGGCCTTGGTTTGACTGCATGTCAAAACCATTCAAGGCAAGAAAGGGTCAAGTTTCAGAAAATTGTGTTCTGTCAGTCTCAGAAAACTAGAATGGATGATTATACAGTCAGAAAGTTGGATTTTAAGCTTGCTATTTTTTGGAAAAAGAAAATAGACAGAGACTGACGTCGGTATAAAAACCGATGTCGGTGAAGAATACTGCCGATGTCGGTCAGATGACCGATGTCGGTTAAGATAAGTTGCCGACGTCGGTTACAGGACCGATGTCGGTTACTGTGTTTTCTAGAAACTCAGAAAAAAAAGTTTTTGGAAATGAGGAAAACATCCTTACCAGCTCAAAAAAGACAGATAAAAATAGAAAATGTGACGATGACAGATAGAGCCTAACGTTAAATCCCTATAAATAATTTTATTAGGATCGTATGGCTTATGCCTTAACAAGATGTTTGAGGAAGTTGGCTATAAGAAGGGTCCTAGAATAGGCAATCTAAAGATGGTTTCAGGGAGTTAAGGTGCTCAAAAATCTGTATTAGCTTCCGTACAGGCCTGGTGCTAAGGAGCAAGCTCCCCTCACTTCACGATTCCAGTGGTTAGCTGGTTTCACTTAGCCAATAGATACTTTCACTATAGTTTATACTCTACCAGAGAACAGAGTTGGCTTTCCCCTTGGTGGTGAAATCCAAGTAGGATTGTCGGGTAGGGGTAAGGTTGTCCGCTGGGTGATGAAATCCCAGACGGGCCTTGTCTCAAGTGTGTTTTATGTTTTATTGAGTGCACGTGGTCTGGAAGTGTAACATCATGTGATCTACGGTTTATTCAGTATGCGTTTAAGTTACTAGATGTCGACTAAAAAGATGCAAGAAAGCAAGAAATGAAATGCAACAAGTTTTAAAGTCCCAAATCGAAATATGATATTGGAATGAAAACAAATTGGAGAAAGGGTTTGAAGAGAATGATTTTTCTTTCTAGTCTAGAAAATGCAAGAAAAAGTAAGAAAGAGTTCTTTTTAATTTCCTGCTTATGATTTTTTTTTAGAAAAGAAGGGATGAAGGTTAAGAAGCCTAATGCAACTAAATGAATACAGAAGAAAGGGAACCCAAGGAAGGCCCTAAAGGCGTCCCACCGGGCGTGCCAGAATGTTTCTATTCAAATTTTGTTTTTTCAGATTATAAATGAGAGAAGAAACTAAAGAAGTAATGGTCAAGGCTTGTGAATTACCTGGATATAGTCTGTGCACCATAAATCTAGACGCTGTGAATACTCCTCTTTGGCTGTGAAGGAATAACACCTGAAAGAGATAAATACTAAAAAAACGAAGAATGTTAGTTGATAAGAGAGTGGATTGCCAAGCAAAATCTTGGTCCTAGAAGCGCTAAGGCTTCTTCAAGGATGACAATCCACTGTTTAAGATAGAATATGACAGAGATAGAAAAGAGAAATAATGAAAGATGTGAAAAGAAAAGACTAAAAATAAATGTGTACCTGATAAGCTGCAATCTGGTAAACACAGTTGCCGACGTCGGTGGTATTGCCGTCGTCGGTCAGAAGGTTGCCGACGTCGGTTGGGGAAGTGACCAGCGTCGGTCGGGGCAATAGTCAAGTGCTAGCTACAGGATTGGTTTCAGGGCTGTAGGATAGTCTATGGTCTTGTCTGAGGGTCTGGGGGTCTGTGCGGGACTATTTGAGGTCTAAGGGATAGAGAATATTGTCTTGGAATAGACTGGATAAGTGACAGAGGTGAAAGGTGGATGGACAGGAGAGAGGGCTTTTCAGCCTCTCCGAGAAGAATAGAGAAGATTTTGGTGAAGGATATTGGAATAGATAGAAGACAAAGTATTTGATATAAATGAAATGATATAGAAATAAAGACAGCACAAATACTTAGCTATGTTGAATAGTTGATGAAGATAGCATGCAGTCCCGGTATAAAATGTTGGATATAAGATCTCAGTGCTTGAGAGAAGCTGTCAAGTATGCTGATCCCTGCAAGATGCCAGAACACCAGAAAGCAAGAGCACCAGAGCTTTCTTTCACCGAAAGAGAGATTTTGATTCGCTTGTTAGATCCCCCGAGATTCGAAACACCTGATTTTGATTGTGATTACCCAGAAAGAGGAAGAGAAGTCAGTTAAGTATAACCGACATCGGTGATTCCGCCGGGGTCGGCCGATAGGTGGCCGACGTTGGCAGGGTTAGAACGAGCAGAACAAGCCACCAAGCCCATTTTTTATCCGCCAAGTGTTCTTATGCATTGGAGAATGCCGAGGGTTGTGCTAAATACGCACGAGAGTTTGTTAGGTGGTTAGAAGAATTAGGGAGAGATCTTGAGTGAGTCATAGGAGGAGAATTAGTCTAAGGCGAGGTGTCCTAGGCGAGGTGTCAAAGGAGGGAGGGGTAAAAGGGGTCTTATTTAATTAAAAATAGATGTTTATTTTCAACTAATAAGACTTAGGTGGGTTAGGGACCAAGAAGGACTAGGGGGAGAAAGGACCAAGGGTTAGACACTTTTTCGGTGTCTACAGGAGAAACTGAAGCTATATTGAGTTTCAATTAGCCTTCATAGTTGATAGTTAAGGGTTGAGATTCTTGCTCAGAGGAAATCAGTCTCCAAGTGGGAGATTATTGTGTTATGGAGCCTATTTCTAAATTATAATGTATTTTCAAATAATGTACATTTTAAATTTATTGTACACTCTATATGTTTTTAATGGGAAACCATTTTGGGTTGATTCCACCCATGGTTTTGGTACCCATTTTTTTGTGATACCACTTTGTTGATTTATTATGTATTGATGGATATTTCATAGGTAATACATTATGAGAATGAGGGTTTTGAGAAGTAAAAATAAAGTGTGTGAATTTAGGTGAAAATTTAGGAGGGTTTGTTGAGTGTAGCTCTAAATAATATCTATGCATTATAATTATGAGAAGACTGATCTGAGAGTGGTTCTTACTCTCATGATTTGTAATAAAATCTGAGCAAGTGTTTCTTTTTGGATGTAACCCACATTGGGTGAACCACATTAAATCTAGTCTTCTTATTGTGCATGTTTATTTCTATTCTTTATGCATCTCTATTTATATCTATTATTGTGATTCTATGAAATCATTTTTCATCAATTTTTATATTTATTCCTAATAATATGCACCTCTAATATGTCTTAATCTAAAGCATCTATCACAATGTAACCTCTAGTCTATAAATATGTATAATATTTATCACAAATCTTATAAACAATATCCTAAATATGTGAAAATCAACATTAAATGTATAGCATTCATTTAAAAATATATATTTAAAACATGTAAACTATATAAAATTTAGCCAATTCTATTGTATGTACATATAATCATGTATCTATGACATGTCCCTATTGATATCCCCCTACTGTGTATCAAGGAAGATAATAATATCCAACCATAAAAATCCCTAATATGTATGATATAGATCATATCAATGTCTATAGGTAATATTTATAATCTCAATAAATAATAAATCACACACGTAAGAGCACTCAATATCACACAAAAGGGGTCTAAGGAGACTACAAATAAGGGGCATGTTCAAATGTCATAAACTCAATGAATATGACATCTTTAAATGTACACACATTAAAAAATTAATAAACACTCAGTGGCATTTGGGCATAATCCAACTAATTTAGCAAACAATAAGTACACTCAAATAAGCCATGTGATAAGATGAATAAGTTAACTATAAACAACTAGCATAAGTAGATTATAGTAGCTCCTACTATACATGTTATTAAAATTTCTTGTAACATAGCATATATATAATGGTGTATAAAATATAAACATGAGTATAGGCATGTGTAAGAAGTCATATATAATCTCAATATGATAAGGTAAAATGATCATAAAATAATAGAACATGTAGTGATTATGATCAATAAAAGTAGACGGCCCAACATAATGTATCACTTAGGTTGAGGAAATATCTAAAATTTATATGTGCATGTATCATGGATCTAGTGTATACCTTTATCACACACAAGTAACTATAGACACTATAATTATGCACCATAATTCTTTTATGACATGCATTACAAGATAAGTTTGGTATCCTAAAATCTTGAAATAGGCTGTCTAATATCCTAAAACCTTAAAATGGGTTAAGTTTAAAATATAGTAGAATCCTTCAAAACCTATAATTTTCATTATAACTCTTAGAGGTTTAAAACCCCTCTCAAACATCCTAAAAGTATATACATAAAATCTAACTTAAAGTATGATCTTAGTTGAAAAAAATCCCCCCTTTAACCTAAGTAAAAAAAAATATAAATTAAAATATAAGGAAGTAAATATCTATATATGAATGTTAAATTATACTTTAATGTTTATTTTATGTATATACTACCTGATTCACCCATGGTAATTACTTTTAATAATTACCATCATAATTTTCTGAACTACCCATAATTTTAAAATATCTAAACAAAATCCCTTTTAACAAGTAAATCCATATCTTTAAGAGCCTCCCTTCAAAACCCATGTAAAAAACAAGAAACCTATATACTTAGCTTAATCACAAGGTTAAAAATAACCATCCAAAATATAGCTAAAAATAGAATAATAATTATCTATCCTCCCATGATTGACATTGATCCAAAATAAATCGATGTCAATTATAAAATTCCATGCCTTGCTCTTTGCAAGGGACATGATTTTGATTGCAAAAATGTTGAAGAAATTTCCTTGCTTATGTTGATAATGTTGCATAAAAATTTACATTATAATCAAAGATATTGATATATTTTTGGAAGCCCAATGTTTTAATCAAAGAAGGTACCATAGTTTATTTATGTTTATTTAGAATATCCTTTAGAATAAGGTAGCATAGTTTAAATAAGTTTATTCTATTATTTATCTTAATTTTAGTTCATATTATTTTTATTATCTATCTTTATCTAGTTTCATTAGATCCCTTGATCATCCTTCACCCATGCAAAACTATATTTTTAGCTTCTAGTTAAAAATCTATATATCTTAGCAGAATCGTTATCGATCCTCCTTGAATCAACCGTGATCCTCCTTGAATCAACCATGATACCTATCAAAATCAATCAATCACAATCTAAATTTGTTTTAGTAGAATGTTAAACATGAAAATCAAATATTTGATCTAATATTATTATTTTATTTTTAAATCATGATCTCTTATCTTTGAATAAACATATCTTATCTCATAAATTGTGCCCCAAATTTTATCTCTATGCAATATTACTAAACTTAGCAATATAACCTAAAACTTGATAACACCAATAGGAATGGATAGAGGAGGTAAATTAGAAAAAATAAAAAATTATTACCATCCTTTTTACCTTCTCATGCCTCCATTCCATGACTTTCACTTATATGATTAAACTCAGATTGACACTATGACATTTGATTAGAGATGTTGATAATGGATGCTTGGTTGAGGATTGATTTTGGCATGGATTCTCCACAAGATTTTTAGATTGATTTTGGCATGAAAATGTTATGAGCTTATTTTTAAGGCCTTCCATGGAGGAGGAGTCTTGGTTATATAAATAAAGGGAATATCAAGGGTTGAGGTTCAAAGTTAGTGGGATGAGATCAATGGTTGTAGATTATCCAAAGAATATTAAATTCCTTGGAAACCTCTAGAGTTAGAGGTTTCTAGAGAGGAGAGATAGGTTGGAGAGAGTTATAGATTTGGATAGTTATATAACTCTCTTTAGGATTTAATGATGATTAATGGGAGGTTAT
This sequence comes from Torreya grandis, assembly GCA_037957365.1. Taxonomy (NCBI): domain Eukaryota; kingdom Viridiplantae; phylum Streptophyta; class Pinopsida; order Cupressales; family Taxaceae; genus Torreya; species Torreya grandis. Next base: position 2,324,537 of record JARHVA010002456.1, read on the forward strand.
ATGGGTATTAGAGAAGGATTAGGTGACTAAGGGTGTAGGAATGGTTAGGGTGGTAGGGTAGCTAGGGTGGTAGGTGAATAAATATGAATTTTAAATTGTAAAGTTGGTTTAAGGATTAAGTTAGTAGGTAATAGGATCTATTAGAGGTTTTAATGAGGGTATTAATTAATTTTAAGATCGGGTAAAGGTTATGTGGGATATAGGAATGGGATGCATATATTGTTAAGATATAGCTAATTTTAGCTAGGGAATATGAAAACTGGGCTAAATTAATGGAAATTAGTATGATTAGTGAGGAAATAAAATTTTAGTACATACATTTTTCCACTATTTGAAAGGTATTATGATTGGATGAAGTGGAAGGAGTAATGGTCTTTCAAAAAAAAACCATGTCATGGATGAATGTTAGTAGATGAAGGTTAGGCAATATGATTCCCCCTCGAGGAGACATGTAGGGAAGAATGAGATGGGTGGCTACTCAAAATAAGAAACAAGGGGTGGGATGAAATGTAAAGATTAGGGGAAGGGATGATATATGTGGGATAGATGATGAAGAAGATGAGGTTGATGTTGAGTAATGAGCTAAAAAATTGATAACGATGCCCCTAGTAAGGACACATGCATAAGGAATAAAGATGATGCATGTCATAGTTGTAGACACATCTTAATGGGGAATAATCCATAATAAGATGATCATATGATTAAAAGGACACAATATTAAGGCTTATCCCATATAAGGACACATGCAAGGGAGAACTATTGGCCAAAACAATACTAATGATTTGATAAGATTAAGGATGGGTGTAGCTCAAAGCTAAATTGATCAAGATGATGTTGTTAATGATAGAGAAGAATTGATATGATCAATTAACACAAAATATTAGGATGATGCCCCTATTAAATAAAAATTTAAGGGAGTGAGAGAGAATATTGTGGCCAAGCTATCCTTGGGTACTAAAAAGTGGCCAAGTGTTGCCTACATAGTTTAAAAAGACCTCAGGATAATGTAGTTCTGATTGGGAGTGATGATGATGATGATGATGATGATGATGATGATGATGATTAAGGATTAAAAATTGATGATGGTGAGGATGATTAGACTTGTTAGTAGTTGAAGGATATAATTGATAAGATGAAAATGGTAAGGATAAAATATGGGATGCTAGTTAGATGAGTCTAGAGGAGTGGATCAGTGATGGGAAGAATGATGATGATTAGATAAGTGATAAAAGTGTAGATGATCAAGCCATCATAAATTTCATAAATCTCATCATAGTATAAGTAATCCATTAAATATATCACTTGAGAGTATGCCCCATGATAGAGATATGACCAAGAGGACATTTTACCAAAGTGCATGGGAAAATAACAAACTCTACATCCTTAAGGGCACTTTTTGGTTCCTCATATCATCCTTGTTCATTTCCCAATAGAAAAAAAGACATGATTTAAATAAAACATAAGAAAAATAATATATATACATGACATGAAAAAAATAAACAAGTGACACACACATAAGTATCTACATGCAATGCCATAATGTCTTGCCTAATGATGGGATGAGTGATTGGGTAATGGTATGGTCTATGATGTGAATAAGATGAGATGTTGACCATAGTTTAGGATGGAAGGGTGGATGACATGATGGGGTGTGATAAGGTCTTTGAATATCAATTTAATCTCGAAATAAAATAAAAAAATGGTTAAAAAAGGTGATCAAGCAAGTGATGACCAAGGATTACCAACAAACAAGGCTTTATAAGGATCCAATCTAGCAAGGAGACTAGGAGAGGATGGGATCAAATATATTTCACACTAGAAAAGAGTAATTAGATGGATGCTAGGTATAAAAATGAAATGATAGGATAGTGATGGAGTTAAACACCTTCCATACTAGTAAATAATGATGTGATGGGTGCTAGATATGAAAAGGGGATTGATAGGAAGTGATGGGTGCCAAATTAAATTCTTGACAAAGAGATGTGTGCCAATAATACCTAGGTCAAGGATGATAAAGAGATGGAGAGATGGGTGACCACTCTGATTTGGGTTTCAAGACCAAACATAATGTCTAATGATGATGATTGTGGTGATATTGGATGGATAGATATGGATTAAACTAGGGGATACAAGATAAGATAAGACATCATGGACTATTTTTAGATTTGTCAAATTTTTATGATTTTTAGGGTTTTTGACACTTTTCAATTTTTAGGGATTTTGGGATATGTATATACACTATACAAATGGGGTTACTAGCAAAGGGAATACCAAGCCTAGTAACCAGGAGTAGGATAGAGGGATGATAGATAAGAAGATAAAGGATGATGATGATGGGGACCAAGGATGAATTGACTAGGGATAGCCAATGACCACATCATGAAGGAAATAAATAGTTATTTCTTGAGTGTCTATTGAAGGATATGCCAAGATTGTTTTATGACATTTATAAAGACACCTTTTGCTTCTTTACAAAGGTCAAGATGGGAAGGAAGAGGAGATAAAATGCATGATATGATGGTGGATAGTAAAAATGGATCAAGGGACAAAATAGAGGGGTGATATTGACATTTTCAATGAGGGATGGATGTATCAAGTGTGTCCTCAAGTGGTGAGGTGCAATGTGGACAATATATTATTCTACCATGACACTAGAAACTAGTTTTCATCATGGTACTTACCTAAGGTGCCATAAGACTAGTTTTGACCATTGGATGAATGAATTTTTTTAATTTTATTGATGGCATCTTAATTTATTAGATGTAGGGTGAGATGTAAGGTATGTAAATTTGATGGATTATTTAGCCAAGACCTATTCTATGATAGATATGCCTAGATGTCTTGGTGGCCTTTAGTGATTCTTGATGGTGACCTTTCTATATATCTAGACTAGGTATCATCATTTCCCCTAGGAGAGATAATACTACCCAAGTCAATAAGGTGGGGTATGGATTTAATTAGATCTTGATTTTGATGTATGGGAATTGAATGGATGATAGGATCAAGATATGATGGTGTGATGGGTGATGGAGAATTAGGACTAAAATTAATGGTGGGATCATGATAGAATGGGGTGATGGGTGATGGAGGATTATGACTATAAATCTCATACACCATTGGGGGTATTGGAAATTATTAATTTGATTGATGCCAAGTGAAAAAAGACTTTAGGAGGTCCAAGACACTTTATATTTTTGGTTCATCTTTGATCTAACTATTTGATAGAGGATCAATGACATGATTTTGAGAATTTGATTGTATTTGATTTTGACTACCCCTTGGTGCCTAATTTTGGGCTTTACTAAAGGAGATTGATCTTTGACTTAGAATATTATGATGATTTTTACTTTAATAATCTCATAGTGATAGATATAAGGTTTCACTAGGAGAAGACATTTTTTGATAAGGCGGACGATTTAACTCTTTTTGATTTTGATTTATGGGATCAAAGATTACTTGATTATGATTTATGACTTTTGGAATATTGTCTTGGACATTTGGATTTGTGGCACATATTATATTACTCAAGGAAGGGTCTAATGATGCATGCTCTTGTTTGTCCTTATGGAGGGAAGTGATTAAGTAATCATCAATAGGGATAAAAGGGTCCATGATGGATGAAGATGGTGGTGAGGGAATGATAATGTTATTGAGTGGTGATGGGGAGGCATACTCTTCATAGGGGTTCCTAGGAGACCTAGTTTTGGCATCAAAGAAAATATCCTCAAGATTAGTAAAAGGATCACTATAACTATTTATATTAGACACATCTAAAGGAAGATCAAACTCACTCTAACAATATTTGATAGATAAAGATTAAAATAACTCATTTATAACATCATCATATAGAAGGGAATCAAAAAATATTCTTGGTAATGAATCAAAGGTATCTAGATTATATGTATCCTCTAAAAGATAGTCATTATCAACATCAAGGAGGGATGACATTTTTGATGAGGAATCTAATTTTGATGTGGGTTTGAATATGATCCTATAAAAGATAATACCTTAGATGCTAACTTTGAAACTAACTCTGATGCACAAGATATAATTTTTCTAATAACAGATTCATTATCTATGATTGACCTCTCAACATGGGGTATTTGATGTGATGGGTGAGAAGGAGAGGATGGAGGAATGATGAATTCAAAGGGAGGGTCATGGAAGGGTTTATGAGAGATGGAAGGATTAAGATCATGGGAGATACAATCAGCTTTGATAGAGGATTTTTATGGGATGGAAGGATCACAGAGGATAGGTGTGGTGTTTTGACCTTATATTAGAAAAGGAAGGGCTTGATCATGAATGGGAAGGGGATCTTGGAATTTCTCTTTTTGTATTCCCATATATTGAGAATCATATGGTTCATCATCAATTATTATATCACCATGATCAATGAGGTCTTGGACAAAATCCTAGAAAGGTCGACATCAATCAAGGGTAAGCCCCAAAGTTTGGTGATATGCACAATATTGATTATCTTTATACCAAGAGGGCTTAGGTTTAGTAGGATAAATATGTTGGATAGGTGGATAGACCATCTTGTTAGGGGTGATAATTTATTTGGAAAGGGTTTATAATGATATGGGAAGGGGAGTATACGGACCCATTTCATGTTGTGACTTAGATGTGGAAGCATTGGACTTATGATCAAATGGTTATGAATATGACTAGGTGGATGGATTTAAGGTGACCAAGATTGAATTCCCTTTGCTAGTATGGGAATGGGTAGATGGTGGTTTATGACTAGAAGATGGAGGATTGATATAGGATTCACATGATGGGGCTTGGATGGGAGGTGAAATTATTTAAAGGGGATCAACACCTTTAGGGAGTGGTACACACATCATAATGAACTTCAAAAGGATCTAATCCTTATGGGAAACTATATATTGATCTATGAAAGTGGGGTCTAGTTCCATGGTAATGGTTGATAGATGATGGATGATGTAGGCAGGATAAGGATTGGATAAAATTCTTGAATGAACTAGATCAAAAAGACTGAGTTAGTATGATAGGTAATGATGGAGGTGAGATAGAATAATGGATTAAGGAATATGATCAACTATTAGATTAATAGTGTAATAGGTACACACAACTTATCAATAATGCTTAGTTGTCTAACTAAAAAAAGGATTGTAAATGTGATGGGTGCCTAATATTCAAAACTAGCAAGAGGACAATATTATGGGTGATAGTAATGGATAAGGCAAGATGATTAGGATAGATTAAATTTATGAGTTCTCTAGAATGAGACTGAAAAGTTGACAAGATGCTAACAATATATTGACTAGGTATGAGTATCTTACCAAAGGATAAATTATAGTGGAGTATGATGATAGGATGATGTGGATGATAGGACTAGCTCAAAACCATAGACCAATTTTCTCAAGATGGGATGGGGTATATTTAGGTGATGAAGGTGATCATAAAAATGGAATAAGGATAGGTTTGATGATGAAATGATAAAGGAGTAATGAAAGGTGCATGATTTATACCTTATGTGACCTAGAAGCTAACTAGGATAAGATGAGGTGATGATTGGATGGGTGATGAAAGCAAGGTCAAGACAAGTGATTGGGTATAGATTTAAGATAGGATGTGGATGATGAGGTATGATTAAGATGTGATTAGGGGATGAATAATGATTTATGGGTCTAGTGATAAGATGAAATTAAAATGATGTACAAGAGACTGAATTATGTATATGAACATAAAACAAAGATATTAAATATGATGGGATAATGAGACAAGATGGTATGGGGATGATTAGGACTATGAATGATGTGGACTTAGGATATAATATGATATGGGGATGATCAAGACTATGGTGTAATTGATGGATAAGGTAAGGTCAAAGTGAGGTGTGATTGATTATGGGTGAGGTGGTCTTATGACAAGGTGTGACTAGAATGATAAGCATATGTGACTAATATGGGAGTCTAATAGAATGTATAAGATAATAAATTATGTATAAGAAGATGAGGCTAAGATACAAGATATATGACTAAGATTGGGTGGATATGACTAGGAATGAAATCAAGATGGTGATGATGATAGAAAGGATGGTCAAAATAAGATGGAGGTGATAGGGGCCATAAAAAATGAGAAGTGGATAGGCTTAGGCTAGGATGGAATGTAGACAAAATGGAGAAGGGTAGATGGACGTGTAAGATAAAAAATGTAAGTGACTATGATAGGATGTGAATAAAATGATGTAAAAGGGATTAAAATTATGTACAAAGGGGTGAAACAAGGATATACAATATGTGATTGAAATAAGTGATGGGGTGTATAAGATGATGTGTACAAGGTAAGATGGGGGTATGATGTATGATGTGGGGATATGGTGAGACTAGGAAGGGATGAGGTGATTATATAAATGAAAGTGGGTGGTGATGTAGACTTTAGTAAGGATGTAAGATGTGATTTGGGTATGAAGGTGACAAGGGTATGACTAAGGATGAGTGGGTATGATAAAGAAAAAGATGGATGAAGAGACCATATCTAATGATAAATAGGATATAGAAGATGAGATGTGGGTGATGGGAGTATGACTAATGATGGGTGATTATAGTTAAACTAGGGTGTGATTGTGGTGATATGGTAGATGGGATATAGACAATAGTTACAAAGGGATGATGATGAGAATGACAAGGATATGCAAGATAAGATGTAGGTGATGGGGATGTAGATCAAGATGATGATGATGACTAAGATGTATGAAAAATCATGGTGGGGGAGATATGTAAAAAGTGATAGAATGATGAGGATATAATATACAAGAGGACCTAGATAAGATATGAATGGGTAAAATATTGACTCGGCTCATAAATAGTATGGGTTTAACATGACACATACCCAAAAAAACAAGCCATAGCCCTATGATTAGTAAATTGATGGGTGTGTAACCCAATGCCTACACCATCTAATAGCTTCACAAGTGAGGCTTTAAGATGGTGACCCATTATGAAATCAACTGATCCCTCTCAACCCTACTTACACTTGATAGCTACTTTGGAGTTGATACTGAATCCTATAGTGGGACACCTATTACAACTAAAAGGTCATATACTAGGTTGAATAGGCTCTCTAAGGGCATCCCCAATATACATGAAGATACTTTGAGGCCCAAATACGGATAGGGTGTTGTCTAATGCCTAGTTTAGAGAGTTAAATCTTCCCTTTCAAGGATGACCTATATGGTGTCAATTGATTAGCCTAATGAAATCTATCTCTCATTGTTATACTTTGTCAAAACATGGAGTTTGGTTAGTGTGCAATGATGAAATCCATGACACTAACATATATACACTAAGCCTCTTCATAGGTGTCAATTCATCATCATGTGTTATCTTAGAGGGGAGGGGTTGATAAATAATTAAAACACACTATATGATTAATTAACTAATTTAATTACCTATGTGTGATTGGCACGATATGATAAATTATCCACAAATCAATAACAACACACACAAAAACAAGTATTTAACAGAAATAATGATATATTCAAATTAACTATTTTTCAAAATATAATGAAATCTAAGACAAGAATGAAAAATGACACCCCTCCCTACAAACACAAAGGTTATAAATTTAATTGAGGTGCATAAATCTTGAAGGGTCCTATAAAATAAATGGTTAGTAGTGTGCATGATTTAAATTCTTGACCAAATTGTTCTATCAATTACTCAAAAAAAAGTGTATAATAATTTGATCTAATTGTTAAAATTCCTACCTTTGATATTTAATATTACATAGTGTCTAAAAGAAGTCTAATCTATTAAATTAACTATCATCTGTCATTACTTTTGAACATACAATATTTATTACCTAAGATATGTTCAAATATAACTATATCTACCAGTGTACAAAAATAAAAAAATATACCTAAGCTAGAGACCATGTATCTCAAAAAAAGGTTTTGACTATATAAAAATATGGTTTGGAATCTAAACCTAGGATACCAAATAAAAAGCTTGATAATTATTAAATATTCTTGATACCACTATGAATTAACCACTCAAACACTAACTAATAATAACTTTTAGTCAAAAGGGATGGTGCAGATATGAATTTCCCTTGATAGGCATTGGCAATATGGAGCACTGTGTAGGTTATAGAGCCATGTGCTATAATTATTAAAAAATGTCTTTCACCAACCATTTTTCCCAAGACCTTAAATGCACTACCTAGGCCTATGAACAATCTAAAAGTAAATGATTAAATTAGTTTGGTGTTTTATGATTATAGTAGATGGATTTTTCTAGGGATAGGTGCAATTAGAAAAGCATCTTAAAACATTTTAGTAGATGGGATATATCTATGATAAATTATTCAGTGACACTCTTTTTCATGTTGCACTTGGTTACATAAATATAACACTAGGTAGAACATTCATTGAATGGTATTCTAATCAACTAATAGAAATATAAAATGCAAAAAAACTGGGTACTATAATTTTAGTCTTGATTCAAATTTGAGTATACACTATGAAATTGTAATTTTAGTTAACCTTGAGTGCGATAATCCTAAGAATACTCTAGATTAGATTGTAGATGAAGGGTTAGAAATAACATGGACTGCTAGCAAAAAATGTGAGGATTGTGTGATAGTTTACAAAAATTGTGCTTCCCTCAGGACATCATCTTTCTACTACTATGAAACTATTTCATACTCACAAAATTGCTCCATTAGTAAGAGTCCTAATTATCCAAATTTAAAATGTAGTGAATGGACTTTCTTGTTTAATGCATAATTTAGATATGAAATTATTACATTGAGATTTAATACTAATTTTTATAAGATTTAATACTGATCTGGTGAATTAATAATTATATTATGATGGACATTTAGAATAGACATTTACAACATAATATTTTATGTTTTATAAAATCCAAACTTTATTAATCCGATTATGATAGTTTTATAATGTGCATGATGATTTTGAGATAAAGAGCTTCCCACATTCCCTAAAAAATGAATCAGAATGTTAGGTGCACCTATTACTAATTAGTAGTTTTACTAGAAGTGTCTAGGTGGATGCCTAGAATATTTGCTTGGTGATGGAATTTAGTCCCTTGCTAGAATTTAGTTCTTTAGGGAATGCTAAAAAATAGAGAAAAACATTAAATTCCCCTACAGACAAACAAAAGATACACAACCACACACACACACACACACACACACACACACACACACACACACACACACACACACACACACACACATGTATATACATACATACATACATACATACATATATATAATTTAATAGTAGTAATGTTTGATTAAATAGACCAACCAATGAAACATTTAGCCCAAAGCCTCCCTTTCATAATTCTACCAAATGATACAACATATAGACTCTTTGAACACCAAAATAGTACTAAGATCTTAATTATAATGGTCAAAACCAAATAAATTACTCTTCAGCCAAATGATTAACACAAGTTTTATCAAGAGTCATCAAATAAGTAAAATGAGACTAGAATATGTAAACACTTATGTGTATTCCAATTTGAATAAAAGCTATTCTAGTCCCTCCCACTATGGTCACCAAAATGTGCACCAAATTTAAGATCTATGCAATATTACTAAAATTAACAATATATCCTAAAACTTGATAAAATTAATAGGAATGGATAGAGGACGAAAATTAGAAAAAATAAAACATGGTTACCATCCTTTTTACCTTATCATGCCTCCATTCTAGGACTTGCACTTGTATGATTAGACTCAGATTGACACTATGAAGATTGATTAGAGATGTTGATAATGGATGCTTGGTTGAGGATTGATTTTGGCATCAAGATGTTATGAGCTTATTGTGATGGCTTTCCATGGAGGAGGAGTCTTTGTTATATAGATGAAGGAGGGAATATCAAGGGTTGAGGTTCAAATTTAGTGGGATGAGATCTATGGTTATAGATTATCCAAGGAATATTAAATTCCTTAAAAACCTCTAGAGTTAGAAGTTTCTAGAAAGGAGGGATAGGTTAGAGAGAGTTTCAGATTGGAGAGTTATATAACTCTCTTTAGGATTTAATGATGATTAAGGGGATGTTATATGGGGATTAGAGAAGGATTAGGTCACTAGGGGTGTATGAATGGCTAGGGCGGTAAGGTAGCTAGGGTAGTAGGTGAATAAATAGGAATTTTAAATTGTAAAGTTGGTTTAAGGAGTAGGTTAGTAGGTTACAGGATATATTAGAGGTTTTAATGAGGGTATTAATTAATTTTAAGATAGGTTAAAGGTTATGTGAGATATAGGAATGGGATATGGATATTGTTAAGCTATAGCTAATTTTGGCTAGGGAATATAAAAATTGGGCCAAATTAGCAAAAATTAGTGTGATTAATAGGGTGAGCACATTTTAGTGCATACATAAATATATATATTTAACATCTTACAATATTTATTTGTGTCATTTTATTACCATATTAATTAAATAAAGTGGGTTGACATCCATCTAAGGAAGCTCATGCTTCTTAGAACTTTTTTGGTACCAGGTAACCCATCCATCTATCTTATTAATCCAATCTTATCCAAGTTATCTCTTGTGTGTAGGAAGTCCTTCCTAGCCAAAAAGTAAATCCCACCTCACTAAATCAATGGTGTACATACCCCATCATAGGTATTTCTATTTAAACCTTATATCATTTATATTTTTAGTAAGTTAATTTTATTAAGAAAATTAACCAAAAAAATACTAAAACAATAACCATGAAACATGTGTGTAAAGAGATGATATGATATATATTAACATAAATTAGACATCATATGAAAAAACTATTAAACATGTGAAATGCTAAACATTCTTGTATTTTTGATTTATTTGATTATTTTTTTATTTTCTTGATTATTTCTTTTTGTTTTGTATTTTTGTAGATAGTATGCCTAGAAAAGGTGTTATGGATAAGTAAAAATTACTACTAGAATAAAAATATGTCATTGAAGGATGTCTCTATGAGTTCCCTATGTCATGTGTGTCATAATCATATAATGTGTAAGTAGTATTGGTTGAATCATACCAATATTTTATATTATTAAGATTATAATCATCAATGTAATAATTATTATCAGATAAAGTTAACTTCATAGGTTTTTCTTGAAATTTTGACATACCATTTTAATCTTCTATGTATGAAAAACCAATATCACCATATATTGGAGTTTCTTTCTCGAATTTATTTTCTCTTGAGTATGTTCATAAGTTTAAAAATGTTTCATCTCATTATGGACTCGAGAAGATTCATGTATTGTTTCTTTCACCCTAAGAAAAGATGTAATTTATGATTTAACTACTTGACCTTTTTGTAACATTGCTTGCTCTAGATTTTCCTTTTGAATCTTTTCTTTCTCTAATTTTGCCTTTTGAGTCTTTTATTTCTCTAAGTTTAGTATTTTTAACTATTTTTTCTCTAAATTTTATTTTGAAACCCATACTTATTATTTTTTCACTTGTGCTTTAATATATGAAATCATAATGTGAGTGGGTTGGTTGATTAACGTATCAATGATAGGATCACTAGTATCAATTATATCTTCTATTTTATTCTTCAAGGTAAAAAAAATCTATATGATGCCCATGAATTCTATGATATGCATAATAGTTTTTTGATATCCTTACATGATGTAGAGGGGGTAGTTTGATCAACTTGTTTCTAAGCATTTCCATTATAATCCCAATTGGACTCTTATTATCCCTTGGACACAACACTATCATATTTTGGATTTTTATATGTATGTAATTTAATTTTATAATTATATGATATTTGAGATGAAATGATTTTGAAACTATTATAATATCCTTACCATAGTGATTATTTGATTTTTAATTGATTCATTAGCACAAATCCTAGGTAATTTTAAAGTGAATATCCATACACACACCATCTGAGGGAGATGTGGGAGGTGGAGTGGTTTGAGGAACAATATGTTGGTTATCTTATTTTTTAATTATGTAATGGTTTAGATTACTCCTTGAAGTAATGATATCATGGACCTCATTAAATGGAAACTAGATATCACCCTCTTAGGGGTTAGGAGGAGGCCTTATCGAATATTGAAGATATGACTAATTTTGTTCCCATGTCTAATTTAGCTTGACATAATTTTACATTAATGAATATTTTATATAAAGTTAGAAAGTCACCACATAATAATCATAGTGTGTGTGTGTGTGTGTGTGTGTGTGTGTGTGTGTGTGTGTGTGTGTGTGTGTGTGTGTGTGTGTGTGTGTGTGTGTGTGTGTGTGTGTGTGTGTGTGTGTCTGTGTGTGTGTATAAACACACATATCATCCATGATGAGTTAAATAAAAATCATGAAATATAGGGGAATAAAGATAGAGATAATCACCTATATTATGCCCATGTACCAATCAAATCTAGAAAATAAATGCAACAATATAAAATTGTAGAAGTTTTAAAATCTTAAGTTAAGTTAGGGTTTGCAAGAAGACTCAAAGTTTGGGTTCACATTGAGTTGAAAAATGTTAACCCTTTTTGAAAAGATTTAAGGGAGATAATATCTTAATCAAATATAAAAATACTATTCTAAAGGTGCATGCCAATTAAATAATTTTGATTCACAAAGTATTCATGATGCAATTCTGAAGTATGCACTTTTAATAAATATATAAAGTAAAATGCCAAACAATATTTTTCATGTTTAAACACATATAAGAAAAAATAATTATCTTATTTATTTATGCACAAATATTTATGAATAATACAAGTGTGAAAGAAGACAAGTTGATGCTTCATAGGGATTCATAAAATTTTGGAAAATATCTCTTTGGTCACCTAGACACTACCATCAAAATATTGACACTAATGTCAATGATTTTAGCCTAAACTGATGATTTTATCTATAATTAAGTATAGTTACTTTTTCCATAAATTACACCTATGCATATTTGGGTTCTCTACGACCTTGTAGATTGTATGTTCAAATCACATGTATAGGTTTTAGATATCATTATTTTGATCAAAACCCTAGATCTTCCAATAAGGGAATGCCACCTTAAAAAAATGGGGTTTAATGGGATCAAGTGAAGTCTATATGACCTCATATACCCCTATGTTAGTGAGTTATACCTACATATACATATACTTCAAAGAGGGCCTCATACGGATGTAGTTCTACCCATTATGTGGGTGTGTGTGTGAGAGAGAGAACAATAGTGTAATATGTTATATGTGAGTGCATATAGTGGTATAGCTTAAAAAATGAAAAATAACATTCATGGTTATATGACTTGAATTCTTTAGACCTATAAAAAGAGTTTTTATTGTAGTGTAGGCTTTCTCCCACTATATGGTTTTACCTACACAGTCTAATTAGCTTGCTTAGGTTAATAATAGGTTATTAGGAAAAATTTACTTTAAGTCATTTTATAATTTTTATTTTATTTAGTTACCTTTTTGGATAACCTAGTTACTCACTATGTAATTTACCTTCCTATGTACATTTTGGTTAATGAAGATAATATAATCTTTTAGTTGTGAAGATAAGCTTATTCTATTATAAGTTATTCTTTAGATTTCACTACATCATACATGTTTAGCTTTATGAATTCAATCCTATCTAGATAAATTTTTGATTATGTCCCAATCTAACATGGTATCAAAATTGAGCTAGTAGATGAATGCCATTGATTTTGTTTTTACATCTATCATTCTAGCTTGTTTGAGATTTTTCATTGATTTTCATTTTCTAAGGTTTGATGGTCTTTATAAAAAATCTTTAAAAATATGCATACCTATATTTTAAAATTTAAAAACATATAACACCATTGAATTTATAAGGGTTAAAAACCATAACAATGGTTGTAAACATTACCTAGTTTTGTGATAGTAATTTTTGACCATTTTGGAGGTTTCAAGACCTTTTCTAAATTTTGAAAAAAATTGTACATTCAGTGACTTTGAGGAAAAAAATTTCTATTTTTTTTAGGTTTGTCAAGAAACCAAGTGAGTATTTTTTGTTTTGTTGATAAATATCACTAAATCTATAGATTTGAGGGTTTTCTAGTTTTGACAAAGTTTCTAACCCTCATATGTAATTTTGGTAGTTTTAGATGTAGATGGACTGGTACCCTTCCTAAAGCACATGGTGAGATATGTAGACCTTGATAGAATGCAAAAATAAACCTAAAAAACCTATCTACACACTTGTCAAAATTTGTGACCCCTTCTTATATGCTTATTGGAACTTGAATACCCTATTTGCATGCTCATTAGAACCCACAAACCCTAATTTTATATCTATAAAAACTTGACACCCATGGTTAAATACCTCATATATTATTTGACCCCTATAAGAAACCTATGAGGACTTTGACCTTTGAAAAGCATGATGTAGACTCTGACCACCCTCCTTGCATATTCTGATGACCAAGGGGACATAAAATTTAATTGAATGGAAAGTGGCACTATTCATTTGAAAAGTGGACCCAATTTTGGGGTGACATCCCTATAATTAAATAAAATCAATCAAGGTGGGAACCTTCATCCTAACACTTAGTCCCCTAGTCACATGGTGCTAGTCCCCCTTTTCTACCAATTATGTGGATCATACCAACTTGACTTATCTCAGTGTGAGCTAATATTTGGTGCGATTTCTCCCTTTTATGCTTTTGGTACTGGCTAGAAGAACCCTCAAGGATCTCGTGCCAACTAGCAGGCAATCATGTGGTACTAACCTTAAAAGGACATCTTTGTATGAACTTATACATGGTAGATCAAAAATCATTGGTGTTAAAAGAGTGGAGTAGGTGGGATAATAATCCCCCAATTATATCTTAGCATATGTCATGCACTTGTCCAACTTGGGCAATGTAGTGGAGCCAGTAGACTAGCAACCGCTAGTGATAGTTCATCACATGGTATGTGCCCATCTAACCTATCAAGGAGATGCCTAGTTACTTATAAAATAAGGTTCAAATTTTAAGAGGAGAAGGAAGCAACTAAGTTATCAAAGCTCTAGTGAAATAGAGATCCATTAGTTTTATTTTGTAATCTTCATAAGATAGGTTAGGCATTTTGAATGTCACCCAAGCTCACTTATGAGCTGTTGGGCATGAGTAGTGTTAAGGAAAAGCATATGCTCAATTTATATTTCTTGAAATTTATATGTTAAACTATGAATCAATGATAATGTTGTTGAATAAATGAAGTGTTGATTCTTGCATTATAGTTTGTTCAATGTTATTGTTATAACTTAGTTCATTTGAGAAATGAGATAGCTTCTTTACTTGAATGTGTTGTGATATAAAGGTTTATCCCTGGTTACTATATAGTGAATTTGGCCTACCTATAAATAGGCTAAGTGTTGAAACTTAAATGTATTGAGGCTCTAAGACTCACACCTATAATACTACTCTAAGAATGAGTACTTGAACCCAAGCCATCCCCATGATTTATATAAGTAACTGAATGACCCTATACTAGCTATTCCCATAGCTTACACCATAGAGAGCCCAGTCTATCCAATTATGAACTTGAACCTTATGACTTGTGTCCTTGAGAAGGATTGTGCCTAATAAACTTCCCCTAAATAACTTACCACTAGTAGGCCACTTTAACTTGTCTTGCCCATGACTAAACCCCATTAAAACACAAGTTGTGCCATATTGAAACTAGCCCAATATGAGCTTGATCACTTCATTATTATGATTTGAGTGAGTGTACAAGGATTTCACCTTATGTGAAATTTATTCCAACATAATAGTGCATTAAATGTTATGGACTAGACCCTATTATGTTTATTCCTAGCTACATAATGTTTAGAACTGACTTGACTTGATATGTAAGTGCATGACTAAGCACAAAATCTAATCTAGTGAACTTTTCTACAACATTTTGATGCCATTACCAAGATCCATGTTGAATTTATTTACTACAATGTTGCAACACAATGATGATCCAATTATTACTTAAGAACATCAAGCACTGGATGTAGCAAGTGGAAGATAGTTTCACACAAAATCATCCTACATGCATAGGGTAAGAGTCAAGAAAATGGGTGCAAGACAACCTGTATGATACTTTTTATGAGGTGTTATTTTATGATATACCTAAGCATGGTACTAATGGTTGGTTTCATATACTATTTTAGAAGGTGAAACTATGACCAGTGCATTGAGTGGACAATAAAGAACATAAAGATGATTAAGAGTTTGGATGAAGTTTGGATGCATGCAGCATAAAAGTGGTGAAGTGGTATGTTGAACAACTATGTGTTAAATTTCATAGTGTCAACCTTTGTGTCCTCTAGATAAGTAGAGTATGAATTTCTTCATAAACTAAGGGGCACATTCATAAGAGGGATAAGAACCAAAATAAGGAAGATTCTAGTGGATTATAGTATAAAACCCATAAGAATGGAAGGCTAAAGTCTTTGCACATATGAGAAAGCATATAAGGTAAGAATGGGAAGTGTAGGTGAGGCACAGTGGTAGAGGATGAGCAACCCGACACTTGAGAGCTCTAAAGGTTGAACTATAGTAAGCTAAGATGTAGGATGATGGAGGATATAGAACCTAGAAGTGCTAAGAGGACCCATAGTGAGTGGGAAGGGCATGGGGAAGGATCTTATGAATTACATCAATGTAAAGAGAGAGAGGAAGAAGTAAGAGATCAAACTTAGTAGCTAGGTGTAGGATGTAGTGGCTTCTTACAAGATGTGATGACTAAGGATGTGCTAGATGTACCTAACCCATTTGAATCTAAAGTGCAAGCTCATACATTGGATTCTCCACTCAAAGATAGAAGAATAGTAACTGAACTTATTATCAACATTGACTTTGATAGGATTCAACATTTGGATCAAGAGTTTGTTATTGAGAAAGTGATTCCCTATGAGGAATTAAGTGAGGATGTGATGAACCTAGCAAGTGCTAATCTGGTAACTATGAACATAGGCAGGAGCATTCTTATGCAAAGGATGTTAGCTCTGTTAACTAGGAAATAACCTATAAAAACTGGCATAACACCACTAGTGAGTAGTACTACATTCATAAGTTCAATAGTACATCCTACTCCATTAGGATCAACACTCAACCCAATAAGTGGAGGTGTTAGGGGGCCACCTCCAACATAGACATAAGGTGGAAAGCACTTCAGAACTTGGCACCACCTCCTTAATAGATCTATTATAAGATGGTGATGCACTTGCTTAAGTATCGTAACATTGATAATGCTATGAAGTATGTGCTTAAATGTGAGTTTAAATGGTTTTATTGAGGCATCACTCAACTAGAGTGAATGGTGACTTAGTTCATGACCACCTTGTTAGATTGCACCTATACTTAATATATAAAAAATGATCTAAATTAGGCTATGGCTGACTACAATATGCTAAAGGAATCTTTCTTAAAATAGTTTGATATCCATAAATTTGAGTAGTAGAGAATTACAGTGCTTAAGGAAATCAACCAAGGGTTATCTGAGAGTGTGAACTTGTATGACACATGATTTAAAACTCTTTTTTCTAAGCTTTTGTATGACATTTACCCTTCCTAATACATGCAATGGTTTTTTGGAGGCCTACTAGTACCCTTCAAATGAGCTTGATACATGAAGACTTTCATGGAACCTCATAAAGTGCTTGAAACCATGCTCTAGGTTAAGGGTAGTAGGTAGTACTGATACCAAGATTAGCCCATTCATGAAGGTGTAGATCATGTCAATGGCCTCCTAGTTAAAGAATCTGATTGTTGGTTAGGCACATGATACTTTTAGTGGGCTATGGTACATTAGATATGAGATGGAAGGCCATAACAAGAATAATTTCCCATGAATAAATGTTTGTACCCTACTTATCAACTATGAAGTTTGTCATGGACCACATGAATCTTATAACTAACCTCTGCTACAATGCACTAATCAAGTAAACACTATAATTTACTACAAGATGTGTGATGCCAATACACACTCTATAATAGACTATTGAGTCATCGATGAGATGCACTAAAACATGGAAAATGACACAAGACAAGTGATAACATCAGCTAGTGGTGAAGTAGGTCAAGGAAATGAGGGCTATGGCTAGTATAATATGGGTTATGGAAACTAGTGAGGTGTATGTGGGTTAGGAGGAGGATGTGGTGGAGGAATATTCCCACCATGATTATGAAAAAAGTGTGGGTTGACTAAGCATTATTAACGTGACTACCCCACACACCCAATGTGTGAGTATTACCAAGGACCACATGTGGTTGAGGAATGCCTAGAATTTTACAAAAAGATGACTCAAGGTTATCTAGATAAATGTGTCACAATGGTTAGGTGTGAGTCCAAAGAGGAAAGGTGGGCTCCCAAGCCATAATAGACTCATAAGGGGCTACCTAAAGTGTAGGCCACAATCCAAAGTGGATTCACCACTCAACCAACTACTACATTGACCCAAGAACTATGCTTAGATTATGGTGAATTGAACAAAACTGAGCACATATCATAACCTAAGTCAAAAAATATTCCCTATCCTAACCTTGCATGATAGAAGGATGTCCTATAATAATCCATGAGTGTGATACAAATTTTTTAGGGTGAGATCTAGCTAGATAGATATCTAGAGACATAGGCCATAACTTTGTGTAGAAGATAGGACAACCAAGAGGTTGAAGTATAGGAGTTGAACAAGATCCTATGCCTCCTACAAATTAAAGGGATGATGCCCTTACTGAAGGATTTGTTATTGAAGAACATAAGGAAGAAACTAAAAGAAGAAGTTCCACCTTAAATGATTAAAGTTACTTCACTACACATGGAGTGGGCACATAAAGTAAGGTGTATTCAAAATTTAGAGTATGACAAAGAGTTATTGATAGATGCCACCATCAATGGGTGGATAGTTTTTGAATTACTAGCTGATGTTGGAATAGAGGTCAATATTCTAACCAAAACCACCTAGGAAAATATGGGGTGGCCACCCTTGAGGCCCTCACCTCACATGTTGTTCATGGGTAACAAAAACCAAGTGTAACCTATTAAGATCTTGAAGGGCACCATTGTAGATATCATGAGTACCAAGTTCCAAGACAACTTTGAGGTCATCAAATTGGTAGAGTAGGATAATTGTTTAGTGCTCTTAGGTAGCCCATGGTGCTACACTAATAACATAGACATGCACTTTAAGAAACACTACATGACTTTTTTAAATAGCAAGGAGAGGGTGGTGATCCCTCTATCAAGTGATCAAGGGCACCCTTATGTGGAAATTGTTGATCTTAATGATGAGATCAACCACATTTACAACATCATGATTTAGGGCACTGAGAAGCTCAACCCTTGTGAGTAATGCATGATTGAATGGGAGGATGGGCAATCAACCTCTGATACAATTGATGTAGCCTAAAAATTATGGGTAGAAAAGGCTTATGAGGTTATTGGTTGAAGGTGTCACCTAGTGCATGTGGTCAAGCCAAGGCAAATTAGAATGGGATTGGTTAGGATTGAGTACAATAAGAAGAGATGGGTTCCCCACACTATAAATACTATAAAAAGGGTGTTCTAGCTAAGTAAAGTGAAGTTGGAAGAACTCCCAAAGTATGAAAGGAGATAGCCTATATAAAGGTATATCCATGACATTGAGTCTTGTGTCCCCAAGAAAATAGATCAAATGGGCACACTAGTGCATACCTTGAATAACATTGGTACTTACTGGTGGGTAGTGCAAAGACCTAGCTTGCCCACATGGTGAGATGTGAAGGAAATAATATGCACAATGTTAGGTAAGAGTAATGAGTAATTAGACATACCTACTTACTCTGGAGATTTTAACCTAATCATGCATGTGCATTTATGTGACAAAACTTGGACTGCCTATGATGAGAATGCCCTAAGAGGCCTGTGGATGCACACATTTTATAAGACCTTGAACACATGGAGATGATCATGGTACATTGTAAATGAGATATGCCATGAGATAGGGAACTAGGAGATACTAAAGGAGAGGTTCATGCACACCTTCTCCTTTTCTTTGCAAAACTTAGAACTATTAGATCCACTGCAAGTCATCCATAGGGTAGTGTTTGAGGACATTACCATCCTATAAGAAAGCATTAAGGAAATGTTCAAGGAGAAAGGACTAGTGATCCTAAAATTATTTGAATAAAAGGAACTCAATAGTGAACCTAGAGAAGAAGATGATGAGACCTAGAAAAACCACAATTGGAAGGCTCTAATAGGCAGATAAAAATTTATGCACCTTATGGATGATAACACCCCAAATTACAAAGATCCAACACATTTTTGAATTGTAAAAATTGAGGGGACAAGGTAAGTTGAGGAATCTCATCAGGAGATAAATGAACCCTATCAAACACAACACAAGACCACTAAAGTAGGCATCAGTGTAGAAGATGAGCTAAAGATTGCCATTATAAGTACTTACTGGTCTGAGGTAGAGATGGCACAAATTATAGACCTCATAAAGTAATTAGAAGACCTTTTCCCATGTAACTATTGAGACATGAAGGGCACCTACCCTTCCCTTAGAAAAATGAGTATCATTATGGTGGATGGAATGAGTCTGGTCAAGAAGTGCCCATATCAGATGAATCCCAATCTTTATGCCAAGGCAAAAATGGAGATTTATGGAATTCTTGTCACTGATGTTACTACCATTTATAAGAATCTAACTAGGTGAGCTCAATGGTCATCATCATCAATAAGGATGGGCACATATGGATCTATATTGACTATAGACTATTGAACACTACTTGCATCAATGACCCATTCCTAACCCCATTCACCGATGAGGTCTTGGATAGAGTCACAAGATACAAAATCTATACCTTCATTGATGGTTTCTTAGGTTACCATTAGGTGTAGATCAAGGAAGAGGATAAACCCAAAATAACCTTTTCAACTAAATGGGGTTATGTCACTTATAATGTGATACCCTTTGGACTCAAGAATGCACTAGCTATATTCTCTAGGATAGTGATAACTACTTTCAAGGACTTTATCCATAAGTTTCTCTAAGTGTATCTCAATGACTAGACTATGTATGGCCTATTAAAATACCACTATGAAAATATGTGCCTCAAGTTTGAGAGGTGTAGATAGCTCTATATCTCATTAAACTTAAAGAAGTGCATCTTCACAACCCCTTTTGGAACATTACTCAGGCAATTTATCTACAAGGATGGTTTACTTGTTGATCCTATAAAGATAACCATCATCATTCAACTCTATAATCCTTCAATGCAATAGACATCCATAGCTTTCTATGCCATTATAACTACTACAAATTTTTTATATAGAGCTATGTAAAGATTGTATCACCTGTAGAGGAACTCTTGTGTAAAGATGACCCATTCTATTAGGGTAAAGTGTAAGAGGAGACATTTGAAACATTGAAGATGAAATTGGCTAACACACCTATTGTAAAATGTATAGATTTACTACTCCTTTCCACATCCACATCAATGTTTCAAGCTCTGCTATTAGTGCCATATTGGTGAAACTAGGTGAGGGTAAGACAGACCACCCCATCTCCTTCACAAGTAGGAAATTGATGTAGGTAGAGCATAATTACACCACCATTGACTGTGAGGTGATGGAAATGGTTATGCCTTAAAAATTTTTATACAATATCTCATGGAACCCCATTAATCTTTTCACTAATAATGAGGAGCTCAAGTACCTTGTGAACATGCCTATTTTACATGAGTGCATATGTAGATAGATTGTACTATTCTAAGAATTCTAGTTCTCTATTATTGTTAAACTTGGAAAGTAGAAATTTAGGCCAAACCATTTGTCTTGAATAAATTTTGGTAATGTGATGATACCAATTGAGGATGACATGATGGATGCATAACTATAAAGAGTCTATCATTTCATGGAAGATCTAGTAGAGATTGTCACTTTCCTAACATCTAGGTTTATGCCCCAAACCTTGTCAACTAAGGAAAGAAAAAACTTATGGTTCATGTCAACTCCTTCTAGCTTATTGAATGGGAGATATACAAACTAAATAGAGATGAAGTCCTACATTGGTGTGTTTTGAAACATGAACATGATGCCATCCTATAAGAATTGCATGAAGGGATCATAGGAGGCCATTACACTGGAGATGCAATGGCATATAAAGTATTACAGTTAGGATTGTGGTGGTGAAGCCTATTTCAATTTTCAAAGGAGTACACTAATGCATGTGACCTATTCTATCACAACAAAAATCTAAACCACTAAGATGAGATGCCTCTCATCCCCATTATTTCCCAAGCACCCTTTGAAAAATGGGTGATTGACTTTGTTGGGCCAATAACTCTTGCATCATAGTGTATAGGTGTTAGATATATTTTAGTTACCATTGACTATTTCACTAAGTGGGCCAAATCTAGACTGACTAAAGACTACATAGCCACAATATCCATGTACTCCATATGGGAGAACATCATAAGTTAATATGGGTGCCCATTAAGTTTTACTAGCGACCATGGTACCCATTTCATTAATGAGATAGTGTGCATCTTTTTAATTGAATACATGGTGTGACACCATAAAACCACCCCTCTCATTCCCAAGCCAACATCATAGCTAAAGCATCCAACAATATCCTATGTATGTGCCTGACAAAGATATGCAATGTTTTCATAAGGATTAGGATGATCATGTTTCAGTAGTACTTTGGGTGTACTACATAACATATAAGCACCTAAATAAGGCTACACCATTTCAACTAGTGTTTGGTGCTAAAGTAGTTTTAACCATGGGATTGATGGTGCCCTCCTTATGTATTTCATGGTTTGGTCACTTAGATGACCAAGAATATTTCAGCACAAGGTTGGAAGACTTAGAACACTTGGATGAGAAGTATGCCTAAGCTAGGTGGAGTCAAAAAATCAAGAAGGCATGCTATAAACACTGGCATGATAAGCATATCAAGTAATGAGCTCAAAATATGGCTCATTATTAACATAATATTTCCCTCAATCCATCTCTCAAAGGATATTATTTTATGCAAATCTTAGATTCTTAAATAGTTATTGCATGGAAAATAGATTTGCCTTGTTTATATTGAACAAAAGACTAAACCTTTACTTTGTCATTAATGTCTAATACATAGCATGTTTTAGTGATCTTTGGTATGAAGAATGATTAGGAAAAAGACACATGTTTGTTTCTATAGACTTTGTAGGCTTATTTCTATGGACTATACAGGCTTGTTTCTATGGAATCCATAGGCTAATTTCTATGGACTTTGTAGGCTTATTTCTATGGACTCTATAGGCTTGTTTCTACAGACTCTATAGACTTATTTCTATGGAGTTCATAGGCTCATTTCTATGGACTCCACAGGCTCATTCCTCCTAACTCTGTAGGGTCAATTCTAAGAATTCTGTAAGGACAAAGCCATAAACAAGAAGTTGGAGGCTAGATAGGATAAGAAAGAACCATTCCTACTGGAATCAAATAAGGAAAATAACTGCCTACTATTTTGAAGGACTTGATTTTGATAAAATTGTATGTAATCATATTTTAGGACTATTCAAGGATAGGATATTTATTTCATCAAAATAATTGGATTTCTTGGAAATCTAATCTCCTATCTTTGGATGAAGGGATCTACCAAGGAGTCCTAGTATTTTGCATCCTATTTTGAGTTGATTGTATTAGTATAAATTGTAAGACTTTTGAATATGAATATAATAGAGGATATAGAGAAAATAGAGAATCAAGAATCAAATATTATAAAAGCATATAGGTTTTAGCTAGATTGTAATCATTTCATTTATATAAATTAATACTTTAGTTTCCAGCACTGATTAATCTTTATTCCTGAGTCTGAGAGGAGCAAGGGCCCACTCTCCTTGGAACCAATAACTATGTATGGTATTTATGTTGTATTTTATTAATTCATTGTTATAATTAATTAGAATCTTGTTACTATTTGCATTTATTTATAAAAATATCAAAACAAATTCATAGTTTAAAAAGAGCATTTTATTATTTCATTTCTTATCTATGCAAAATATGTTTTCTTTTATAGCAAAAGTGTGAAGCAAATTTCCTTTCATAAGTAGAAGTGTGAATTTAATTTCCCTGCAAACATAAAATAGGAGTGTGATATTTTACTTCCAACAAAAGAGTGGATTGTTTTGATTTCTTTCTTGTTTTTATCAAAAATGTGAATCACATAGTTTAGGACACATTCCTTTCTTTAGTCAAAGTTAGAATAGGATTAGTAAGCACCCCCATAAGCAACCTTCTAGATCTACCATCCCATACCTTACTACATATAGCTTTGGACACCAGCCTTGGTTGATAAGACATCAATTGAATATTGATTAAATGAGGAGATAGATGACACTCATCATTTTTGGTGCCGTTGTCAGGAACATAAGGTGTTATTAAGGTAATAATTATTGGTCTAGAGAGAAAAATAGAAAAATTATAGAAAAAATCCCAAAATAGTCAATAAATTAATGTACCATCGTAGAGATTCTAAAGGATGATTTGTTCTAAATTTTCTATCAAGAGCACAAGTGGACACTTCTTCAACATCTCTAAGTAGTGAACTAGAAGATACAAGTGAAACCTATTTGCAAGAATATTTTGAAACTGGGATAAAAACCAGGCCATTACCACACACAAGCCCCATAGGACAAATTCCTCAAGATCAATCTCTTGCAGGAAGACATTATTTAGAGATTGCCAAAGACTTAGAAGAAGCATTTCAAAGATCCATAGTTTAAGAAAATTCTAGGAACTTAAAACAACCCATAACTGAGACCACAAACATTTAGTGGGAAGATCATCCTAGCTTTGAAATATCATCAGAAGAAGAAATGGATCTCTAACAAAATCAATAATTCGTACAACCAAGAAAGACTTTTTCCTTTCTTATTTTTGCAAATCTTAATGATCAAACTCGTATGAGAAATATTTCACCAGCTAATTTTCCAAATTTTTGGGGATGATCTATAGAATATCCTAAATAATTCCTATTTGAGTTTAAGGTGTTATGTCAAACTTATGATTACACAATGGATAACCATAAATTAAAACTATTTCCCTTTACACTTAAAGATGTAGCAATGAGATGGTTCATGGGTTTACCTAGAAATTCTATTAGAACATGGGATGACATGGAAATATAATTCTTGAACAAATACCAAGATTACTATCAATTGCAAGAAAGAAAAGAGGATTTCTTCAAAATCAAATAGAATGAGGATGAATCTTTAGAGGATTATTTGGATATATTCATGTTCACTCATAAAAGAAGTAATTATCCACTCACTAAAGATGTTCAAAAATTAGTTTTCTTGAAAGGATTGGATGAAGATACTAGAGATGCCTTAAATTTGATGGGTGGAGGAGATATAAATAAGTTGGATTTCAATCAATATTCTAAGGTTTGTACTAATCACTCTCAAATGAAACCTGGAATTAGGAAAGAAAAGTTGAGGAAATCTAATGAAGTAGGTAAATTAAGGGAAGAATTTGCTAATCTAAAGACAAATATCTTGGTTACACTAAATAATACTTTAGATGGCCTTCAAGCTAAAGCAAATTCAATAGAACCCTTAGCAATCTACTATCCTAAGTGCAGATAGAAATATGCCTTTAGAGACTGCCCCCTAGATAGAACCAATGTTTCATCATGTGGGATCTATGATGCAACAGATCATGATACCAAATATTGCACCCTTCTCCCTATTTTAAAGAATCAAATGAAAACATAAGTCTAGTCCACTGAAGAAGTAAATTATATTTAGAGACAAAACTTTACCCCATAAAACTAGGCTCAAGGATAGTTTAATGAAATAAATCCAGTTAATCCATGAATGGCACCATGGAATGTTTTAGTTCCTTCACCATTTTGGAATCAACCCCAAATTCCATCAATTCAAAATCCATGGGTAGGACAAGATTGGATGCCAACACCTCCATGGATGGTGCCATAGCCACAACAACAATGGGTACCATAGCAGAAATGGATTCCATAGTCATATCAATAATGGAATCAACAGTGGAATCCACAGTCACAATTCACCCAACCAAGAAGACCACTTCAATACAAACCATTATGCCACCCCCAATTATTTAGCAATAAGGACAAATCAATCAATACTCAATGTTTACACAACCAATAGAAAATCTGAAAAATAAACAACTAACACCTATTTATGTTAATGAACAGGAAGAAATAATCAATGTTGGAGTTATTGAGTGTTCAAACATACATTTGAGATAAGGGAAAACTATACAAAAACCTCCAGTTCTCATTTCTGAGATACTTGATAAAAATGAAAAGATAGAATCATCTCAATTAAGCACTGGAGAAGCTGAAATCAAAATAAGCCCTGAAGTAAACAAAGGAAACACTACTACACTAGTAGTTCCTTTTCCTAAAATATTAAGAGAAACTGATATTAAACTAGACTCGAACTTGGTCCATGAGTTGCAAAAGATCAATATTGAGGTACCCCTTTTACAAACTATTTGGGATATACTTGAATTAAATAAGATCATCAAAAACCTTTATATTAAGACACCTGGGAGGAAAGTAAAATATCTTGTAACCATTCATGTTGATGGAAAAGTTGATATATTAGCAAGAAAACTATTAGTTCCAAAATATGCAAATTCGAGAAGCCTAGTGATCACAGTTATAATCAAAGGAAAATAAATTCTTAATGTCTTGGTAGATTTGGGAGCAAAAATCAATGTCATGAAATTGATACTATCCATGCATTATCTCTTATGAAAATGCAAACCATAACTACCATTCTCCAAATGACAGACTAATCGGTAATGAAACTAGAGGGGACTATAGAAAATGTTGAAGTGTTAATAGAATATTGGGAATATCTAGTAGATTTCATGGTCTTACAACCCAAAACAAAGAATCTAGGATATCCCATAATCCTAGGTAGACCATGGTTGGCTACTATAGCATCATTGATTGATTACAGGTCAGGAGACATGACCATTTCTAATGGGTTAAAATCCAAATATATCTCCTTGTATCCTTCTGCAAAACCATCAACAAATTACATATAAGAAATTTGCCTGGATGAATCAAATAAAACATTAAAAAACATTTCCTCCTTAGCCATAATCATAGTTAAAAAACACTTAGAAGAATTGAATGGAGACATATACGTAGAATTTATGGACTCTACCAGTCTAGAAACTATGGACTCTACTAGGATGGAAGCTATGGATTCTGCCAGTCTGAAAGCTACAGACTCAACGAGTCCAAAAACAATGGACTACCTTAGTTCAAGATTCTTGGGTCAAACAAAATATTTTGAAACCTCTACTTTTACTTCTACTACTTCTTCATCATTTAATCATAGATTGATTTAGGAAAGTGTGTGGAAATTGGCAGAACAATAACAAACTCATTTCTTAGATACATTTCATTGTTCCTTAGCAAGACTAATTCCTCCTAGAAAAGATTTTGTTGATAATGTAACTATGTTTCATAAGCTACTTCCTCATCCATGTCCTCTAAACTCAGTAATTAGTGAGTTTAAGCAAATATAATCCAACTACCTAGAAAGATTTTGAAAATTAATAGTTGGTTAACAAATGAAGAAGAAGATCAACTCTTTGAAGTATTGCAAAGACATACCAAGACTTTTTCTTGGGATTATACCAACATGAAAGGAATTCACCCTAGCATATGCACTCATCACATTTACATAGAATCTGTCAAACTAGTTAGAAAACCACACAGAAGAATAAACCTAGCATTAAAGGAAATAGTCAAAATAGAAATCTAAAAGTTGTTGGAAGTTGGGTTTATTTACGTCATCTAAGATAGCTAGTGGGTGTCACCTCTGGTAATTGTGCCCAATAAAAATGGAAAGTTAAGAGTATGTGTAGATTATAGAGAACTGAACAAAGCAACATTAAGAGATTACTTTCCTTTACCTTTCATTGATCAAGTTCTTGATAACTTGGCAGGAAAGAAATATTTTTCTTTCCTAGATGGGTTTAGTGGGTATAACTAGATAATGATAATAGCTAAAGATCAAGATAAAACCATGTTTACCTAACCTCAGGAAACTTTTGCTTATCGAGTACTTCCATTTGGACTTTGTAATACTCCAACAACCTTTCAAAGAGCAGTTCTGGCAATATTCTCTGACCTTACAAATGATTGTGTTGAGGTATATATGGATGATTTCACTATTTATGGTGAAACTTATGAAGAAGATCTTACCAACTTGGAAAGAGTACTGATCATATGTGAGGAACATCAATTATCTTTGAGCCATGAGAAATGTTTGTTGATGATGGATGAAGGAATAGTCTTGGGACACCATATTTTTGCAAAAGGCATTCAAGTAGATCCAAAGAAAGTCAAAATAATATTTAATTTACCCATTCCACAAAGACAAACTAAAGTTACTATAGATGCTTCATAGATAAGTTTAGCCAAATATCTACCCTTATGTTTGCCTTGCTTACAAAAGATAGTACATTAGAATGGAGTGATAGTTTCTAGCATGCCTTTGAGACCATCAAAGTTAAACTTATTACTACTTCAGTATTGAGAGGACTAGATTGGATTAAGCTATTCCATATATACATAGATGCTTCCAATACAACACTAGGAGTAGTTCTTGGACAAAAAGATGAAGAGGGTAACATGTATGCTATTTATTATATTAGAAAAAATATGACACCTACTGAAAGAAATTACACCACAACCGAGAGGGAATTCTTAGCTGTAATTTATGCAATTAACAAATTTAGACACTACATAACATGCTACAAGGTATTTGTCTATACAGACCATTTAGCTATTAGATATCTTACCAACAAACCAATTGTGGGAGGTAGGATTATTAGATGGTTATTACTCTTACAAGAACTTGATGTTACTATTATAGAAAAACTAGGGAAGTCTAATGTGGTTGTTGATTTCTTGTTAAGAATGAACACTACAGGTGAAGAAGAACTAGTGTAAGATGACTTTCTAGATGAACAATTATTTGCTATTTCAGCACAATCTCTGTGGTTTGCTGATATAGCCAATTACCTCACCATAGGGAAGTTTCCTCTACACTTTTCACAAAAATAAAATAATTGTTTAATCAAAGAAATTTCTTATTTTAAATAGATTAATGGAATGTTATTTAAACTTGGACCTGATCATGTGTTTTATAGGTGTGTGACAAATGGTGAAGCTTATGATATCATCAGAGCTTGTCATGATGAACCAGGAGGAGGTCATTACTTAGCTCAAAGAACCATACATAAAATCATAGGAGCATGATATTATTGGCCTCATCTTCATCAACAAGTAAAAAGATATGTCAGACATTGTGATACTTATCAATGAATTAGATAGCCTACTCTTTCAATAGAGATGTCTTTGCACCCTCATCCTCAATTAGTTTTAGAACCATTTGAGAAATGGATAATTGATTTTATCGGTCCAGTGGATCCTCCTTTGAGAAGAAAATAATATCTCTTAGTATGTATAGACTATGTGACCAAGTGGGTAGAAGTGGAAGCATTAACTCACTCAAGAGAGGAGATGGTATCCGATTTCTTATATTTCAAAATCATTCAAAGATTTGGTGATCCAAGAGAGATAGTCTTAGATCAAGGACCACAGTTTATGTCAAACATGATAAAACATTTTATGCAAGTGTATCAAACTCAGCATAGAAAAACATCTCCATACCATCCATAGACTAATGGACAAGTTGAAGTCACCAATAGAGAATTAAAAACCATTTTAACCAAGGTTGTTAATTCTAGAAGAAAGAATTGGGTAAATAAAGTACCAAAAGCTGTTTGGGCCTATAATACTGCTTAGAAAACAAAAATTGGATTTTCACCTTATGAATTGATTTATGGTAAGAAGCCTTTATTCTCTATTGAATTTGAATTACAAATTTTGAAAATAGCTGTAAAAGTAGGAATTGAATTAGAATAAATACAAAAAGAAAGATCCTATAGCTTAATCAACTTGATGAAATGAGGATGGAAGCACTACAAAGAACTGAACTGGTATAACATCAAAGAAAAGTTTGGCATGATGCACAAATCAAGCAATGAAAGTTTTAGAAAGGAGATTGGGTACTGTTGTTTGATTCTAAATTTCAATAGTTCAAAGGAAAACTATAAACAAGATGGTTGGGACCTTATAAGATTTAAGAGTTCTATGAAAATGGTTCTATTAAGTTGATACCTATTGATGATAGCAGAAGAGCTTTGTTAGTCAATGGACATAGATTGAAGCTCTATCAGAAACCTCTCAATAAAGATGAATTTATTCAAAAAGTAAAGGATCAAGTGGCTATTATGAAAAGCTCTGCTTCTTCCAGTGAACATGCTCCTTGATAATCCTATAGTCTTAAAAAAAATAAAAAAAATAAAAATAAAAATCATCAATAGTGAAAATCCTTCTAGGGATGTTATTGACAATGCATGCCTAGAAAACCAGCTTGTTGGCTGGCTATGCATTGCAAAAAAGGGCTTTGGCTAGAAAACCAGCAATGGCTGGCCAAAGGGCAAAAACAAAAATTTATAATAAAATCTCATCATAACACTATGATTTGTCATCTCCATGCAATAAATTGATCCATATGAACCTATTTGTGTAGGACATATGGTGAGCAAATGATAACGTCCAAGGTTAAAGTAAGTAAGACATATATTTTATTTATCTATGTTTAGTTAACTAATTATTTTTGATTTGATTAAGACACTATTCCTTGGAGATGACCCAAGTTTGAATCTTCCAAAATGAAATGACACATGCCATAATGAAAAAGTATGCAACCAAGCCATCAAAAGTGTATGGATAATTGTGCAGCTTTGATATCATCAATTGAGTCATCAAGTATCATAATGACAAGATGTCATAAAAATGGGTTTTAAATGAAATAATGAATCTATATCACCATCAATATGACACATCATCATTTCACATAACTTGTATTAATGAGACAAAATGGATGGCACACTATATAGAAACATGCAATGCCTAACTATATCAAATCATCATACCAAACTATGGACTCATGCAATTGTAGCATTTCAAATGAACCATTTACTTTCTACATACTTCAACAGAAGTTGGTCTACCAATCCTTAGTGACTTTTGCCTACTGACTTCAACAAAAGATTGGTTTACACCTTAATTGAAGTTAAAGGAATCGAGCTGATTATAACTCCACATAGAAATGGGACACAAGACAAGATCAGAGCTGAAGGATTCATCAAAGTTTCATGAATATAAAGCTTTTGTAGTAGTTTTTAGAGCCAATGGCTAGATACCTTTCATTGAAAAGTTTTAGGGTTTCAACAAAACAATGGTAAGTGAATTCATTATCAATTTCACCCCTAAATTTTTAATTGTGAAAGGCATTGTTATTCTTATTACAACTCAAATTATAAGCCAAATTATACAAGTTCCAGAAGAGGGAATGAGAGCTATAAGCAGAGTTTCATTTAGTGATATAATTAGTTAGTTTAATGGTAATGAGCAGACTGGAACTTCATGTCTAGTAGATTCCAAGGGAAAATCATAAGGGATTAAAAGAAATTCACTTCTTGAACCTTGGAAATCTGTAGCCAAGTGGGTACTTAAATATATCATTTGTGAAGGGAAACATAGTCTTTTAGGGGGAGATGCCATGAAAATGTTAATACATCTTAAGCATGGGAGACAAAACCCTCAATATAAAATTAACCTCCCATCTTTCTTATATGGTGCACTGCAAGTTATGTCTATAACCCCTAATGTTGCTCTTAGGCATCATTTCCTTATTCAGCTTATTATCTATCATCATTTCCTTCAGCAAGGTCAAGAGGTCTGGGAGGAATTTTAGAATAGTATAACACAACAAATTCTAAATTTTCCTACACAATAAACCCCAAATTCACCATAAGACTGATCATATCCACTTGTTGTATTATCTAAGAAAACAACACCAAGGAAGAAATCACATATTGTAGTCCCAACAAAAAATCCTTCTTCTTCTTCTTTAAGAAGAATAATAAGGTCTCAAAACCCTAAAGTTTCAAGGTCCCCACAAGAACCTCATGAGTATATTGTACAACCAGTTCCCTTGTTAAGAAGAAAAAAATTGAGATAGAAGGTTGCTTCAAAACTTGAGAAGACCAAGGGTTTGGTAGTTGAGAAGGAAAGTCAACCAAGTGTAGCTCAAAAGGTAAATAAAAGAAAGAGAAGGCTCATTTTAGTAGAAGAAGTTGAAGAAGAAGCTGTAGATATTTTAGATAGTCTTAAAATGGTGTTTCATTTCCCCATACATTAGAATATTCTTGCACTTATAGATATTGAAGAAATTCCTTCTGAAAGGAACTCTCCAAGCATAATGGAGGAGCCAAATCTAGAGGAAGAGCCACACACAATAGAGGGACTAAGTATGGTGGGACAACCACCTATTCCAATTGAAACTATAATGGATAAAGGGAAAACTATATGTACCAATGAGAAAGGTGAATCATCTAATCTAAATAATCCTATTATTTAGCTAACTTTGTAGCTTTCTCAAGCTCAAGCTCTTGAACAACAATAGACAACTGACATTGCTGACTTGATCAGTTAATTACAAAATAAAGATCATCTCAACTCATCTTTGGTGCAAAAATTAGATAAAGTGTCTACCGATCATGTAGCAAAAATTCATATATTAGAGGAAATAATAAAAGAATATGAAGCTGAAAAGATAGATCTTTGGATATATGTAGAAAGTTTGAAGAAGGAAAATAGGAGATTGCAGAATTTGGTACTCTTTCGAAGCAGCTGCTATTGCACCTTCTCCTCCTTAGGTATTTGTTGACCATGGTTATCAAACAATTGATCCAGGTAATCCTCCCTTGCAAATACTATATTAAATAGAAGAAGAATATTCTATACTTAAATTTAAAACAAAGATGTAACTTCTTCAAACAAACTCTTAAAAAATGAAAAGAAAGAATTAAAAGCTAAAGTCTAAGAGCTAGAAGAAAATTTGTAGGATGCATGCAAATTAGGGGAAATTATTTTGGCATGTAGGAATCCTTCTCTTGCATATAATTTGTTTTTATTTAAACAATTTTATATATGGTAGCTTCTATGGATGTCCTATCATCTTCCTTACAAAATTTTACAGCCAACAACATTTTAAGAAGTTTTCTATAGTGCTAAACTTGATCAGCAAGATTGGCTTTGTGAATTTTATTTGCATGATTTGATTCTATGAGATCATGAGCACAATAATTTTTTGATAAATATTCATGTAGGAGAAGTTCAATTGAGAGTATTACATTCTACATTCAAAAATCAAATAGCATGGAAAGGTAGATTTGAGGACTATACAAATCATGCTAAGACTACATGATTATGTGTCAGACCAGCCTTTCATATTCCCAAATCGATCAAACAAAGTTTTAGCTATGATTTGTTAAATGATGAGGTTAAAACATATTATTTATAGGCTCTATATGATTGTGTTATTTATTTTTATTTGTTTTCAAGTTAGAGTTTTGATTCAGTAGTGGTTACAAGTGTAAATAGATGGGACCAACTTTTAGTGCCTCTTAAAAGGTGAGAGGTCATGTCCCCAAATAACTTAAGATGGAGTATGAGGAGAGCATCCTCAATTATATAAATTTTAATAGAGGTAATAAACTTTAGAGGAGAACAAAAATGGATTGGCATGAGATATATACCCCCTTTGCTGATCATACCTATTCCAGTATGGCAGAGTTGGGCTCCATAATCAGAGGAGAAATTTAGTATATGGAAACAAATGATTCAAACACATCAGGGATTTACACGCAATTCAGATAGACATATAATAGATGGATTTGATGAATATGACTTGAGTTAGAGTATGGAAAGTGGAAGCTAGAGTTATGAACACCAATAAATATTTGCAATGGGACTTGCAAAAGATAAAGCTTGGGGGAGATAACGAGCTTAGAATATGGCTCATTATTGACATAATATTTCCCTCAATCCATCTCTCAAAGGATATTATCTTATGAAAATATTAGATTCTTAGATATCTATTACATGGAAAATACATATTTGTCTTGTTTATATTGAACCAAAGACTAAACCTTTACTTTTTCATTAATATCTAATACATAACATGTTTTAGTGATCTTTGGTGTGAAGAATGCTTAGGAAAAAGACACAAGATTGTTTCTATGGACTCTATAAGATTATTTCTATGGACTCTACAGGCTTGATTCTATGGACTCCATAGGCTTATTTATATAGACTCTATAGGCTTATTTCTATGGAATCTATAGGCTTGTTTCTACAAACTCTGTAGGCTTATTTCTATGGACTCCACAAGATCATTTCTATGGACTTCACAAGCTCATTCTTCCCCACACTGTAGGGTCAATTTTGATAATTATGTAAGGACAAAGCCACAAATGGGAAGCTAGAGGCCAGATAGGATAAGAAAGAACCATTCCAACTAGAATCAAATAAGGAAAATAACCACATGCTATTTTGAAGGACTTGCTTTTGATAAACTTGTTTGTAATTAGATTTTAAGACTATTATAGGATAGGATATTTATTTCATTGAAATAATTGGATCTCTTGGAAATCCAATCTCCTATCTTTGGATGAAGGGATTGACCAAGGAGTCATATTCTTTTGCATCCTATTTTAAGTTGATTATATTAGTATAAAGTGTAAGAATTTTGACTATGAATATAATAGAAGATATAGAGAAAATAGACAATCAAGAATCAAATATTATAAAAGCATCTAGGTTTCAACCAGATTGTAATCATTTTATTTCTATGAATTAATACTTTAGTTTCTAAACTGATTAATCTTGTTCCTTAGTCCGAGAGGAGTAAGGGCCCACTCTCCTTGGAACCAATAACTATGTATAGTATTTATGTTCTATTTTATTAATTCATTATTATAATTAATTAGAATCTTATTACTATTTGTATTTATTTATAAAAGCATAAAAACAAATTTATAGTTTAAAAAGAGCATTTTATTATTTCATTTTTTTCTATGCAAAGTATGCTTTCTTTTACAACAAAAGTGTGAATCAAATTTCCTTTCATAAGTAGGAGTGTGAATTTACTTTCCCTACAAATGTAAAATAAGAGTATGATCTTTTACTTCCAACAAAAGAGTGGATTGATTTGATTTCTTTCTTTTTTTAGAAAAATCTTGAATCAAATAGTTTAGGACACATTCCTTTCTTTAGTCAAAGTTAGAATAAGATTAGTAATCACCCCCATAAGCAACCTTCTAGATCTACCATCCCATACCTTACTGCATATAGCTTTGGACACTAGCCCTGATTGATAAGACATCAATTGAATATTGATTAAATGAGGAGATAGATGACACTCTTCATCAAGCACAATAAGCTAACCTGAAGGAGCATTAGTGCTACTCTATGATTCTAAGTACTTTAAGCACCCAAGTAAGTTATAAATATGGTGGATGGGCCGCTACATTATCCACCACATCTTAGAAATAGGTGAATGCAAGTTACACATGTTATCTAACAAAATGATCCATGGGAATTTCAATGGCAACCAACTGAATCCATATAGGTAATAGGCTAGTGCTTACACCATAAAAACTCCAACTTCTTGGTCACTAGTCAGTTTGAGTTGAGCTGACCAGAATAAAGTTTGGTGCAAGCCAAACCATTTTTTTTGTTTTTTCCTTATATAAATTTTAGAGGTAGTAAGTTGTACATGGAAGTCATAATAACTTATGTGTTATCACTTCATGCATAATTTCAATCAAGTGAGTCGAGCACTTGCACCCATAAGTACAAGAGGCTAGACATCTAAGTGGTGGGCATGTTAAGATTAATGGGTACAATCAAAAGAAGTAGAAGATACATGTGTGTAATATGAAAAGTTTAGGTCATTTATACTCCCAAGAATAGACCATTTTGACATTACCTTTTCACCAAATTTAACAAAAGGTGCACCAATTGATCATGCACCAGAGACCTATGAGGCAAGTGAAGATGCTCAACATGGTTAAGTGTAAGGATGAAAGTGAAGACACACACTCTAAAAGTGTGAAAGAGATTTTTATGTGGTAGGATAGGCCAAGGCAAGATGATGTGCAAGAAATTGACCAAGATAGATAAGTGTACTTGAAATAGGAGCATAACTAGAAAACAAAGTGGAACCAAGGAGGTTGAATCATGCACATGTGAGGTATTATGCCTAGGTTTCCATAAGGAAGGTGAAGGCATGCCAAGTATGCAAACACATAAAGAGATCATCTAAAAGAAAACTAACATCTACCTAGAATGAGAGGGAAGTGATCATTTGAACCACATATCACCTCAGCAAAAAATCCATTGGGAGTATTCATTGAAGTAGTGTTGGTAGCACAAAGATACACATTTAATGTGTAAAAAACAAGATATTTTTGAGGATCTTATAGCTTTTCATGTTTTCTAAGAAATCAAGGTGCCTGTGCCATTAAGCCTACATTAATGATGGTAGATTATAATGAAGGGTATAAAATGTCAAGCAATAGAATTGATTAGGTTACAAAGTTTAAGCTAATTAAAACTTAGAGAAAACTTAAGTAAGAACCAAAGAGCTAAAGAGAAAGAACCCTATCATAGTGAAAACATGAGCAATTTAGACATCTAGAGTGAATGGTAGTACATTAATAAAGATTACATTCATAACAAGGCTAAGTTGAAAGGTTAGAGAGAGATTGGTGTAAAAAATTGAGCTGGAATGAGTAGTTATTACCTAGGTCACCATTAATGGCTATCAAATCTTAAAGATGGATGTATAGACATAGATCCCATGACTACAAAAGCATCAACCACCATTCAAGGATTTGACAAGCTACACCTATCGAGGTTCAATATAAGTATATTTAATATGGTGAAGAAATGCAAGGCATCAAGCTCTGTAGAGGAATAATAGGAACCTAGTTGGGTTATAATTATACAAGAGATGATGGTCACCAAAACCAAGGCATAGCTAGTTATGGTAGTTAGCATCACAAATATTGACACTAAGGCACTAACTAAGATGTCATACCAATACATGTAGTTCCCTACAGAAGTTATGGTGGGGGAATATTGACACTCATTTACACACAAATGCTAATTAAAATAATATAACCATCAAAATTCAAGCCACTTGTAGCAATTGGTGTAGGATTATATGGTGGACACATGGTACAAGATGCCAGAAGGAGATGCCCTCTTTGATGTCTCAATTACAGTCAAGTTAAAATATTCTAGTGTAATTTAGATCTATTATTTTACCTACTTGGGGAAGCTAGAGGAACTCATCTTGTTCATACTCTCATGCATCTATGAGTATCACATCTACTTTTTAGGCTGATGCATGAAGATTTTAGTGCAATTGATCAAGAAGATAACTGAGATCCTAGATGCTAAATAGGACATCCATCATATGATGGATGATGATGAGGAGGTACAACACATCATGAATCTCCTCAATTAATTCTTGGGTGGTATTATTTTCCCCATCCTCAAGTGTGAGAACCTTGGATTGAGGGTAGAGGTTTGCCTCTTGAGTTCCAAATTATGCTTGGGTAGTTAGTGGATTGATGTTTCAAAGGCATACCTTTGTATTTCCTATCACATAACATAGGGAATATAGTTAAACATTGATAAATTCATCATAGAAGAATTGGTGAAAAACATGTTATAATTTCATAGTGCTAAGAACACCTTTAGGTGAGAATCTATCCTCATATCAACCATTATGAAAGAAATTAGGATCCTAGATAGAAGTAAGGATAATCGATGGGAGTTCCTAGAACACCATGAATCTTTGGTGCAAAAGTATAAGGACTACACATGCCCTACTACTTTTATCCCAAATTAAAAGATGTGCATAATACACTAGTGTGAAAATTATATAGAGGCCTTTGGATTGAAGTGGCACATTCCCTAGGAACTTCCCTAAAGTATGTCTAGGATGGAATATTTTAACATAATGCACCATTATTATGTAATGTGCTTAGCATTGTGAGATGGAAATAGGTTAGGATGGTTGAATATCCCCTTCACCTTCTCAATAGGGTACTTCAAGGATGAATTTCAAAGGATCCTTAATGAATAATAGATGGACATCCCAATGAAGGAAGTGGATGCCAAAAGGTGTAGGTTGAGGTGTCGATTCTCTTATGTGGATGGAAAGTCCGCTAAGGAGAAGAAGATGTTTTAGATTGACTATAAATTTATCCTATTTTATAAGTCACCATCCATGGCTTCATTCATAGACTATACTATGATATGAATCCCTAAAAGAAGGATTCTAGTACTGAGTAGAGTGCTGAGCAAAAGGAAGACCCCCTAGTCTAGATTAAGGATGAAGGCACTTCAACACTAGTAAAATAAATAAATCTTCAAAGAAGAAGAAATGGGATAATTTAGAGGAAATTGAGGAGTGGAAAAGGAGATTGCTTCAAAATGAGAAACATCTCCTTCGACCTCCACACTAAAACACATGCACTTCACATCAAAGACTTCCTTTAGTGCATGGAAAAAGAAGAAGGGGAAGGCTCCTCTTATGGTACAAAAAATAATAATGTCTGAGGAAGAGGAAGAAGAAGAGTTAGAGAAATAAGATAGTGGGAGGGGCACTTAAATTATACTAGAGGATAAACAGTCCTCATCAAATGAATATACCCCTCCCTACCACCTTAGATTGAGTTGGAGAATTGAAGTTGGAGATTGAGGAAACTTAGCTTTAGTAAAGCCAAAATGCAAAGGGTGCATGAGTTATAAGAGTAAAAGGAATAAATTACAAAGTTAGGAGTGTTGAAAGAGGTCATTGAAATGGTGGAGGCCAAAGAATGAAGGAAAGAAGAGGATCATAAGGTGGAGATGGGAGAAGGAAGTAAGCAAGGAGAAACAAGAGAACTCAAAGAAGTAACACATTTAAGTACACTGCTGGAAGAAGAATTGTAGTGTTAGTGGAAAGGCATGGGCCTAGACCAAGGGAATATTGATGAAACACTAAGGTTGCACCACAAGTGTGAGGAGATGAAGGTTAATGGCATGTCCCAAGCTGAGATTAATCAGTTAGAGGCTGAGGAAATAACAACAAGAGAAAAGAAGTTTGAAGCCCAAACCACATAAAGGAAGGTTAAAAGGGAAAAGGCTAAGAAAGAGAAGGTATAAAGGAAGGACAAGGAAGAGAAGGATAGAATAAAGGAAAGAGAGGAAGAGGTGGCCCAGGTAGAAAGAGCTAGGATGATAAAAAAAGTGAGCAAGAGAAAGGCTTGAGGCCTTTAATAAAGAACTAGAAAACATAGATGTGCTCACCCTTGAGGATGCCTAAATTAAAGTAGATGGAACCATTGAAGAGATATAAGTAATTATTCAAGGCTTTAAAAACTTTAAGGTAGGTTTAGAGTAGGGTGCAACCAAATTTTATGCACTAAAGGCACTAAAAGATTAGTCCAGGGTGAACTAGCAATTTTGTATGGGGTAATGTTGGGCCCCCTTTTTTACCCATTACATAGACCATGCCAACTCAACCTATCTTATCATGGGGAAATATATGGTGTGATTACTCCTTTTTTTAATTTTGGTACCAATTAGAGGAACCCCTAAGGATCCCACACCAGCTAGCAAGTAGTTTCATGGTGTTGTCCTTTAAAGGACATCTCTATAGGAACTTGTATGTGGCATATCAATAAACATGGGTGTTAGAAGAGTGGAGCAAGTGGGATAGTTACCCCTTACTGATAGTTCAACATAAAACTTGTGATTGTCTAACCTAGGTATTGTAGTAGTGCTGATAGACTAGCAATCCCCAATGATATCTCATCACTTGGCATGCACCCATCTGACATGGAAAGGAGATGCCTAGTTGCCTATAAAATAAGGTTTGAATTTAAAGAGAAGGAGAAAACCAAGGTAGTGAATATTTTTTGAAATAGAGAGCCATTTGTAGCATTTTGTAACCTATAGAAGATAGGTTAGACAGTTTAAATGTATCTCCCAAGCTCGCTTGTGAGCCACTGGGCATGAGCAGTGTTAAGGAAGAGCATATACTCTATTTCTATTTCTTGAACTTTATATGTTAAAATATGTATCAATGAGAAGGATGTTGAAGAAATGAAGTTTTGATTCTTGAATTATAGTTTGCATAATGTTATTGTTATAACTTAGTTCATTTGAGAAATGAGATAGATTATTTACTTGAATGTGTTGTGATATAAAGGTTTATCCTTGGTCACTAATGGCATCCTAGTGCCATATAGTGACTTTGGCCTACCTATAATAGGCTAAGTGTTGGAACCTAAATTCATCTAGGCTTTAAGACCCATTCCTAGAGTACTACCCTTAGAATGAACACTTAAACCCAAGCCATCCCCATGACTTGTCTAAGTGACCAAATGACCCTAGATTAGCTATTCCCACTATTTGCACCATGGAGAGCCCAGTCTAGATAGTTATGAACTTGCACAGTAGGACTTGTATTCTTGATAAGGCTTGTGCCTAATGAAATTCCCTTAAATAAGCTAGTACTAAAAGGCCACCTGAACATATATTTCCCATGACTAAACCCCTTTGAAACTCAAGTTGCACCATGTTACAACTAACCCAATGTGGGTGCAGTCCCTTCATTATTATGCTTTGAGTGAGTGTACAAGGCTTTCACCTTGTGTGAAAATAATTCCAACATAATAGTATGTTAAATTTTTTACTCTAGACCCTACTATGATTTTTCCTATCTATATAAAGTTTGGAACTGACTTGGCTTGATAGCTAAGTACATGACTAAGTACAAAAGCTAATCTAGTGAACTTTTTTACAACACCTAGAAATTTAAGACCTAGGTCATAACCAACCAAAGGGGGCTTAAATTATCCTCAAAACATTTGTCCAAAATGTTTTCACATTAAAAATTTATGCAAAGTTGATATCATTAGTTTTTATGAGTAAGAAACATTCAAACTTTCATAAATTTCATCTGACAACTCCTTTTTAGGAACCATTTTTTTTAAAAGTGTGATTTTATTTTGAGATCCATGCATTGGTAGTATTCTTGTTCCTTATAAAATTTAACATCTACATAAATAGGGGATTTCACATTCCTATATTTAACATCGCATAATTCCTCACATACTTCATTTTTACACCATGGATCAGAGTCAAGTTTGCCTTCTTACACCATTCAACTATCATGAGCAAAAAGTTAAAGTGTAAATACTATTGAGGAGTAAAGTATTATACCAAATCATGATGGTTAAAAAAATTAACTAGCACTTGATGTATATAGGTTAAGTGGTTTTAAAAAATTGACAAATTTTATGGTCTACTATGTCTATATATGTCTCCTAGCTTGATCTTTCATATTGAATCTAAAACTACTTCTAATGGAGCCTAGACCACATTGTAAAAAATATTTGGGAAGAATGATATAATGAGAGGAAATAGGTTAAAAAATGAGCTCATTAATTTGAGAATATGCAACTTTGATACTATATAGTACTTATTCAAAAAGTTCAAATCACTAAGGTTTTAATTAAAACTATGTGGAATTAAAAAAATGTTGATCAATTATTCTTTTCCATCCTTGGAAAATTGGGATGTAAATATTCCATATTCATTTATACCTTACATGCCACTAAATGTTCCCTTTAAGATACATGGACCATGACATCCTTGGATGAATTTATCGTTGGTTTGATTTGGGAACAAGACAAGCTCATTCAAATAGGTAGAATAAAGTCATCTAAATCACATGCATTATTATGAGTGATGAAAAACAAAAGGATTATATCAGTAAGGATAAATAATAGAACAAAAATAACCCATATAAAAAAAGGGTCATAAATCTGATGCTAAGTACAAAGCATCAAAATAGTCTTCATCTTCAAACATAAAACCTAAGAAAGATAAAATCACATGTGCCTACTATAAGAAATCTAGGCATGGTGAAAACAAATTAATGGAGAAGTATATTAACCAACTAACTAAGATGCTCACGAATAAGAATACAAGTTTATATGATTCTTCCAATTAGATTTCATTAGCAAATGAGTATTTTAAATCCAAAGTTAATAAAAAGGGAAAAGATAAGGGCAAAGAACTTGTTACATTTATGTCCCACTCTTCCACATGAGTTATTGATTATGGTTCTTCACACCATGTGGTTTCATCATTGGATCTGGTCTCATCCTTGCAGCCTTTTCCTGTGCCTTCCATATTATTTGGTAATGACACTTCTATATAATTTAGTGGGAGAGGATATAATGAAGTGAATAATGGGACATTTTAGGATGTTCTATGTGTTCCCTCATTATCCACCAATATCCTATCTATTTATCAAATCACTCAGATCAATTTAGGTAAAAGAGTTGAGTTCACACCTAATTCAATGGTGATTATGTAAGTAGATAGTGACTCCATTAGTTCATTTGGGAAATTATATCACTATTAATTATTATATACTTCCTCACATTTATTCATGATCAACCCTTTGTTACACTACTCAATTATTCAGATGGGGTGAGTAAATTATGGCATGAACAATTTGGCTATCTCAACTATTTATACTTGGAGAAACTTAGTCATCATAACATGGTTTTAGGGATGCCATGAGTCAAGTTTTTTAATAGAGTTTTCTAGGGTTACATAGTAAAATTTTTAAAGATAAGTATGATAAGGGAAAATCATGAAAATATAAATAGATATTAGAGCTTGTCCATAGTGGCATTGGTGGTCTATTTCCATCTCATTCATTTAAAAAGATTAAATACATGCTTAATTTCATCGATGGTTTTTTTAGGTATACTTTGGATTTCTTTATTAAGTAAAAATTTGACGTCTTGGATCATTTTCAATACTTGAAGGTGCTTGTAGAAAAATAATTACATAAATCCATCATTATTTTATGCACCAATAATGGTGGTGAGTATGTCAGTAACTATTTTGAGCAATTATATACAACTAATGATATTAACTACAATCTATAGTTACAAAAAAACATTATTAGAATGGTGTTCTAGAGCATAAGAATAGGTCTCGAAGGAAATGACCAACTGTATGTTACACTCCAAGTCTCTTTCACCTTAGTATTGGGTAGAGGCTATCAATTGTACTTGTTACATCCAAAACTAAATTCCTCATAAAAAATTGAAGGGATTTAATCCTTTTTAATATTGGAGTGGTATAAAACCCATAGTGAAGCACTTATAATTTTTTGGATCTCTTGCTATGGCCTATGTTTTGAAGAAGAAATGTAAGGCAATATAACTTTAGAGTTAACTTTACATATTTATTAGATATATTAAGGGTTTAAAGGGGTAAAATATTATACATCATAATAATCATGATTTATTTATTGAAAGGAGTGTTAAATTTCAATATGGTCCTTTAAACTCCATACTTGACACCCCTCATTCCTTGGATGCACTAGGATTTGATGATAGTTCTAATGATTCAATTTTGTCATAGTAACTTCTTGATGATCTTGATTATTTTTATAGTTTTGATGATGAGAGTATTGATGAATATTCACCTCTTGTTTCTCCCAAAAAATCTATAGAGGATGAGGAATATCCTCTTAACTCTCTGAGCACTAGTCCTCTTTTGGTTAGATAGACACTAAAAAGTGTTAGCCAATAGTTTAGAGATCCATTAGACACCAAACAAATATGTTCACAATTCCAAGATGCCTTACATGATTTAATTGCATCTAATTATGATCCAAAATCATTTCATGATGAATTGGGAACTACTAAGTGCGACACTGCTATGGATGAGAAGTATGGTTCCTTGCTAAGGAACAACACATCAGATCTAGTCCCTCTTCCTAAGTAAATAAAACTTGTTTGATATAGGTGGATATAACACACAAAATATGCAGTAGATGGGTTTGTAGACAAGTTCAAAGAACATTTAGTAGAAAAGAGTTTTTTTAGGTAATTATAATTGACTACAATAAGACATCTTCCCCAATTTTTGAATTGAACTCAATCTAACTTAGCTCCCCATTATTGAAACACATCATTGGGATGTTCATTAGATAGATGTGAAGAGTGCCTTTATTTATGGTGACCTCAAAGTGGATATATACATGGATCAACCATAAGGATTTTTGGAACATTCCTCCCTTAGTTTAAAAACATTGTAAATCTATCTATGGATTGGAAGAATCTATTTCTCTAGATTTTCACTAATTACATTCAAATGAGAAAGAAACTAAGGTTAAGAGGTTATGGGTTTAATGTTACTTAGATTTAATGCACACTGTATCCAAGCCTTATGAGAGCTCCTCTTTGGCTATGGAGGAAACACCTGCAGTAAGAATGAAACTTAAACAAGAAAGATGTTAGAAGAGGCTATGGTGGATTGACTGCCAAGCTACGCACTTGGTCTCAAAAGCATGAAGCTCCTTAAGGGATGACAGTCCACTATTTAAAGATAAAAGTATTATAAGGGAAGAAATGATAAATGACTAAAGAAATAGAAAAGTAGATGGTGTGTCCCTGTTCCTTATAGTATGTGTATCTCAGAATGCTATAGAAGGTTGGCTGAAGGTTCTGTCTAGTCTAGATGGGCTATTTGGA
The DNA here is from genome assembly GCA_037957365.1 of Torreya grandis. Lineage (NCBI taxonomy): Eukaryota > Viridiplantae > Streptophyta > Pinopsida > Cupressales > Taxaceae > Torreya > Torreya grandis. Next base: position 2,369,085 of record JARHVA010002456.1, read on the forward strand.
TGGCTTTCTAGTTTGCTAGTTCAGAACACAGTCACTGATGTTGATGGGTCTGCTGAGGTTAGTCGAGTAAATGGTGCTGACATCGGTTGGGTTACCGATGTCAGTTTGGCTAAAGATGCTGATGTCAGTTGGTTTGTCGATGTCAGTTGAGTTGTAGATGCTAACATCGATTGTTCTGCTGATGTCGGTTGGGGTCATCGGCCTTAGATAGATTTTAGAGTATTTCTAGGATAGACAAAGGGGTTTCTAGAAGTTTAGAGGTTGGTGTAAGGTTGTGGGAAGGTGAATGAGGTCTGAGGAAGGGTATAGGTAGAGGATTGGTGTGAAAAGGGGGTGAGAACAAGGGGAAGGCCTTTCAGCCCCTCCACAAAAGAAGTCAGGCCTCTCGACAGTATTTAGAAATATCAATGAAAATTAATTGACAATATATTCTAAAACACTAAAATGAAAACCAGAGCACTTAGCTTTATAAGGTGAAGAACCAGAGGTGTCAGAACAGTGATTCTCATTATGGCTCATGTGATCGGTGTTGTGAGCCAATGAAACAAACATGAATTGCTTCAATTTAGTAGCTCGAGGTCCTCACATAATCTTTCAATCTAGTCTTTAGAATGATTTGTGTAGAGCTTCAGTAGTCAAGAGAATAATAGTCGAGTTTTGGTGCTTGAAATCTTAGAGTGTGCATGCCAATGTGCGAAAAGGTGGTCTTAGCTCAATGTTAGAGCTTGGCTTATGTAACCAACGTCAGTGATCCCGCTGGCATCAGCATAGGACTATCGATGTTGGCCATGGGTTGACTGACATTGGCAAAGAGAGAATAGGTAAAAGGGCTATTTTTAGCTCTTTGCCCATTTCTCCACCCATCAAGTGCCTTTTCTATTGGAGATTGGTCAAAATAAGGGCTTATGAGGCATGGGAGTTGGTTAGGGAGTTAAGATGGGGTGAGATTAGGTCATGGGTAGTTAGGGTTTGGAGGACCTAGTCTCAAGCTGACTCATAGGCTAAGAAACAGTCTTAGGGTGAGGTGTCTAGGTGAGGTGTTCAAGGTGAGGTAATTAATTTAAAATAAGTAGTTTTTAAATTAATAAGGTGTGCAAGTGTGGGCCAGGAGTGTTAACATTTAGAAGGGGACTAAGGGGGGTTGACATGATATTGGTGTCTACATTTGCCCTTTTTTGTCTTGTGGTTTGTTCTGATGAACTGCAAGATGAAAATAGATGCAGGATACCCTAGGTATGGGATGAGGTATTCCCCCTCAAAGTGGGAATCGAGAGACGGTAATCTAAAATCAAGTGTTGATTTGATAGGTAGTGGATGGGTAGGGTGAGGTTGGAGTGTGAATGATAAAATAGTTGAGATTGCACGTATACCACTTCACTTGATAGGCATGTCAAATTGTCGTAGGAAAGGTCGAGGAGGACTAAAATTAAAGTAACCAGTCCCTAGCTTATTAGTGGTAGCTGATTGGGTTAAAATGTTCAAAGATATAGCTCCAATGGTTGAGGAGGACTAAAATCAAAGTAACCAGTCCCCAACTTATTAGTGGTAGCTGATTAGGTTAGATTGATCAAAGCTATTTCTATAATGGGCATCATGTTCCAGGTATCTGGGCTAGGAAGTACTCCTGGAAAACACAAAAATGTCACATATATTGGGGATCAACTTGGTAATGATCTAATAATAGGTGTGAGGGGTGTGTACAATTTGCTAACTATTCATGAGGTAGCATATGCAATCAAAATAACCAAGGCAAAGTTGTTTTGAGAGTGGTCATGGTCTGAGGAGATAGTCGTGATCTCTGAGGTCATTTGGCAAGTCAGCCTCCGATATAAGTGATCTTGAGTGTTGTTTGTTGTGGTTAGGGAGATGTATGTGATCTCCAATGTGCCCCATGAGAAGTCTAAGGTGACTTTTATAGTGTTAGGGCTAGTTGTTTGGTCATGATTTTGGGCAGTTTTAGAGAAGACCTATGTTTTTAGGTCACCAACGTCGATTAGGCCACCGATGTTGGTAAGTAGTCAGAAGGATTTTGTGGTCATATCACCAATGCCAATTAGACAACCGATGTCAGTAACATAAAAAGGCATTATTTTACTAATGTTGGTAGAACATCAGTTGATGTCGGTGGCCTAGGGAACAATTTTGCTGATGTCGATGGCCTAACAAACCTAACAAAAGTAGATTGGTGGCTCACCAAAAGTCATTTATGACTTTTGAAATGTTGAAAAAGAGAACTCTGAGTTTTTGAGTGATAGAGACCTCCTATTTGTCTGTGTCAGCAGTGCTAGGTGTTAGGGTGTGAGCGGTGAGGAGTGTTGGTGAGTGTTGGAGTGTTTATGACTTTTTGGGAGTGTTGTGGGCCATCAGTGATTGGATTGAGGAGTTAAGGTAGACGGAGATGGTAGATGCCAAAGGAGGCCCTGTAGGAGGACCGCCACCACTGACACCCATTATACCACCTCAGTGGTGATGAACAGATGAGGTAGGGTGTGTTATTTGAATTTTTGATTGGTTGTGAATTTGATGTTATTTTTGTAATTGTTTTAGTTTTTAGTGATAGATCAGGGGGAGGTGTATTAGAAGGGTTGATAGGTTAAGTAGGGTACTTTACGTAGCTTTAGGATTATTTTGGGGGGTTTTTAGGGGTGAAGTGGGGAAGCCCTAAATTTTAGGGCTCACCCCTTTTAGCCCTAGGGTCAAACCAGTCACCAACGTTGGTGGTGCCGCCGATGTCAGCCAACAAAGTGACTGATGTCGATCAATATGAATGACATTAGTTACTTTTAGCCACTAATGTTAGCAAGTTAAATGCTGACATTGGTTAGGTTAGAGCCATCGTCATCACCCTAACCAATGTTGGTTGCCTATTGAAGGTTGTTTAGGCCTTAGAAAGGTTGAAAATGATAATCCAGAGGGACTAAGTAATGTTGATGCACTCTCAGGTGTGGTGATGGGCATATAGGTTTGTTTTATGGGAAAGTGTAAGTTGATTTTGGTGGTTATGTGGTGATTTAACTGAGCTAACCCCAAAAGACTCCATGTTAACTGAGTGCTACCTACATAGCCCATGTGAGGGGCCTCAAGCTGATGTAGTTCTCCCAAAAAGGGAAAGTAAAGGGTAGGTTATGGATTAGGTTTGACTAGGTTAGGTCATGTTTAAAGGTTAGATGGTTAAAAAGAATAAAAATGAGGTAGTTTAGGATAGGTGGTGAGCCTAGGGTTTAGGGTAGGCAGTGAGCCTATGGTTTAGATAGTTGGTCCATTAGGTAGATGAATGAATGAATGGCTGAGCTAACCTTAAAAGACCCCATGTCAACTGAGTGCTACATATATAACCCCTATTTTAAGGGCCTTAGGCTAATGTAGTTCTCCCAAAAGGGAAGAAGAGTCAAAGACGTTGTTAGTTATTTGCATAACATTTGTTAACATTGTTACGTGTGTGTTAGTTGGATGCAGGCTAGGCTGACATTGACGCTATGAGATCATCTCCCTACATTGCTGATGTAGATGCTTCGAGACATCATAGGGGATGAGTGGGCACATATGGCCATTGTAGGGCTTAGTGGGTTGTAGTGATATTACTGAGTTGCTAGGGATGTCAGTTTGATGGTGGTATTGATCGAGCGATGGGATCATACCACCAACACCTTTCACCTACCAATCAGAGAGTTGACTATTACAATGGAGGAAATGTACCATATTTTGTGGTTGTTAATACATAAGGTAGAGTTATATGCATGCTCAAGACACAAGCATGGCATTCATATGGTTACATTATTTGGGGAGCATGCTAGGTTGAGGTCGCAATAGTCAGTACAAATTTGAATTCCCCCTGTTGCTTTTGTGATAGGGACAATGTTTGACACCCATTGCAAATAATCAATGGGTTGGATAAATGAGACAAAGAGAAGATGTTGAAGCTCCTCTTTGACAAGGAGTGTGATGTGAGGATGCATCTTGTGAAGCTTTTACCTAACAGGCTTACCTTCATAGTTTGTGATGATGTTGTGGATGACAATGTTAGGGTCAATACTAGGCATATCACTATAGGACCAAGCAAAGGCTTTGCTATGATATGTAAGGAATGTGGTATAGTCAATTTGTTCTTTGGCATCTAAAGATTGACCAATCTTTAAAATGTGAGGAACATCGAAAGATGGGAGATTGACCAATTAGTGGGGTTGTCGATGTTGATCTGGCTGACGGTGTTGACGTTGGTTAGTCTATCGATGTCGATTTGAGTTTTAGATGTTGATGTCGATTGGTTTGCTAATGTCAGTTGGGGTCATTGGCCTTGGATGGCTTTTAGATTATTTCTAGGATAGACAGAGGGGTTTCTAGAAGTTGAGAAGTTGGTGTAGGGTTATGGGAAGGTGAATGAGGTTTGAGGAAGGGTATAGGTAGAGGATTGGTGTGAAAAGGTGGTGAGAACAAGGGGAAGGCCTTTCAGCCCCTCCACAGAAGAAGTCGAGCCTCTTAATAGTATTTAGAAATATCAATGAAAACTAATTGACAATATATTCTAAGACACTAAAATGAAAACTAGAGTACTTAGCTTTATAAGGTGAAGAACCAAAGGTGTCAAAATAGTGATTCCCATTGTGGTTGATGTGATCAGTGTTGTGAGCCAATGAAAGGAACATAGATTGATTCAATTTAGTAGCTCAAGGTCCTCGTACAATCTTTCAATCTATTCTCTGGAATGATTTATGCAGAGCTTTGTTAGCCAAGAGAATAATAGTCAAGTTCTGGTGCTTGAAATCTCATAGTGTGTGTGCTAATGTGCGAAAAGGTTGTCTTAGCTCAATGTTAGAGATTGGATTATGTAACCAATGTTAGCAATCCCACCAGCATTAGTGTATTACTGTTGATGTTGGCTATGGGTTGACCGACGTTGGTGGAGAGAGAATAGGTAAAAGGGCTATTTTTAGCTCTTTGCCCATTTCTGCACCTGCCAAGTGCCTTTTCCATTGGAGAAAGGTCAAAATAAGGGCTTATGAGGCACGTGAGTTGGTTAGGAAGTTAAGATGGGGTGAGAATAGGTCATAGGTAGTTAGGGTTTGGAGAACCTAGTCTTAGGCTGACTCATAGGCTAAGAAACGGTCTTAGGGTGAGGTGTCTAGGTGAGGTGTCTAAGGTGAGGTAATTAATTTAAAATAAGTAGTTTTTAAATTAATAAGGTGTGCAAGTGTGGGTTAGAAGTGTTAACATTTAAAAGGGGACCAAGGGGGGTTGATACGATATTGGTGTCTACATTTGCCCCTTTTTGTTTTGTGGTTTATTCTGATAAACTACAAGACAAAAATAGATGTAGGTTACCCCAGGTATGGGATGAGGTATTCCCCCTCAAAGTGGGAATTGAGAGAAGGTAATCTAAAATCGAGTGCCAATTTGATAGGTAGTGGATGGGTACGGTGAGGTTGGAGTGTGAATGCTGCAATAGTTGAGATTGTGTGTATACCACTTCACTTGATAGGCAGGTCAAATTGTCACAAGAAAGGTTGAGGAGGACTAAAATTGAAGTAACTAGTCTCTAGCTTATTAGTGGTAGCTAATTGGGTTAAAATGATCAAAGCTACAACTCTAATGGTTGAGGAGGATTAAAATCAAAGTAACCGGTCCCTAGCTTATTAGTGGTAGTTGATTGGGTTAGATCGCTCAAAGCTATAACTCCATTGGGCATCACGTTCCAAGTATGTAGGCTAAGAAGTGCTCCTAGAAAACATGAAAATGTCACAGATATTGGGGATCAACTTGGTCACGATCCATTAATAGGTGTGAGGGGCACATATAATTTGCTAACTATTTGTGAGGTAGCATATGCAATCAAAACAACCAAGGCAAAGTTGTTTTGAAAGTGGTCATGGTCTAAGGAGATAGGGACAATCTCTGAGGTCATTTGGTGAGTCATGTTGAGATATAAGTGATCTCGAGTGTTGTTTGTTGTGGTTAGGGAGATGTATGTGATCTCTAATGTGCCCCATGAGAAGTCTAAGGTGACTTCTATAGTGTCAAGGCTAGTTGTTTGGTCATGATTTTGGGTAGTTTTAGAGAAGACCTATGTTTTTAGGTCACCGACGTCGGTTAGGCCACCAATGTCAATAAGTAGTTACAATAATTTTATGGTCATATCACTGATGCCAGTTAGACAATTGATGTCAGTAATATAGAAAGGCATTATTTTTCCAATGTCAGTATAACATCAGCTGATGTCTGTGGCCTAGGGCACAATTTTGCCAATGTCAGCGGCCTAACAAACCTAACAAAAGTGGATTGGCAGCCCACCAAAAGTCATTTGTGACTTTTGAAATGTTGTAAAAGAGAGATCTAAGTTTTTGAGTGATAGAGACCTCCTATTTGTTTGTGTCAATAGTGTTAGGTGTCAGGGTGTGAGTGGTGAGGAGTGTTGGTGAGTGTTGGAGTGTTTGTGAGTTTTTGGGAGCATTATGGGCCATCAGTGATTAGATTGAGGAGTCGAGGTAGATGGAGATGGCAGATGTTAGAAGAGGCCCTATAAGAGGACCACCACCACTAGCACCCATTATACCACCTCAGCAGTGATGATGAGATGAGGTAGGGTGTGTTATTTGAATTTTTGATTGGTTGTGAATTTGATGTTATTTTTGTATTTTTTTAAGTTTTTAGTGATAGATCAGGGGGAAGTTTATTAGAAAGGTTGGTAGGTTAGGTAGGGTAATTTAGGTAGCTTTAGGAGTATTTTGGGGAGTTTTTAGGGGTGAAGTGGGGAAGCACTAAATTTTAGGGCTTGCCCCATTTAGCCCTAGGGTCGAACCAGTCACTGATATCTATGGTGCCGCTGATGTCAGCCGACAAAGTGACTAATGCCAGTTAATATGACTGACATCGATCACTCTTAGCCACCAATGTTAGCAAGTTTATTGCTGACATTGGGTAGGTTAGAGCCATTGTCAGCACCCTAACCAATGTTGGTTGCCTATTGAAGGTTGTTTGGGCCTTAGAAAGGTTGAAAATGATAATTCGAAGGGCCTAAGTAATGTTGATGCACTCTCAGGTGTGGTGATGGGCATATAGGTTTGTTTGATGGGAAAGTGTAAGTCAATTGCAGTGGTTATGTGGTGATTTAGCTGAGTTAACCCCAAAATACCATGTGTCAACTGAGTGCTGCCTACATAGCCCATGTGTGGGGCCTCAAGCCAATGTAGTTCTCCCAAAAAGGGAAAGTAAAGGGTAGGTTATGGATTAGGTTTGACTAGGTTAGGTCATGGTTAAAGGTTAGATGGTTAAAAAGACTAAAAATGAGGTAGTTTAGGATAGGTGGTGAGCCTAGGGTTTAGGGTAGGTAGTGAGCCTAGGGTTTAGATAGTTGGTCCATTAGGTAGATGAATGAATGGCTGAGCTAACCTTAGAAGACCCCATGTCAATTGAGTGCTACATACATAGCCCCTATTTTAAGGGCCTTAGGCTAATGTAGTTCTCCCAAAAGGGAAAGAGAGTCAAAGAGGTTGTTAGTTGTTTACATAACATTTGCTAACATTATTACGTGTGTTAGTTGGATGCAGGCTAGGTAGACATTGACGTTGCGAGATCATCTCCCTACATTGTTGACGTGGATGCATTGAGACATCATAGGGGATGAGTGGGCAAATATGGCCATTGTAGGGCTCGGTGGGTTGTGGTGATATTGGTGAGTTGCCAAGGATGTCAGTTTGATGGTGGTATTGATCAAGCGGTGGGATCATATAACCAACACCTTTCACCTACCAATTAGAGAGTTGACTATTACAATGGAGGATGTGTACCAGATTTTGTGGTTACTAATACACAAGGTAGAGTTATATGCATGCTCAAGAAAGGAGCATGACATTCATATGGTTACATTATTTGTGGAGCACACTATTGAGGTGTCTTGCCATTCAGTGAATTTTGCCTATGAGCCTATTTATGCTACTGATGAGGATGAACATCGACTAGCCATCTTGATGATGATCAACATCACTATATATGCCTTTCTTGATGTAGATGGAGGGAGATTCCTAATCTCAATGACTAGGGTTTTGGCAGACATGTTAGGGGAGCAGATAATTTTTGTGTGGGATCTAGTATTTTTAGCTCAATTATATAAGGAGCTTTGGGGGATCAGTCAGTGGTGGTGGTACAACTTATACATGGGTCACCTCCTGCACTATTTGGATTATGAGTATATCATGGTTACATGACCTCTTGGCCTCCTAGTAGTGATCTAGGCTGGCTTCAGAGTTGGTTTTAGGTGGTGGCGAGAGGTCATGGCACAGACACGTGTGGATACCATCATCTTAGATATTGAGTATTACAGGGGGTATTAGATGCATTAATCCTAATGGATATCATTTGGAGGCTATAATTGTTATATCTGGCATTCAGAGGTTAGGCAGAGTAGCTAGTGGGGGTTCAGAGCCTGTGATGGGTGAGGGGCAGGTGAGCTGGTGAGCTTGAGAGAGTTCTTGCTGAAAGAGTGTAGCACTAGTATGGGCTATTATAGGATGTGCCACCTACTCTCACATAGTATAGATGTGATGATATTGAGGCACCCCTCCCACTACTAGAGGAGACAGAGTGGTTAGATTTTGAGGAGATACCTATAGATCCAGGTGTGGTAGATTTGGGGTGTACAATGACCTACTTAGCTTGGTGGGTAGGTCACTATGCTATGATTCAGAGGGAACCACCTCCCAATCTGTAGGTGGTCAGTAGAGAGAAGGATGCCACCATTCAAGTGAGAGATGCAACATGAGCAAAGGTGGCAGTGCTTTAGGGACATGTGACAGTTTTGACAGTGTAGGTGGTTGCCCTAACAAGGTAGGTTACTACATTACAGGGGCAGGTGGTTAAAGCCCAAGCACATGTATAGGTAGGGTAGGGTTTTGGAGGGAAAGGCCCTATTCAACTGCCACCATAGTAGCTAGTGTAGTAGCTAGCTAGCCACCACTAGAGTAGCCACTGTAGCCACTGGTTCAGCAACCACCTCAACATGTAGTGGAGCAACCACCTCAGCCACAGCCACAGATTTCTCTATAGGGCATGGCATTGGGATTGATGGGTCCACCATAGACTATACCTATATCTAGGTACAATACTGCATTGGATGAGATCTCCTATTATGAGGGTGTCATTAGGGCATTTTTGTAGATATAGTGATATTTTGAGATGCTAGCTCAGCAGAGATCTGTGTTGTGTGACACTACCTCCAGTTCTTAGAGATGGCAATGGTCAGAGGGTGGAGATGATTCAGTGTCTTCACAACAACCACCACCACTAGAGCCTTGAGGTGTTTGTAGTTGTTGAGGTGTATATATATACTGGCCTGCGTGCCATTGACGTGAGATGTACATACATTTTGAGAGAGGCATATATATATTATACTATTTTAGATATTTTTGATGTATACCTTCATTTGATAGTTATATATATATGAGATGTTTGAGATATTGACATGTTATGGGTGTGACTTTGTGTTAGTTGTTTTGGTTATGTTAGTTTTTTTAGCATTTCCCATATGTTTGGTGGTACATGCTTGAAATGATGAGTGTATGATGATGTTATAGCCTTTTCCATATTGTGTGATGGTGTATGCTATAATATAGGTTATGTGGTTTTTCATCCTTAGCAATTTTCCATATTGGTGATGGTGTATGCTAAACATGAAATGAGTTTATTTATGCTTCAGTAGGTTTCCATATTGGTGATGGTATATGCTTGACATAAATTGTGTTTCGTTGATAGTTTCCATGTGTATTGTTTTCCATAGAAACTAATGTGAATGGGCTATGATAATTTATATAACACAAATTGGTATTTGCATTAAATAAATCATGATGCTATGTTAGTGGTTAGAAAATGTTTTGGTTGTATTTTATCAGAAACATGTGATGTTATTTATGATAAAATTGAGTTGAATGTTAGGTTCATAACTTTATAGTGAAAATTATGAGATGACAATATGTGAGCATATAATTTTAAGACACTGCATCCTAAAAGATAAACTGGCATGTGACGAAGGTGTGTAAGAAGTGAAAGGCACATTGCTCTTTCATTGATAAGGACCATAATGATAACATAGATAGGGTTTTTGCAAATAAAAGCCCCGTTCATGCATTACATCATTGACCATTGGTTTTTGTTAGAGAAGTACCCTAATCACTTGATGTTAAGTGAGCTCAAAATCCCTTGGGTATTTTGGGGTAATAGGTGTGATTATGTGATATGTGAGGATAACGTAACCCTTTTTAGTAGGGATAACTTTGCCCCGTTTATAGGTGACCCTGAGAATGACTATAGGCAACTTCATGACTTAATAGTTTGTTAGTCATTTTTTTTTGGTTTTGGGAGACTGATCAATGCGGGAAGTCTACTTGGGGATGTTGTTTTTGTTTTGTGGTCATGTGAAGCTGATCGATGTGGGGAGCTTCTGAGAGGGTGCTATTTTTGTAGCAAAAGTTAGACATAGCCATCCTTCGAGGGAGTGGTCTATATTTTGCTTTGTATGTTTTGATTTCTTTGAATAGCTATCCTTTAAGGGAGCAGTCTATTAATTACAACAATAATGCAGTTGTCCTTTGAGGGAACAGTCTACATTTATAGTTTATGACCTTTTAATATTTTGTTAGGCATCCCAATTTTATGTTTTTTTTGTTAACTAAACTTTTATTCATGGACTAGACTATAGAGGTTTAGGGGTTTCCCTTTTATTAGGACAAAGCATTAATTCTTAAAAAAGGGTTGAAAGGAATAGGAATGAGGATGATGGGGGTTGTTTAAGAGATGAGCTCAAGTTAAACATCAAGTGAATGATTACTTGGTTAATAGTAAAATGGTCATAGATGCAAGGTATTAAGGGCTCAGGTTCTGGCCGGCCATCGAGAGAAGACAAATGATAAGTACCTGATCCACACTTGTGCGTTATTATATAAGGTTTGACCCAATTAGGAACAAACTTGCCTCATTTGCTTATTTCCATATTGGTCATGTGTTGGTTTTCTTTAAGGATGAGATCTCTGATTTTGAATTCTCACTCTTTCAAATTTTTGTTGTAGGCACGCTTGATGTGATTTTGGTAGATATGAAGATGATTAAGAGTGGCAAGATGACGTTCATCAAGTAACTCAAGTTGTGTTAATCAATCTTGATGAAATTCATTGATAAGGAGCATGCCATGTAAGGAGATGTGAAGAGAAGGTATGTGTACTTCAAGAGGTAAGACGACCTTGATTCTATACACTAAGGAGAAAGGTGTAGCACCCATAGGGGTTTGGATGCTAGTGCGATAGGCCCACAAAGCAAAGGGAATGTGAGTGTGCCAATCCCTTCTAGTGTCATTGACCACCTTCATTAGGATTTTAGTTAGGATTTTATTAGAAGCTTCTACCTATCCATTTACTTGTGGATAGTAAGGTGAGGAAAAGCTGAGTTTGATGCCAAAAGCATTGCAAAGCTTTTAGACGGTTTTGTTTTTGAAAGATTTGCCATTATAAGTGATTATCTTGTGAGGTACACCAAAATGATAGATGATGTGGTGGTTAATGTAGGTGAAAAATTTGTCAGCTTTAATGGAGATGAGGGGAACAACTTCCACCCATTTAGTGAAATATTCAGTCACTGTGATAATAGCCTGATGTCAGAGAGATGAATGAGGGTTAATCTCATGAATTAGATCTAAGCCCCATTGTGAAAAGGGCCATAAATCCTTAGCAATTTGTAAAGTGTGGCTAGGGACATGAAGTAGGTTAGCATGTTGCTGGCATTTGATACAACACCAAACATAGTCACTATAGTCTTGGTTAAGAGTGGGCCAATAATAGCCCAGGTGGAAGATGCACTTTGCAACCGAGTTACCAATGAAATGTCCTCCACAAATCCCATTATGGATTTTTTTATGGCATGAGATGTCTCAATGGTGGTTAGGCATCAAAGAAGGAGGTCGTCAAAACCTCATTTGTAGAGAAGACCCCCTAGCATGGTGTATCGAGCAGTACTCTTGATAAAAGCTTGTTGTCCATTGATAGAAAGGTTAGGAGGATTGATAGAATAAGTCAAGTAGTCAACAAGTTGTTTATACCAAACATCATGTGGACTAGAGTTGATATTTCCAACAAAGTTGATGTCAGTTGAGATATATGAGGGCAATGCCAAATGGTGTATCGTGACATAGATTCTCAAGGAAGTAGATGACGATGGGATATGTGAGGCAAGAGAGGCCATTGTGTCGGCAAACTTATTCATAGAATGAGGAATAGTTTACAAGAGATAACAATTGAAAGACCCTAACAATGTGTCAACACAGTGTTTATATCATTGCAAAACTTAGTTTTTACAAAGATATGATCTGTTAATCTGATTAACGACTAGTTGCGAGTCACCAAAGATATTGATTGTCTTAATGCCCAAGAAAATGGTAGTTTGAAGCCCCAAAACTAAGGCTTCATACTCAACCATGTTATTGGTGCATTCAAAGTTGAGTTTGAAGGATAAAGGCATGGGCTTGCCCTCATGAGGGATTAGAATGACCCCTGCACCCCCATTGAGTTGACATTTAGATCCATTAAAGAACATTATCATTTGATAGGGGATGTCATCGGTGGATAGCATGGTGATAGACTCATCAAGAAATTCATAATTAGAGGGTTGGTTATTAGGTAAATGGGCTTTTGCTAGTTGGTCAGTGATCATTTGCCCCTTTATAGACTTTGTTAAATGAATTCCAAATTAAACTCAGTGAGAACCATGAGCCAATGAGCCATACGTTGGTTTTGGTATGGCTTGGAATGCATGTATTTAAGAGGGTTGATATGGGTGATGATGTAAGTCTTGTGGTTGAGGAGATAGTGGCAGAGTTTGGAGGTAGCAAAGACTAATGCCAAGCAAAGTTTTTTGGTATGAGTATACCAAGTTTCATAGTCAATGAGCATTCAACTTATATAATAAACTACCTACTCATGATGTTGTTCATCTTGATGCCGATCATGGCACCTAAGGAATGATCTATTGCCAAAATGTAAAGATAGAAGGGTTGGTCATCTTTAGGTGGAACAAGGACTAGTGGAGAGACAAGATAGCATTTAAGAGCCTCAAAAGCCTCTTGGCAATCCTTATTCCAATTAAAGGAGACATCCTTCTTAAGGAGGTGATGGAAGGGTTGGCATCAGTCAGATAGATATGAGATGAAGCGATGAATAGATTGAAGCTTCCCTTTCAGGCTGTAAAGTTGTTTTAGGTTAGTTGGTGGGGGCATCTTGAGTATGGCTTGAATCTTAGCTAGATCTACCTCAATGCCACAAAGAGAAATGATGAAACCCAAAATCTTCCCTGAGAGAACCCCAAAGAAGCATTTCTTGGGGTTGAGTCAAACGTTATATTATAGTAGGTGAGTGAATATTGTTTTTGGAATGGTTAGGTTGTCATGGTGAAGTTTGGATTTCCCTAGCAGGTCATCCACATAGTCCTCCATGATTTTTTGGAGGAGATCGTGAAAGATATAAGTCATGGCGCATTGATATGTAGCACCTGCATTTTTGAGGCCAAAAGGCATGACCTTATAGTAGAATGTCCCCCATGGTGTGATGAAGGTCATTTTATGTTGATCTTCTGGGGAAATCAAGATTTGGTTATATCTTAAAAACTTGTCCATGAGGGATAGCATCTCATGACCAGCCGTAAGATCAACAAGTTGGTCGATGATTGGTAAAGGAAAGTCATCCTTTGGGCAAGCTAGGTTGAGGTCACGATAGTTAGTACAAATTTGAATTCCCCCTATTGCTTTTGTGATAGGGATAATGTTTGACACCCATTGCAGATAATCAATGGGTTGGATAAATGAGGCAGAGAGAAGATGTTGAAGCTCCTCTTTGACAAGGAGTGCAACATGAGGATGCACCCTGTGAAGCTTTTGCCTAATAGGCTTAGCTTCATAATTTGTGATGATGTTGTGGATGACAATGTCAGGGTCAATATCGGGCATATCACTATAGGACCAAGAAAAGGCTTTGCTATGATGTGTAAGGAATGTGGTATAGTCAATTTGTTCTTTGGCATCTAAAGATTGACCAATCTTTAAAATGTGAGGAACATTGAAAGATGGGAGATTAATGTCAATAGTTGATTTGTTTAACATAACCTATGTTTTTGAAGGAAGTGATCATTGCATGAAGGAGTCATTTGCACCCATGTAGGTGAGTATGGCATCATCGTCTAGGCATTGGATAGTGTTGATGCTAGAAGATTCATTGTCTATCATGTCTGGATAAATGAGAGGAAGAGACCTTGATGCCTCACCTAATTGATAGGTCAGGGGTTCTAAGTGAATGGCATTTATGAAAAAAAAAACTAGGAGGGATGGAGACCATCGACTCTGTAGGTGATGGTGGGGGAATAGGCAAGGTTGGAGGAGAATGCCCTATGACAGTTTCGTGGCAAGGGATCTTAGAGTGTTTTGTAGGTTCTTCAAAACCCATGCCATGTCATTTCTTGGCATTTTTGATTGCCTCATCGTTTGGAGGCTCAATGGGCTTGTGGGGATCTTGTTCATAATGCCCAAAGCCAAAACCCTTCCATGCAAACCTTTGAAGATAGGTGTGAGCAAAGTTAGGTTTGCCAAGGAAGGAGAAATTGCAAGTGAATAGTTGGGGTGATGAGAGAGGATTTCCAACAGTAGGAGCGTGATCTAGCCCTCCATAGGTGAGATTTTCACTAATTACATTCAAATGAGAAAGAAACTAAGGTTAAGAGGTTATGGGTTTGATGTTACCCATATTTAGTGCCCACCATATCCAAGCCTTTTGGGAGCTCCTCTTTGGTTGTGGAGGAAACATGTAATAGTAAGAATGAAACTTAAACAAGAAAGATGTTAGAAGAGGCTATGGTAGACTGCCAAGCTATGCACTTGGTCCTGGAAGCATGAAGTTCCTTAAGGGATGATAGTCCACTGTTTAAAGATAAAAGTATTGTAAAGAAAGAAATGATAAATGACTAAAGAAATAGAAACGTAGATGATGTATACTTGTTCCTTGCAGTCTGTGTATCTCAAAATGATATAGAAGGTTAGCTGAAGGTTCTATCTAGTCTAGATGGGCTATTTAGATGGCTTTCTAGTTTGCTAGTTTAGAACATAGTCACCGATGTTAGTGGGTATGTCGAGTTTAGTTAGGTAAATGGTGTTGATGTCAGTTGGGTTGCTAATGTCGGTCTAGCTGAAGGTGTTGACATTGGTTAGTCTGCCAATGTGGATTTGAGTTGTAGATGTTGATGTCGATTAGTCTGCCAATGTCAGTTGGGGTCATTGGCCTTGGATGGCTTTTAGAGTATTTTTGGGATAGATAGAGGGGTTTCTATAAGTTGAGAGGTAGGTGTAGGGTTATGGGAAGGTGAATGAGGTCTGAAGAAGGGTATAGGTACAAGATTAGTGTGAAAAGGGGGTGAGCACAAGGGGAAGGCCTTTCAGCCCCTTCACAGAAGAAGTCGGGCCTCTCAACAGTATTTAGAAATATCAATGAAAACTAATTGACAATATATTCTAAAACACTGAAATGAAAACTAGAGTACTTAGCTTTATAAGGTGAAGAACCAAAGGTGTCAAAATAGTGATTCCCAATGTGGTTGATGTGACCAGTGTTGTGAGCCAATGAAACAAACATAGATTGCTTCAATTCAGTAGCTCGAGGTCCTCATACAATCTTTCAATCTAGTCTCTGGAATGATTTATGCAGAGCTTCAGTAGCTAGGAGAATAATAGTCAAGTTTTGGTGCTTAAAATCTCATAGTGTGCATACTAATGTGCGAAAAGGTGGTCTTAGCTCAATGTTAGAGATTAGATTATGTAACCAATGTCGGCGATCCCACCAGCGTTAGTGTAGGACTGCTGATGTTGGCCGTGGGTTGATCAACATTGGTGGAGAGAGAATAGGTAAAAGGGCTATTTTTAGCTCTTTGCCCATTTCTCCACTTGCCAAGTGCCTTTTCCATTAGAGAAAGTTCAAAATAAGGGCTTATGAGGCACGTGAGTTGGTTAGGGAGTTAAGATGGTGTGAGAATAGGTCATAGGTAGTTAGGGTTTGAGGACCTAGTCTTAGGCTGACTCATAGGCTAAGAAACGGTCTTAGGGTGAGGTGTTTAAGGTGACATAATTAATTTAAAATAAGTAGTTTTTAAATTAATAAGGTGTGAAAGTGTGGGTTAGGAGTGTTAACATTTAGAAGGGGACCAAGGGGGGTTGACACGATATTGGTGTCTACATTTGCCCCTTTTTGTTTTGTGGTTTATTCTGACAAACTACAAGACAAAAATAGATGTAAGTTGCCCCAAGTATGGGATGAGGTATTCCCCCTCAAAGCGGGAATCAAGAGAAGGTAATCTAAAATCGAGTGCCGATTTGATAGGTAGTGGATGGGTAGGGTGAGGTTGGAGTGTGAATGCTGCAGTAGTTGAGATTGTGCATATACCACTTCACTTGATAGGCAGGTCAAATTGTCACAAGAAAGGTCGAGGAGGACTAAAATTAAAGTAACCAGTCTCTAGCTTATTAGTGGTAGCTGATTGGGTTAAAATGATCAAAGCTATAGCTCTAATGGTCGAGGAGGACTAAAATCAAAGTAATCAGTCCCCAACTTATTAGTGGTAGTTGATTGTGTTAGATCGATCAAAGCTATAGCTCCAATGGGCATCATGTTCCAAGTATCTAGGTTAGGAAGTGCTCCTAAAAAACATGAAAATGTCACAGATATTGGGGATCAACTTGGTCATGATCTGAAAATAGGTGTGAGGGACGAATATAATTTGCTAAGTATTTGTGAGGTACCGTATGCAATCAAAACAACCAAGGCAAAGTTATTTCAAAAGTGGTCATGGTCTGAGGAGATAGTCACAATCTCTGAGGTCATTTGGTGAGTCAAGTTGAGATATAAGTGATCTCAAGTGTTGTTTGTTGTGGTTAGGGAGATGTATGTGATCTCTAATGTGCCCCATGAGAAGTCTAAGGTGACTTCTATAGTGTCAGGGCTAGTTGTTTGGTCATGATTTTGGGTAGTTTTAGAGAAGACCTATGTTTTTAGGTCACCGACATCGGTTAGGCCACCAATGTCGATAAGTAGTCGAAAGGATTTTGTGGTCATATCACTGACGTGAGTTAGATAATTGATGTTAGTAATATAGAAAGGCATTATTTTGCCAATGTCGGTAGAAGATTAACTGATGTCTGTGGCCTAGGGCACAATTTTGCCAATGTCAGTAGCCTAACAAACTTGACAAAAGTGGATTGATAGCCCACCAAAAGTCATTTGTGACTTTTGAAATGTTGAAAAAGAGATCTCTAAGTTTTTGAGTGATAGATACCTCCTATTTATTCGTGTCAGTAGTGTTAGGTGTTAGGGTGTGAGTGGTGAGGAGTGTTGGTGAGTGTTGGAGTGTTTGTGAGTTTTTGGGAGCATTATGGGCCATCAGTGATTGGATTGAGGAGTCAAGGTAGATGGAGATACAGATGCTTGAAGAGGCCCTGCAAGAGGACCACCACCACTAGCACCCATTATACCACCTCAGCAGTGACAATGATATGAGGTAGGGTGTGTTATTTGAATTTTTGATTGGTTGTGAATTTGATGTTATTTTTGTAATTTTTTGAGTTTTTATTGATGAATCAGGGGGGAGGTGTATTAGAAGGGTTGGTAGGTTAGGTAGGATACTTTAGGTAGATTTAGGAGTGTTTTGGGGGGTTTTTAGGGGTGAAGTGGGGAAGCCCTAAATTTTAGGGCTCACCTCGTTCGGCCCTAGGGCTGAACCAGTCACCGACGTCAATGGTGCCATTGACATCAGCTGACAAAGTGACTGATGTCAGTCAATATGACTAACATCAGTCACTTTTAGCTACTAATGTTGACAAGTTAGATGTCGACATTAATTAGGTTAGAGCCATCGTCGGCACCCTAATTGATGTTGGTTGCCTATTGAAGATTGTTTAGGCCTTAAAAAGGTTGAAAATGATAATTTGGAGGGCCTAAGTCATGTTGATGCACTCTTGGGTGTGGTGATGGGCATATAGGTTTGTTTGATGGGAAAGTGTAAGTTGATTATGGTAGTTGCATGGTGATTTAGCTGAGCTAACCCTAGAAGACCTCGTGTCAACTGAGTGCTACCTACATAGCCCATGCGAGGGCCCTCAAGCCGATGTAGTTTTCCAAAAAAGGGAAAGTAGAGGATAGGTTATGGATTAGGTTTGACTAGGTTAGGTCATGGTTAAAGGTTAGATGGTTAAAAAGATTAAAAATGAGGTAGTTTAGGATAGGCAGTGAGCCTAGGGTTCAGGGTAGGTAGTGAGCCTAGGGTTTAGATAGTTGGTCCATTAGGTAGATGAACAAATGAATGGCTGAGCTAACCTCAGAAGACCCCATGTTAACTAAGTGTTGCCTACATAGCCCCTATTTTAAGGGCCTCAAGCCAATGTAGTTCTCCCAAAAGGGAAGAAGAGTCAAAGAGGTTGTTAGCTATTTGCATAATGTTTGCTAATATTGTTGCATGTGTGTTGGTTAGATGTAGGCTAGGTAGACATTGACACTATGAGAACATCTCCCTACATTGCTAATGTGGATGCATCGAGACATCATAGGGGATGAGTGGGCACGTATGGCTGTTGTTGGGCTTGATGAGTTATGGCAATATTTTTGAGTTTCTAGGGATGTTAGTTTGATGGTGGCATTAATCGAGCGATGGGATCATACCACCAACACCTTTCACCTACTGACCAGAGAGTTGACTATTATAGTGGAGGATGTGTACCATATTTTGTAGTTGTCGATACATGGGGAGGAGTTATATGCATGCTCAAGAGAGGAGCATGACATTTATATGGTTACATTGTTTGGAGAGCATGATGTTAAGGTGACCTACCATTCGGTGAGTTTTGCCTATGAGCCTATTTATGCTGTTGATGAGGATGAGCATTAACTAGCCATCCTAATGATGATCAACATCATTGTATACACCCTTCTTGATGGAGATGGAGGGAGATTCCTGATCTTGATGATTAGGGTTTTGGTAGACATGTTAGGGGAGCAAATAATTTTTATGTGGGCTCCATTATTTTTAGCTTAGTTATACAAGGAGCTGTGGGGGATCAGCTAGTTATGGCAATATAACTTGTGTGTGGGTCACCTCCTACACTATTGGGCTTATGAGCATATCATGGTTACATAACCTCTTAGCCTCCCAATAGTGATCTAGGCTAGCTTCAGAGTTGGTTTTAGGTGGTGGTAAGAGGTCATGGCACATACACGTGTGGATGCCATCATCTGAGATATTGAGTATTATAGGGAGGTATTAGATGCCCTGATCCCAGTGGATATCATTTGGAGGTTGTACTTGTTATATCTAGTGTTCAAAGTTCAAGTAGAGTAACTAGTGGGGGTTTAGAGCCTGTAATGGGTGAGGGGCAAGTGAGCTGGTGAGCTCAAGAGAGTTCCTGCTAAGAGAGTGTAGTGCCAGTATGGGTTGTTACAAGATGTACCACCTACTCTCCCATAGTATAGATGTGATGATATTGAGGTACCCCTCCCATTGCCAGAGGAGACATAGTGGCTAGATTTTGAAGAGATACCCATATATCCAGCTATGGTAGATTTGGGGTGTACGATGACCTACTTGGCTTGGTGGGTAGGTCACTATGCTACAATTTAGAGGGGACCACCTCCCAAATCTATAGGTAGTCAGTAAAGAGAAGGATGCCACCATTTAGGTGAGAGATGTAACATGAGCACAGGTGGTAGTACTTTAGGGATAGGTGATATTTTTGACAGTGCAGGTGGTTGCCCTGATAGGGCAGGTTACTACATTACAGGGGCAAGTGGTTACAACCCAAGCATAGGTATTAGCAGGGTAGGGTTTGGGAGGGTAGGGCCCTATTTAGCTACCACCATAGCAATCAGTGCAATAGCTAGCTCAACCACCACCAGAGCAGCCACTGCAGCCACTAGTTTAGTAACCACCTCAGTAAGCAATGGAGCAGCCACCTCATCCATAGCCATAGATTTCTCTATAGGGCATGGCATCAAGATTGATGGGTCCACCATAGACTATACTTGTATCTAGGTACAATACTATGTTGGATGAGATCTCATATTATGAGGGTGTCATTAGGGAATTTTCATAGATCCAATGATATTATGAGATGCTAGCTTAACAGAGATCTGTGTCATGTGCCACTACCTCCAGTTCTCAGAGATGGTGACAGTTAGAGGGTGGAGACATTTCGACATCTTCACAACAACCACCACCACCAGAGCCTTGAGGTGTTTGTAGTTGTTAAGGTGTATATATATACTGGCCTATGTGTGATTGATGTGAGATGTACATACATTTTGAAAGAGGCATATATATATTGTACTATTTCAGATATTTTTGATGTATACCTTCATTTGATAGTTATATATATATGAGATGTTTGAGATATTGACATGTTATGGATGTGACTTTATGTTAGTTGTTTTGGTTAAGTTAGTGTTTTTAGCATTTCCCATATGTTTGATGGTACATACTTGAAATGGTGAGTGTATGATGATGTTATAGCCTTTTCCATATTGTGTGATGGTGTATGCTGTAACATAGGTTATGTGGTTTTTCATCCTTAGCAGTTTTCCATATTGGTGATGGTGTATGATAAAAATGAAATGAGTTTATTTATGCTTCAGTAGGTTTCCATATTGGTGATGGTATATGCTTGATATAAATTGTGTTTCATTGATAGTTTCCATGTGTATTGTTTTCCATAGAAACTAATGTGAATGGGCTATGATAATTTATATAACACAAATCGGCATTTGCATTAAATAAATCATGATGTTATGTTAGTGGTTAGAAAATGTTTTGGTTGTATTTTATCAGAAACATGTGATGCTATTTATGATAAAATTGAGTTGAATGTTAGGTTCATAACTTTATAGCGAAAATTATGAGATGACAATATGTGAGCATATAATTTTAAGACACTGCATCCTAAAAGATAAATTGGCATGTGACGAAGGTGTGTAAGAAGTGAAAGGTGCATTGCTCTTTCATTGACAATGACCATAATGATAACATAGATAGGGTTTTTGCAAATAAAAGCCCCATTCATGCATTACATCATTGACCATTGGTTTTTATTAGAGAAGTAACCTAATCACTTGATGTTAAGTGAGCTCAAAATCCCTTGGGTATTTTGGGATAATATGTGTGAATATGTGATATGTGGGGATAGCATAACCCTTTTTAGTAGGGATAACTTTGCCCCTTTTATAGGTGACCCTGAGAATGACTATAGACAAGTCCATGACTTAATAGTTTGTTAGTCAGTTTTTTTTTTGGTTTTGGGAGACTGATCAATGCAGGAAGTCTACTTGGGGATGTTGTTTTGTTTTATGGTCATGTGAAGCTAATCAATGCAGGGAGCTTTTGAGAGGGTGCTATTTTTGTAGCAAAATTTGGGCATAGCCATCCTTCGAGGGAGTGTTCTATATTTTGCTTTATATGTTTTGATTTCTTTGAATGGCTATCCTTCAAGGGAGCAGTCTATTAATTACAACAATAATGGAGTTGTCCTTCGAGGGAACAATCTACATTTATAGTTTATGACCTTTTAATATTTTTTTAAGCATCCCAGTTTTATGTTTTTTTTGTTAACTAAACTTTTAGTCATGGACTAAACTATAGAGGTTTAGGGGTTTCCCTTTTATTAGGACAAAGCATTAATTCTTAAAAAAGGGTTAACTAATTTTTGTAGGGAAAAAAGGTTGAAAGGAATAGGAATGAGGATGATGAGGGTTTTTTAAGGGATGAGCTCAAGTTAAACATCAAGTGAATGATTACTTGGTTAACAATAAAATGGTCATAGATACAAGGCATTAAGGGGCTCAGGTTCTTATCGGCCTTCAAAAGAAGATAGACGATAAGTGCCTGATTCATACTTGTGCATTATTATATAAGGTCTGAGCCAATTAGGAGCAAACATGCCTCATTTGCATCTTTCCATATTGGTCACATTTTGGTTTTATTTAAAGATGAGATCTCTAATTTTGAAATCTCACTCTTTCAAATTTTTATTGTAGGCATGCTTGATGTGATCTTGGTAGATATGAAGATGATTAAGAGCAGTAAGATGACGTTCATCGAGTAACTCAAGTTGTGTTAATCGATCTTGATGAAAGTCATTGTTAGAGAGCATGTCATGCAAGGAGATGCGAAGAGAAGGTATTTGTACTTCAAGAGGCAAGACAACCTCGATTCCATACACTAAGGAGAAAGGTATAACACCCATAGGGGTTCGGATGCTAGTGTAGTAAGCCCATAAAGGGAAGGGAATGTGATTGTGGTAATCCCTTCCAGTGTTGTTGACCACCTTCATTAGGATTTTAGTTAGGATTTTGTTAGAATCTTCTACCTATCCATTTGCTTGTGGATAGTAAGGCTAGGAAAAGCTGAGTTTGATGCCAAAAGCATTGCAAAGCTTTTGGATTATTTTTGTTTTTGAAAGATTTGCCATTATCAATGATTATCTTATGAGGTACACTGAAATGATAGATGATGTGGTGGTTAATGAAGTCGACAATTTTGTCAGCTTTAGTGGAGATGAGGGGGATAACTTCCACCCATTTAGTGAAATATTCAGTCGCTATGATAATAGACTGATGTCAGAGAGATGAATGAGGGTTAATCTCACTAATTAGATCTAAGCTCCATTGTGAAAAGGGCAAGAAATCCTTAGCAACTTGTAAAGTGTGGCTACGGATGTGAAGTAGGTTAGCATGTTGCTAGCATTTGATACAATGCCAAACATAGTCACTACAGTCTTGGTTAAGCGTGGGCCAATAATAGCCTAGGCAGAGGATGCACTTTGCAACTAAGTTACCACTAAAATGTCCTCCACAAATCCTATCATGGACTTGTTTGATGGCATGAGATGTCTCAGTGGTGGTTAGGCATCAAAGAAGGAGGCCATCAAAACCTCATTTGTAGAGAAGACCCCCTAGCATGGTGTATCGAGCAATACTCTTGATAAAAGCCCACTGTCTATTGCTAGAGAGGTCAGGAGGAATGATAGAATAAGTCAAGTAGTCAACAAGTTGTTTATACCAAACATCATGTGGACTAGAGTCAATATTGCCAACAAAGTTGATGTCAGTTGAGATATATGAGGGCAATGCCAAATGGTGTACCATCACATAGATTCTCAAGGAAGTAGATGAAGATGGGATGTGTGAGGTGAGAGAGACCATTGTGTCGGCAAACTTATTCATAGAGTGAGGAATAGTTTACAAGAGATAACAATTGAAAGACCCTAACAATGTGTCAACATAGTGTTTATATCATTGTAAAACTTAGTTTTTACAAAGATATGAACTGTTAATCTGATTAACGACTAATTGCGAGTCACCAAAGATATTGATTGTCTTAATGCCCAAGAAAATGGTAGTTTAAAGCCCCAAAACCAAGGCTTCATACTTAGCCATGTTATTGGTGCATTCAAAGTTAAGTTTGAAGGATAAAGGCATGGGCTTGCCCTTGTGAGGGATTAGAATGACCCCTGCACCCCCATTGAGTTGACATTTAGATCCATTAAAGAACATTATCATTTGATAGGGGATGTCATCGGTGGATAGCATGGTGATAGACTCATCAGGAAATTCATAATTAGAGGGTTGGTTATTAGGTAAAGGGGTATCTGCTAGTTGGTTAGTGATTGTTTGACCCTTTATAGACTTTGTTAAATGAATTCCAAATTGAACTCAATGAGAAGCATGAGCCAATGAGCCATACATTGGTTTTGGTATGGCTTGGAATGCATGTATTTGAGAGGGTCAGTGTGGGTGATGATGTAAGTCTTGTGGTTGAGGAGATAGTGGTGAAGTTTGGAGGCAACAAAGACTAATGCCAAGCAAAGTTTTTTGGTATGAGTCTATTGAGTTTTGTAGTCAATGAGCATTTAGCTTATATAATAAACTACCTGCTCATGATGTTGTTTGTCTCGATGCATGATCATGGCACCTAAGGAATGATCTATTAGCAAAATGTAAAGATAGAAGGGTTGGTCATCTTTAGGTGGAATAATGACTAGTGGAGAGACAAGATAGTGTTTAAGAGCCTCAAAAGCCTCTTGGTCAGATAGCTACAAGATGAAGTGATGAAAGGGTTGGCATCAGTCAGATAGCTACAAGATGAAGTGATGAATAGATTGGAGCTTCCCTTATAGGCTATGAAGTTGTTTTAGGTTACATGGTGGGGGTATCTCAAGTATGGCTTAAATCTTAGCTAGATCTACCTCAATGCCATGGAGAGAAATCATGAAACCCAAAAGATTCCCTGAGAGAACCCCAAAGATGCATTTCTTGGGGTTGAGTCAAATGTTATATTGTAGTAGGTGAGTGAATATTGTTTTGAGAATGGTTAGGTGGTCATGGCAAAGTTTAGATTTCCCCAGCAGGTCATCCACATAGTCTTCCATGATTTTGTGGAAGAGATCATGAAATATATAAGTCATGGTGCATTGGTATGTAGCGCCTACATTTTTGAGGCCAAAAGGCATGACCCTATAGTAGAATGTCCCCCATGGTGTGATGAAGGTGGTTTTATGTTGATCTTCTGGGGCAATCAAGATCTGGTTATATCCTAAAAACTCATCCATGAGGGATAGCATCTCATGACCAGCTGTAAGATCAATGAGTTGGTCGATGCTTGGGAAAGGAAAGTCATCCTTTGGGTAAGCTAGGTTGAGGTCATGATAGTTAGTACAAATTTGAATTCCCCCTATTGATTTTGTGATAGGGATAATGTTTAACACCCATTGTAGATAATCAATGGGTTTGATAAATGAGATAGAGAGAAGACATTGAAGCTCCTCTTTGACAAGGAGTGTGATACGAGGATGCATCTTACAAAGCTTTTTCCTAATAGGCTTAGCTTCACAGTTCATGATGATGTTGTGGATGAAAATGTCAGGGTCAATACTAGGCATATCGCTATAGGACCAAGCAAAGGCTTTGCTATGATCTGTAAGGAATGTGGTATAGTCAATTTGTATCTCAGAATGCTACAAAAGGTTGGCTAAAGGTTCTATCTAGTCTAGATGGGATATTTGGATGGATTTTTGGTTTGTTAGTTTAGAACACAGTCACTAATGTTAGTGGGTCTACCGAGGTCAGTCGAGTAAATGGTGCTAACATCGATTGGGTTATCGATGTTGGTCTGGCTGAAGGTGCTGACATCGGTTAGTCTACCAATGTTAGTTTGAGTTATAGATGCCGATGTCGATTGGTCTGCTAATGTCGGTTGGGGTCATCAGCCTTGAATGGCTTTTAGAGTATTTTTAGGATAGATAGAGGGGTTTTTGGAAGTTTAGAGGTTGGTGCAGGGTTGTGGGAAGGTGAATGAGGTCTGAGGAAGGGTATAGGTAGAGGATTGGTGTGAAAAGGGGGTGAGAATAAGGGAAAGGCCTTTTAGCCCCTCCATGGAATAAGTTGGGTCTCTCGATAGTATTTAGAAATATCAATGAAAACTAATTGATAATATATTCTAAAACACTAAAATGAAAACCAGAGTACTTAGCTTTATAAGGTGAAGAACCAAAGGTGTCAGAATAATGATTCCCATTGTGGGTGATGTGACTGGTGTTGTGAGCTAATGAAATGAACATGGTTTGATTCAATTTATTAGCTTGAGGTCCTCGTATAATCTTTCAATCTAGTCTCTGGAATGATTTGTGCAGAGCTTCGGTAGCCAGGAGAACAATAGTTGAGTTCTGGTGCTTGAAATCTCAGAGTGTGCATGCTAATGTGCAAAAAAGTGGTCTTAGCTCAATATTAGAGCTTGGATTATGTAACCAACATCAGTGATCCCACCAGCATTGGTGTAGGACTAGAAACATCAGCCATGGGTTGACTGATGTCGGTAGAGAGAGAATAGGTAAAAGGGATATTTTTAGCTCTTTGCCCTTTTTTCCACCTGCCAAGTGCCTTTTCCATTGGAAAACAGTCAAAACAAAGGCTTATGAGGCATGGGAGTTGGTTACAAAGTTAAGATGGGGTGATAATAGGTCATGGGTAGTTAGGGTTTGGAGGACCTAGTCTCAGGCTGACTCATAGGCTAAGAAATGGTCTTAGGGTGAGGTGTCTAAGTGAGGTGTCCAAGGTGAGGTAATTAATTTAAAATAAGTAGTTTTGAAATTAATAAGGTGTGTAAGTGTGGGTTAGGAGTGTTAACATTTAGAAGGGGACCAAGGGGGGTTGACATGATAGTGGTGTCTACATAATCTCCTCAACCTTGGTATGCCAAGATGGACTACTTTCATCTTTTAGTTGGGTTTACCAAATGCCATTCTAAACTCAATGTCTATATTTTATGATAGTATGATTCACTATTAAGTATGGTTATTTATGTGGATGACCTATTTATTAAATTAATTTACTCATCCACCATCATAATAGTGAAAAATAATTAGTCTAACAGGTTATTGGTGATTGACTTAGGATTGTTGCATTACTTCCTCAAAATTGAAATTTTATAGTTTGACCCTAGGATCACTATTACATAATCCAAATATGATTTTGATTTGATTTAAAGGTTTAAAATGGATAAATATAATAAAAATATAAATATTTTTCTATCTTTTATGAAGGTTGAGGCTGATTGTCCATCTCCTTCCATTGATGTTACCTCATACTGACAACTTACTGGGAGTCTCATCTACCTTATGAACGCTAGACTTGATATTTCATATGTAGTGAACATAGTCTCTAAATTTTTTAAGGAACCACATGAGATATAATATAAATTAGCTAAGTGTATTATCCATTACTTTAATATTACTCATAGTTTTAGGATTCACTATGGATCAGGCATAGACATCGACTAGATTGGATATACAAATTCAAATTGGGTTGGAGATATTTAGAATCATAAGTCTACTTCAGAATATAGTTTATCCCTTGGTTTAGGTCTGATTAGTTGGTCAAGTAAGAAGTATAATGATATATATTTATCTTATACTAATTTATAATATATAGGATATATTAACTTTTCCACCAATGCTATTTGGATTCAGGGGATTCTCATTGAGGTTGGCATCTAGTTTTGATGACCAAGAGTTATCTTTTATGATAACCAAAACACAACATAGATATAAAAGAATTTATTTATCCATAAATGGACCAAAAAAATTGATATTAACATGCATTTAATTTATGATCTCATCCATAATCAATTCATTTATTTATACTACTTCTAGACAACTGAGTAAAATGTTGATATATTCACTAAACCCTTCACTTAGAGTAATTATCTTCATTTGCAAGATGATTTTGGGGTCTAGATAGATCCAAACAATTTTTACTCTATGGGATCATATATATGTACTTATATATCTCATCAATCATTTGTATCATGACCTAATTCTTCTACCTACCAAAATTGTGCTTAAGGGGAGGCATCAATGTGGGCTTTTTCCCACTATGTGGTTTACCTAACAGTCTAATTAACTTGCTTGGGTTAATTATAGGTCATTAGGGAAAATTTAATTTAAATCATTTTATAATTGTGAGTTGAGTTAATTAACTTTTTGGGTGACCTAATTATTCACTATATAATGTAATTTACTAAATACTTTTTATCTAATGTTGCTAATACAATATTTTGGTTGTGAAGATAAGATTTCTCCATTCTAAGTTTTTCTTTGTATTCCACTACTCCATATAGGTTTAGCTTCATGGATTCAATATAGTTTAGATAGATCCTTAATTTTATCCACTTTAACAATCCTATGAATAATTTTTAAAAAAAATAGGGTAGTAGAATTCAGTCGTGTAAATCATTTAGTGAGCTTGATAGGTGTTTTATTAGTAAATTTATAGATGAATAAATGAGTGGAATTTTATTTATATTTATGCTAAACCTTTTTAAAATATATCACATGAGGTTTAATTAATAAAAATATGATGAACCATTCATATCTAAAGATTTTAAAATCTAAGTGTTTGTAAGGTGAAAATACTAGCATTAAACTTGGGACACTAGCATCAAGGTTAGTGTCATAGTATAGATGGTAGTGTCTTAGATGATAAATAATTTTTGAATTAGTGTAACTAAAAGTGTAAGATGTTTATCCTTTTTTTAAAAATATTATGGTCTATAGGTGATTTGGGTACTCAAAATATCATGGTTAGATTATAAGATAAGAATTTAGGCATATTGAAATGGTGAATGTGAGCCTTGTGACAATGAAAAGGTACTAAACTGAAGGGTTAATCCATGAGTGATATTTTTTAAGTGAAAATAATAGTTTGTCATGTACTATTTAAATTTATCATCTACAATATTATTATAAAATTATCTTAGGATCAATTCTCATGTAGGATAAGTGATTAATTGCTGTAAATTCATGAAATCTAAAGGATTATGAGTTAAAATATCCAACTCATGACCTTCAGTTGGTATTAGTGGTTCATGCACTTTTTAGTTGGAGATAGTTCCATATTTATATAGAGTTTGTACTATAAACATAGCATCCAAGTCTACAACACATTTTCACTTAGCCTAACTTCAATTCTCATCAATAATGTTGGATGGAGTTCCTATATGAGTGCCACCTTAATATAAATTATATAAAATAGAATGAAAAAAACATAAATTAATTGAGTATGAGATGAAATGAGTTTATAATAATTACTATCATAGATGCATTGAAGAATGAACCTACTGATCTTGTAGCAATAACTCTTTGGATACATGTTTGGGATATGATCCTTGGGAAGCTTTCTAAAGGTTTTTTTATTAGGAGTTTTTTCGAATGTTGGTTTCACATAGGATCTTAAAGGTAAAATTTTCAAGCTACTCCTTAGTGTCAAATTATATTTTTAAGGCATATAGTGTGCATCTGTGTGTCTAATTATAGTAGGCTATAAAAGTTAGTGTTATCATAGGCTCATTATTCCCCTATTTGAATCATTTTGAGGTGAATAATATGCATGTAGAGTTAAGGTAGTTATATTTTTGGGTCAGTATATAGTGAAAAATTATAAATTTTTTTATTCATTTTATTGAGTTATAATGATTCAAAGTTGAACATCAAAATATACCAGTCCTCTTTTACTAGCATGATATTATAGAATAGAATTGGGACACCATTTCTATGCACTCTATCATTAGTCTATCCAAATTTTATTATCATCATAATGTGATAATAGTAACCATGGAAATTTTCACAAAGGTGTCCCTTTTCTTAAAAATAAATACCACATATAATGTGATAGTAGTGATGAAAGTATTCCTTAATGACATATTTTGGTTGCATGGGATTCTAAGAAAGATCATACTTGATAGACACCATGTGTATCTTTATAGTTTCTAGACTAAAACTCAAAATAAAATGGGCACTCAACCCAACCCCAACACCTCATATTAAATAAATATCATTGGTAAAATGGATATAGTTAACCATATGTTGGAGGATATGTTTTGCATGTATATGATGGATTAATAGTCACAATATGAGGATTACCTCTACTAGGCTTATTTTTCATACAATAATGGTTATCATAGATTAATTGATATAGGTCCATATTAGGATATTTATGGAAGATCATGTAGGACTCCTTGAAGCTAGGATAGGATGGAGAAAAGAGTAATGATTAGTACTTGTATGTTATAAGACATGACACACCAAATAGTACTCATCAAAAAATGCCTTTAACAAGTACACAATTAATTAAATAATTACAATGATGTAAAAGGAGATATTAGAACTTTATAATTGGTTATAATGTATTTCTAAGATTTCATATTTAAAAGATTATTAGGAACATCCTACTTATATATTGACTAAAAACCTATATCTAATACTCACAATTGAATAAAATGACATGTATTGATTACATAAGCACAATATTACAACTTTCCTTTTAGGGAAGGAACACTCTCAATTTCAAGCCACTTCATAAAGGATACCTCCTTGATAAAATATCATTCACAAATGACTTCTTGGTTGATCAATACTTAACCCAAGGCCCTTATCTATATAATATCTAAGCACAATTCAAGCCACTAAGTAGTGCTAATTAGACCCTATCCTAATTAAGGTATTCTTAGTGGCCAAACAACCCCAATAATTTATGATTAGTTAAAAACAACCTATAATGACCACTAACCCCATTAGTATTATATTAATCACCAAGAGGATGTGTCCCAAATGTTAATATCTCTAGTTGTACATATAATATTACATAGATCAATGCATATGCATAACATTTCCCCTATAGGTACATTAAATTCCACCCTCTTAAAATGTTTCACCCTTAAAACAATATAAAAAATAGGATTATGACCAAATGGAGGCCCATCCATGTGTTTTTTACTTCCACTTATTTGTCATGTGCTTATATAGGAGCATATATAATAATAGTGCCAAAAAATGACTGAAGCATAAGGTGGATGTTTAAATGGAACATATGAATTAACACCAATATAAAATAGGGTAATTTATAGGTTATATTTGAGCACTAAAATTTTAAGCTTAACGATCATCTCCTCAAAGATAAAATGAAAGTGCAAAAAATAATCAGTCGATGGAGTCAACTAAGGGACAATGAATGTAGTAGTGCTTCCCCATGTTATGGGGAGGGGATGTTTTTTGAAAACCCCATTGACACACATTGGTTATGGAGTTAGTGGCACTAATGAGATATGCATATAAATTTTTGGGTGTGAAGTAGAGGGATTTAAAGATTTAGTTGTCTTCATGGGTGTTGTTATTTGCTTGGGCTTTATAGGTGCTTGTGTGGGATATTTGTGTGCATTATTAGGCTCATATATTTCATACATGGGTGTTTTTGGTTCTTGATGCTAAAATAAATCATTATAATTGTCACTACAAATATCCTCCAAATCAAGCCATGCATTTATTTCCCATTCATATTTAGCTATGATATGGGAGTGGATAATAAATTTATCAACATTATTCATTATTCTCGTTGTAATTTGAAAAAAATAAATTTTTAGGTCCTCTTTAAGAACATCCTTTACAATCACATTATTTTTATACTTGGGTGATTCTATATCTTACTTTGCTTTTTTGGGGGTTTAGAGAGGAGGTGTTATGTTGGGATGTGGGAATACAAACCTTAGTGCCCCATTGTGATGTTGATATTTTATGCGGTCTTCTAAGAGCTTATAAAATACCAAGGTTAACATCAATGTGTGAGGGTGGAACATTCTAACTTATGCTCAAATTTCCTCCTTGATTCCATTAATGAAGTAAGTTATGATGAAATTAAGTCAAGGGCATGACTGATTGATAATATAACTAAATTGACTGATTTATAAATTGAATAGACACCAAATTCAATTGACTAATTAATAAATTGAATAAACATCAAATTCAACTAAAAATTCATATTTACAATAATATGGAATAAAAAATGATGTGCAATGACATTATTTTGATCATTTCAATAGTGGACAAGTACAAAAATCATTATGACATTATTCTAAATTTCTCTTTGTATATTTATTTTGGCATATTGTCTAGCCTTACCACTCAACCCATTCTAAAACCATTATGTCTTTCATGTATCACTTTGAGGAGGTATGTTACTAACATTACTCATGTTCTATATTGTTTGACACTATATGTGGTTGAGGATGTGTAGTTGGCACTAGATCCCATACACATATGAAAGTAGTGGAGGTTGTTCCTTTGTGGCCAAGAGTTGGAATATACCAAGTTCTAGTGGGATAGGTGTGATAATAAACCAACATATGGGAGGATGTAACACCAATTTAATTCCATTTCCCCCAATTAATTTAGTAACTTATGCAAGGAAACTTATGTAAGTGGACGAGATGTTATGCCCAATTTATTTCCTATACATTTCTAATTTTTTTGTATCATATATATAATTAGAATATGTTATATATATTTTAAACATATATTGCCTATGATTATATTATTTTAGTGATAGTATGTATTCTTGATTACCATGTTATGAACTTTTGACATAGAGTATAGATATATTAGGACTAGATATTATATAGTTTATTTTGTTATCCATGATTAAAATAATGTGAGGTATTGAGGTTAATGCTTATGCAGTACATTATTCCATAGAGATCAAAATATTATGATACATGGTTAACATAATTTTTCTTATTGGGATATGATATTATATGTGATGTATTTTTGTAGAAAATTAATTTTATCATCTTGGGTATTGTTTTTAGGATATATAAATACTAATTATCATGCTAACACAATTTATTATAATATTTTATTATTAGTTATGGATTTATGTATTGGAGGTATTCCATACTTTTCATTGAGTGTGTAGCTTATAGGTGTAAATTGAAGTGCTTAAAAATGAGTACATAAATATTAGGGGATAACCTTTTTTTTGTGCTATTCACAATCGATCTTAGTCTAAACCTTGGAAAGTGAATGTTACTATGTTATATAAATGTCATTTGTGTGAAATTATGGCTTTAAATTATGATTTTAGTGTATATTTATTTGATTTAACAAAATGTGACAAGTGTATGTTGAGTGTGTTCCAAGTCTAGTGTGATGTGGTGTCCTTGTTCCATGAAACCAACCTTTTATATGCTTAACCCATTATTTCAATTTTGAGGTTGAATTTTCATTAATAAGTTAAAAGGATCAAAGGTGTATATAGGGTGGGATGAGTGATTGACAAGTATTTTCAAAATTTTAAACTCGGATTTTGGCTTTGAGGCCACTTTTAGAGGATTATTTTAACTATGTTCATAAGGGTTGGTGAAGGTGTGACTACCAAATAGCTTTAAATCTCTTTTAGGTCCATAGAGCCTCAAAATTCAAATTTGAAAAGAGAGCCAAAAGTGCTTGAAAATTAACTATGAGTGAATGAAGAAGAGAGATGTAAGAGTTTTATATAAATTAATTTGTTAGTAAATTAATCTCATTTATAAAATACAATGATAGGTATTAGAAAAGGAGAGTGTGTCATATGTCAAGTAGAGAATGATTGGTAAAATACTATAGTTTTCTACACATGTAAGGAGTTATAAATTTGTTTTAGTATGGTTCTTGGTTTTGGAGAGTTTGGAGATAACTTGGGATAGGAGAGATAGGAACATGGTTAAAGGAATAATATTATAAGAGCTTGAGGTAGGCCATCCTCATCTTCAATCTTTATTATTTTTATTTATGAATATTTTTGACAAAATATAAGATATGTGTGAAATAGTTTTTATTTTATGTGCATCTTGTTAAAAGTTTTGTTTTCTACCCTAAAACCCATGGGAATATTGAGGGCCTTTTTTTCCTTGTGTTTGATTTTTATTTCCTTAAGAGAAAACTACTTAATGTATTTTTTTTTTTGGAATATGTTATTGTGTAAATTATTATTATGTGATAATACCCAAGTTAGGCTCATGCTTAGGAGTTGAAAAAGTTGGTTACCCTCTTTATTTGTGATTGAGGCACAAAATTTTTTTTGTGAGAGTGGGGATGGCATAGGAAATACATGTGTATGTATGGGATAGAATAACCAATAATAATAATCCCTTTTCTCTCTATGGACTAGGATACAAAAAAATATCACCAAACAAGATCCAACATACTCTTCAATGATAAATTATCAGTGTTTAGGGTGGTTATAGATATAGTATAGGGACATACACACTCAATTTCAAGAGTACATGGTTCTAAATCATATGCCTAACATATAGATTATGGATATAACTAAATCCCAAGCTAATTGAAAATATAGAAATGAAAACAAAGTAGTGTATCAAGGATATAATAAGGATACCATGCGGAAAAAACTAATAAGTGTAAACTTATTTTAGGATAGTTGTAAATGCAAAATTGACAAGAAATTATTACTTTAATGGTCAACCATAAGGGGTCTATTCATCATAAAATCATAATTCCAAGCCTAACAATCCATATTTCTATACCAAATTTTTTAGTATGAAGAGAAACATATGTAAGTAAAATAACATGTTTTAGATAGATAAAATTAATCATTATTGTTTGACAACGTTTATCTTAGACATCCTTGCCTTTACTTGGTCTATTTACCATTTTTATAACCCATGATCTATAATAATGCATTCAATATCTTATAAACATAGTAAATATCACACAAACATCCATATTTCACTAACATTCATCCCTATTTATCCCAAAGTCTCCTGTTAAACTTGTCCTAATAGTTTCTTATCTTCTAGGAAAAGTTCAAACTAGCCAGATAGGGCTGCATTATGGCATTGTCCCCTAGTGTGACCTTATCTCCTACAATCCAACAATTACCATTTTGAATCAAGACATTCCACAACAACTCTCTCATGAATCTTTTAAATTTGATTAACAAAAATATTTGAAATATTCTCCTATAAAGTCACATCAA
The DNA here is from genome assembly GCA_037957365.1 of Torreya grandis. Taxonomy (NCBI): domain Eukaryota; kingdom Viridiplantae; phylum Streptophyta; class Pinopsida; order Cupressales; family Taxaceae; genus Torreya; species Torreya grandis. The sequence continues at coordinate 2,403,485 of JARHVA010002456.1, forward strand.
GTCCACTCATTACACCCCCATTGAATCTCTATATAAAAATCACGACATACTAAGAAAAAGAGAACTATTTATTCCTATTTAAACTCTATACCATTCTAACAATTTGTATCAAAGTCTAAATATTATTTATTGTAGGTCAATGACATCTATTATAAAGAATTTATATTAATAATCTAGTTAAATATTTTTATTTACATCATAACATATCACACAATCAATATATGAGGGAGAACTACATTATCGTAAGGCCCATTTGGTCTATGTAGGCAGTGCTCAATTATAAGGGGTTTTTAAGGTCATATTGACTAGCTTTACCCATTTTTATTCCCTTTTGTTATCTAATTATCATATAGTAAATGTGAAATAATAGGGTTTAGTATTTTTAAGTATCTCATGTGGAATGAGATCAAAAATCTAAATTCATAAAAATTATCTCAATCCTAGATCTTAAAACTAGTAATATAGTCACCAAGGACATGACCACAATCAAAATACAAGGGCACAATGTGTTCCTATCTACCTCTCGTGGACTTGTCCCAAAAGAGTGACAAATAATTTTTTGTAATATGAATATGTTTTAAATTATTTTTATAAAAATTACACTTACATAAATTATACACAATCAGATTTTTTTTGAGGGACAATCTCTAATCCTAGCTTAATTGACTATATTTAGCAAGGTCATGATTTCAATAAATTCTATATTTTAATATATATAACTATATTTTAATATCAATTAAATATTTATATGGATTTATATTTCAATATTTTAATTTAAATTAGTTTAATTCATTTTAAATCATAAATGGTTAAACATTTTATTGGAGTCGTTATTTTTAAAACATTATTTTTTCTTGATTTTTTGGACATGATTTTTTTTAAATTATTGACACTAAAAGAAAACAACCTTTGATCTTGGATAATAAATGATATAAAAGATTAAATTTCTTTGACCTTGAATTAAATCATACATTAAATAAATAGTCTTATCACCTTGAATAATTTTGATACATAAGCTCTTTCTTTTGACCTTAGGTTAAAATTTGCTTGATTTCAAAACACAAAAAATGTTCACCTTTATTTTTCATTACTTTTGCTTATTTTATAAACTATGTTCTGGTAGTTTTTATAATACTTAGTGAATTTCATTAAGGTATAAATGGTATCTATTTATAGAAATTATGGTGTGAAGGGTTTACCCCAATATTCAGATCCATAGTACATCACTAAACATGGAGTTTAGTTTGCATGTGCCACATGGTATATCAAAAACACATAGGGTCCCTTATTTACATCAACAAGAAGACTTTTTTATCTATCTAATTTATGTTAAACCTAAGAAAAATTTATCACCTAATAAATTTACTCTTAACTTACCCTCAAACATAAAGTTAGTGGGCTACAAATATGGTTCTACCTCTATAGTTAGTGTTTTGAAACATTGGGCCAATGATAATAAATGAACAATAAAGTATACATGAACTTGTAAAAATCATTTAAACCCTTTCCTATATCACCCTCATACCTATATTTTTTTATTGTATTATATTCATATACATTATGATTACTTGATTTAAATTATATTATATGCATTTATTGATTTACATTGTATTGTATGCATAGTATTCATAGACACTTAACATTGTCTAGATTAGAATTTTAGCATTAATTGTTTCATATTGAATTATCTTATTAATGGGTTCAATTAATTTAAGTATCTCTCATATGTTACATAGGATTATGCATTCTATTTTAATACCTATCATACTTTCTAAGATGTTATTTATTTCATTTCTACATGCTTCAAATTTTATCATGTTCTAAAGCTCAATATGGTTTTATATATACATATGTAAAAAAATATAAGCATGTCATTGGATAAGTATTGGGAAAGTATGCTCATTGAATTACCCATACTCTTTATTCTTATGCTAATAAAGGGTATACATGTCTTGGATATAACATCATGTCCTCCATTCATGGACTAAGTCAAGACAATTCATATTCCAATATAATATTTACTACTAATAATTATCATATTATCCAATATGAAAAGACTTGGAAACAAGAGATATCATATATCACATGGATATTTTAAAATTATTTTTCCTTCCTGACTTTGCACCATATTAAGGGGAGCATCAAGGTTATTATTTTATAATCCAAAAATCAATAAGAAATTCATGATCCAAATGATGATGGAAAATTAATAAAATATATGTGTGACCATCCTAAAAAGGTTAATTCATTATTATATATGGTTAGATATGAACATAAAAAAGGTACCCACTTAGTCTTCAAAATATATCCATGCCTATACCTATCATGCCACTTACACTCCTCTTATTACCTCTTAAAATGATACTCTATATTATACCATTATTTAATTATAAGATAAGTTATCCCATATTGACCAATCCATTTCTCATGCTAACCATTCCATGAATGTATGTTCTTTTTTACATAAACCCTTATCACTTGAAATCACATCTTATCCATTACTGATTGGATTTTTGGCTTCCAAGGTTACTATTTATGAAGGTAAAGGTCATCCTAAATATAATTTACATGCCTTCCATGTAGATTATCTACATTATGTAGATAATGATAAATTTTTGACAAATATTTTTCTAAGAAGTATCAAAGAATATATTCTTAGATGGTTCTAGGATCTTCCTCTTTAACCGTTAATGGATTTAAATTCTATGGAAAATCATTTTTTGATGCACTTTTCTATCAAAATTTGGGTAAAATTATCTTATTCTCAAATTTCAAAGCTCAAACAATGGTCTAATGAAGTAATCAGTTAATATGTGCTAAGTTATAAGACTATGTTTGCAAAAATGACAAATTAAATGGATGATAATAAGCTAAAAAGATATTTTAAACATAAATCTTTCTCCCTCTTCTTAAGGAGTCCATTATGTTTGATAAGTTTTAAATACTTTGATTAACTATGCTATATAGTCAAAGAGCATGAATTCAAATTAAAAAACTCGAGTATGTTTTAAATATTTATTCTACTTTAAATGTAAAGTTTTAAAGTAAGTTGAGAAAACCAACTAAAATAAATAAAAAAGTTAAATTTATAGTTAATGCTATATCACAACCTCCTCAAAACATTCAACTACAAGCTCTGCCAACGAGGTAATTATCAAGGTTTACATCACCTCCTCATATTTTATTAAAAATACTCTTGGAATGCAATGTAATAATTCTTACTCCACCAATGGAGATAAATATATATAGACCCAAATCCATCAATTTTTTTGGAAATGAATATTGTGATTATCATATATTTATTAAACATTCTAAATAAATATTTTTCAAGATTAGACACAAGATTCAATGTCAAATTGATGAAAATATCATAGATATTGGCACACATATTGAAGAGGCTAAGCCAAAATAAAATATTAATATAAAGCTTAAAATTTACAAAGACCTTTTTATAAATCATGAAGTGAATGATTAGGATAATTCTAAAATTCATTGTGCATAAAATTCTCGCCCTCTTCCTTCTACATATGGACACCCATTTGATATAATTATTTGTACTATTAAAATAAAATCAACATCACATCCTATGATCACCTTTAATGATAATGAAATTGTTGATGATGATTCAGATAGGCATGCACTATTTCATCTATCATTTGTTAAAAATTAATCCATCCATAATGTCATGATAGATAGTGAATCAAGTGGAAATGTCACACCATAACACTCATTTATTCTCTTGGTTATACATAAAAATATTTATAGGATACTTATAGATTTATAAAATAAATTTATGGGCATACACAACATACTCTTGGCCATATAATTATTCCTTCATAGTTGGGATCTCTCATAGTGCCTACTCCATTTATAGTTAGTGGATACAAAATATTATATAAAAACCTTCAACAATACATAAATGTCTCAAACATATGCATTATAATCAAGTGTAAAAATTTAAGGAATATAATATGAATATCCCTTATAGAAAATTATTTTTACTTAATCTATGGAACAACTACCTTGTACATTTATTGTGTAATATGGTAATTTTATAGTTTATATAACTATTCAAGATAATGATCTACATCTTCCAAAGCATAATATAACTTTTAATGATCAAGAACATGTTAGAGATTCACTTTTTACATCTTATTATAAGCATGATTTTGTTACACATGAACATTTTTTGTTTAATTCACATATCATGGTACATCCTACTAAGAATAAATTGGAACACATAAAGAGGCCTCCATTTCCTAAGGAAAAATAGGTTATTCAGAGATATTCACAACATGTATAGGTATAGGTTATTACATATCATTCTCATAAAAATGAGGATACAGGTTTACATGAGCATATGAGTATTGATTCAAAGGGTTATATATATATATATATATATATATATATATATATATATATATATATATATATATATGGTTCTTATTTAGATTCAGATGCATCTACAATTGACACTCCTTCATAATAAGTCACTTCTTCATAGCATGCCATAAGTTATACATGCATGCCCATAATTGATATCATTGGTTAATTACTTGTGATTTACTTGTATATATCTTATTTAATTTATTTTTAATTTTTATATCCCTTATCCAACCATTCTTATAGACCATTAGATATATTTTTAACTTTGGGTACCATTGGCTGAAAATTTTGTCAAGGGGAAAAATGTGGACTTTCAGTCAATAGCATGGGGATAGAGTCCCTTCATAATAAAAAAATGTGAGAAAAATTCCCTCTCATATGATCAGGTAGATCTACCTTTATTGAAAACCAAAAAGGGAAAGCAAAAAAAGATATATTCACAACTATTTTCAATAAAACAATTTTCAACAAATTTTTCATACATTTTAACCAGAAAGTACATAAAGGTGACCTAGAGGGAAATGAATGGAATTATATAAAGGAGTAAAAGGATAAAATAAAGGAGGATGGGATAATTGGCTGATTATAGGTAGTTAAATATATAAATCTTGCTATAACAATCCCAAGGAAGAAAAATGAAAAATCTAGGTATTTAAACACATGAGCTCACTAGAATAATATAAAAAGGGTGATCTTAGTAAAAGAAACCTTTATCATAGAAATGGGATAGGAAATACATAATATGGACATATGATCAAAATTCATACTCTAGAGATATTGAATAACACTAATAAAAGTGATAAATAACAACTTTGTATTTTCTCAAAAGAATGGACAAAAATATTATTCTTAATCCTCCAAGGTTTCATGATTATAACAACTCTTAATGAAGATTAAAAAGTAAATTACACAATAAAAATAATGCATTAATTAAATATATAAAAATAATTTTATAAAAAATTTAAATAAAAAGAATCAAAATGATTTGACATACCCATACATGTCATTCACCAAAAATATTCTTGGCATAAAGTCTTGTAAATTATTTTGGTATTGATCCTTCATGGGGATATAAAAATAGACTCCTTCCTTTCATCATTACAAAATTTCTTCCATTTTCAAATAATCCAACTCCTATAAATGAGACCTCAAAACCTATTTAAATATTATAATGGGTGGATACACTGTGTAACCACCTTTTTTTGTAATTTTAGGGGTTTGCAAAAGTGAATTATAAAAAATGCACAAATTAAAATATGAAAAAATGTGCTAATAATTTTTACAAGGTTTAAAAAGTGAAATGACCAATTTTTACAAATTTTAAAAGTTCATTTATGTTTTTACATGATTTAAAATTTACAAAAGTATGTTGAAAAATTTGCACGACTTGCAAAATTTAAATGACCAATTTGCAAAACTTTAAAAAGTGTGTTAGTGTTTTTACATGACTTAAAACTTGTAAAAGTACATCACCAAATACACACAACTTTAAAAACTAAAATGACCAAATTTTACAACATTCAAAAGTGAATTGATTTTTTTTCACACCCTAAGACTTAAAAAAGTTTGTTGACAAATTCACATGACTTACAAAACTGAAATGACCAATTTACATGACTTGAAAAAGTGAATTAGTGTTTTTTCATGACTTAAAACTTTCAAAAGTGCATTGGAATAATTTAAAAACTTTAATGATTGTAATGACCATTTTGCATGAATTTCAAAAGTGCATTGGTGTTTTTGCAATAAAAACTTGTAAAAGTGCATTGACAAATTTTCATGACTTACAAAAGTGAAATGACCAATTTTCACAACTTTAAAAAGTGCATTGATGTTTTTGCACGACTTATAACTTTTAAAATTGAAATGACCTATTTTCATAACTTTAAAAAGTGTAATTACCAATTTACATGACTTGCAAAAGTGCATTGGTGTTTTTACAACATGAAAATAGTGAACTTCACCCTACTTTTGTAACCGTGATTCTCTTCTTTGATTTTATAAGTTTAATGTAATTTTTTTTCACCATGTGTCTATAAGCTAAAAAATTATTCATCAAATCTAACACATAAAACAAGAGCCAAAATGGAGTTCATATGTAAAAGTTATGGACATAGGGAACTTGGATCCTACTTGGACACATTTTGAATTTCATCTTGCTTAGATAGTTATGATTATCCCCCTTTATTTTATAATTTCAAGATGAAGTTTAAGCACCATGGGTAATTAAATTAAAATGTTTTCCATCAAATTATCTATCCAACACATCAAATGAGAACCAAAATATAGTTCATATGCAAAATTTATGGATAGAGTGAACTTGTACCCTTATTTAACACGTGTGGAATTCTATTTGCTTTGATTTTTAATTTTATTTAAAAGTTTAATATGAAAATTTATCACCATTTATCCTTAACATAAAATGTTATTCATAAAACTATATTTCTAATGCACTAAATGAGATCCAAAATGGAGTTTGGATGTGAATATTATGGCCCAAGGGATATTGGACCCTATTTAGACATTTTATACTTATTAGGGTGTTATATTAAATCCCCTCTAATTGTAGGGGTGTCATATTCTAACCCTCTACTTGAAATGGTGTCAATTTATGCCAAGAAAAATAGTTAGGAAACTTTTTCTTCTTCCTTCATTATTATATAACCTATTAAGGAAATTTCAGAGGTAAGGCATTTCAAGTTTGACCAAGGAAGACTTTGTTCACATTTTTACTACCCTTTTTAAAAAACCCTTTGAATATTTGAAATATGAAGCAATATATGAGAAATTTTTCAAGTGTAGAATTGAAGCACAATTATGAATAAATTTTCCTTGAATCATTTGTGAGCTCTTCGACACTTTGAATTTGATTCCAATGATTACATTTGAAAATTCATCACAATCTCTTAATCAAGTATCTAAATTTAGGATTCTTTTAGTTCTATTGGCTAACCTTCATATATTTATTTTATATAGATTAATATTAGATCCAAATACTGCTAATAAACTCATTTAAATCCTTATTTTCTATCTTGTGTGATTTATCTGATATGAGGTGTGAAAGAAGAACTTGTGGTTTATCAATTATATTATCCCTCATTAATTCTCCTTTATAGATAAAAGGGTGTAAAACCTATATCTATATTTATCTAGCATCAAGCATCTTGTTTCGACTATATGATTAAACCATCATCTATAACCTTGTGTTCAAGTGTGAGACTTAGTTCCAAGGAGTGGTCAATGAATTACAAGTAATGAACCTTTACAATTTTTTTAGAATGCACAACATACCCTATATTATTCCTCATTAACTTCCTTTCTATCAAATGCAAAATATTAAAAATTAAATAGTGATATTGAAGATTCTTTCTTCTTTCACCCTCAAAAGATCACCTAGATCTCACATGTAAGAATAATCTTCATGTCATATACTACAAGTTGTATCTTTGAATTTATCTCCATTTTTAGCATGTTTTCCATGATGACAATAATATTAAAATGACATAATAGGAAAAAAATGAATCTATTTTTTTTTCATATCTTAGGTTGCAATCAAAATGGTCACCTGGTTCTATTAAAAGAGAAATTGTTGAGATATCCTCAACACCCCCAACATTGTGACACAAAAGTACTAAATTAGGAATGACCAAAATATTCTATTCAAATGTATATCCATCCAAAATTTTACAGTAAAAACCACTAAATGTATCACCATTTAGAAGCTCAAATGATAGTGCAAGATTTTATGCAAACTTTTTCACCTTGAACTCTTTAGATCCAATAAGTTAAACATTAAAAAAACCAATCCTTGTCCATTGGGATATGGATTCAGTGTCCATTTTACAAAAAAATACCATCCATGTCATTAAAACACCTCTAATTTCCTATGAGAGTGCAATTAGGGGTGTTTTCAAAAAAATTAAAATTTCCTAACAATAAATATCTCTAACTATGGGATTGCATTTCCTAAGGAATGTAAGAGAAATCTATAATCTCATATGATTTGTGCCTTATTACCATAAATTCTAGAAAACTTTTGTGTAGCTCACATTTGCACATCTTGATCCAAACAACTAACAACCACTTCTCCTATCTCAATCATATGAGAAATGAACATGTGTTGTCAAGACAAATCACATGTTTATAATAATTTGCATTTATCAATCTAAACAACTAAAATCTAGTTTGTCATTCCCAATCTATGAGAAATGAACACATGTTATCAGGAAAGATCCCTTGCTTTAAAAATTCTTCATGTTTACCACCTATTTACTTGAAAAGGTACATGAAAAACATGTCCATTTTATCTCTTGAGAAATAAACATTCATATCACCATTTTCATGATTACAAAATTTATTTTATGAATACATCATCAAATGTTTGTCTTGGAGACCCACTTGGAAAAAATTATTCAAAGGCTTTATTCTACATGTCATTTTAAATTTTGAAGAAACATTGTACTATATAATTGACATGGGGTTGGATATATTAAAATGATATGGGTTCAATACAGGTATTCAAAAAAATATGGATGTAAACACTGAGACATCAAATAATAATTATACATCCCCTAAAATATGATGCTTTAATATATTTTGAATCAACCATTATTTTGACATCTTTGTGAATTATGTGTTTGTCCACTAAGCATTTAAATGTTGGGAATATAACTATAATAATTTAAAGGCACAATAACCAATACATGGAGAGAAAGGGACAATAAACAACATATTGCATTTATTGAAAAATAACACGTGCACACCAAAATAGAAATGAGAAATTAAATAAGCCAAAATATGGAAAAAAAACTATTTATAGGGAGTAAAGGAAAATTAAAAGAATATAAAAAACCATGAAATATCTAGGAGAAGTACCTAACATTTTAGAATAGTGGATTTAAATTATGAGGTCTGAACACATTCAATGACAATGACCAAATGGGTGGGAAGAGAATGAACATACAATCACCATACATACTTAGATAGTCATAAATAGATAGATCAACAATTTCTTCAAGTTTTAGAATGGAATCATTTTTAACTTTATAATATTATATGAGCATTATTAAGTAGTACTTAACATATTTAATATATTCTTGAATGACTTTAGCTGAATGTTTTCTAGATACAAGATTTGAATCAGAGAGAAGTGTGTTACTTGTTTATTTTTGAACAAGAATAAAAATAGGTCTATGCTATATAATGGATTGAGTGTAGATATTATTTTCCACAATTTTTCATACTAAAGAAATGAATTCATCATTGAATGAGTTTTCATCATCATATTTGTTAATTTCTTCTACCTTGATAATTTCCATTCACTTGAAATGAAAATTGGGCACCATTAATTTTTCTCCACATTCACATCTAATTTGATTTCATTCTTGGCATAACTATGATATTAAATATGTGAAATCTTGACTACTTTAGATTTAAATCCTTCAGTAAAATCTTCTAAAATAAAACATGAAAAGGAAATTTGAGGAGAATCTTCACTTTTGACTATTAAGTCTTTCATTCTGGCACAAGATTAATATTCTTCTTTACATAAAGCTCGTTTCATGTTATCCTCACCTCCAAAAATAACAAAACCACATTCTGTATTATTATTTGTCTTTGTTTGTGGTTCAATCAATTGTTCTTCAAATAACCCTTTTTCTCTTATGACTATGAGGTCTTATGAATCTTATGAATAGGTAAATATTTCTCTTCTTCACCAAGGGGGAAGCTAAATTATTCATTTATACTATGATCAATCATTATTTATTCCAACTCTTCACCTTCTCCCATAATTATGAAGCTAAAACAATAATATGTGATACAAAGTAATTTATCTTTTTCTCTATTGAAGCTCTAATATGTTTGATGAAGATTTTTCCTTTCAAATAATTTTTATGAATGTTGAGGGATCTTGATTATATTAGATTCTAATGATTCATCACTACTAATAGTAGTTATTACATGTTTGAATCTTTTTTATTCAACAATCCAAATAGAATAATGCCATCTTAAGTTTCAATAGCTTCTTTTTTCACAACTTCTAACTCATTTACCTCATCCCTCATTAATATTAATTCTATCTCTAGGTGTAGAGAACCAATGAAGATAAAAATTTGATTTTTGTAACTTGGTTGATCCACTTCAAGAATCAATCTCAATAATTTATTGAAACCTATTATGAACTCTCTCATATGCTCATCTTCATGTGTCTAGATTTGGAAAAAATATAAAACAATGCATATATCTCCACATTTTTATTGAATTTATTCATTAAATTTTTCTTCAAAGAGTCCTAATTAACAATGCATCCATATTCTAGGTGTTAGAACCACTTAGCAGTAGGTCTAATGAGAGTTTCAAAAAAAAGTTTCATATCTACATCTTCATGCATAACTCCCAAAATTTATCAATACATTATGAAATCCAAGAAATGGTTATCTGTATATTGACTATTTTCATTAGAAACATCAGAAATCTCTTCCTTGAACCTAAAGGAAATGCATTATATTGGGAAAAAGCCAATGGTCTAAGTGTTTCCACAATGGGACATGAGAAACATTGGGATTGGGGTGAACCAATGCCATTTATTCAATAGAAAAGATGCATGAAATAGGCAATTCATCTTAATAGAATAAAAAACCTCCATTCTATGAGAGGTTACTTAAAATATGTGAAAAAAATATGCATAAAGCATCTTGATGCCTTGAAAAGTTGCCAAAAACTATTGGCTAAAAATAGTATCAGGAACACAAATGTGGAATTTCAATCAATAGTGTGGGGACAAAGTCATTTCATAAGTTAAAAATGTGGGGAAAAAATCCATCTCCTATTAGTAGGTGGAGCTACCTTTATTGAAAACTAAAAAAGGAAAGTAGGAAAATATCTTTTCATAGTTATTTAAATCAAAATCATTTTCAACAGGAGTTTTGTGCTTTTAGGTAAAAAGTATAGAAAGGTGATATAAAGGGAATTGAATGGAATGGTGGAAAGAAGGAAAAATAAAAATTAAATGAGGAAGGGACAATGGATGATTATATATATTTGAACATATAAATTTTTTTATAAAAATCTCGATAATGAAAAATGATAACTCTAGGTAGCTAAACATAGATACTCATTAGAATAATCTGAAAGGGGTGATTTTAGTAGAAGAATCCTTTATCATTGAAATGGGATAAGAATTCATATTATGGATATAGGAACATAATTCATACACTAAATATATTGAATAATAATATGAAAAGGGATTAAAAAACAACTTTGTATTTACTCAAAAGAATGGACAAAAAGCCTATTCTTAACCCACCAAGGTTTTAGAATTATAAAAAATGTTAATGCAGATTCACAAAGAAATTTTACAATAAAAAATATGCATTTTTTGACTATCTAAAAATAGTATTTTAACCATCAACTATCAATGACACTCTCAATGGAACTATCAATGACACTCTCATGTTCCCACCTAGAGTGAATTCAAACTCACTTTGAGATCAATCCTTCCCTTCACTTTGTCCTTAATGTTATTTTGAGTCTATCCATTTTCTAGATAATTTGGTGTCTGATATGCCAAAGAAGGATGTTTTTGGTATTTTTGGTGTTATTTTTCATGGATATGGATTCAATAATGGGAGTGTGCCTATGCTTCCTCTGAGCAAGGTTGATGACATCCCTAAATCTTTTATGGAATCACTTACATGGCCTATTAATGAGGTGCTTAAATTGTTGAACCATACAAATAGTCCCCTTAAGGTATCATTCTCTAGGGTCTCCCTTATCAATGTGGTAAAATATTAAGCTTGGTTTTTTAATATAGGTATCATTTTCAAGTTCATTAAGAGTAGGCTAATGTTTTTTAGCCTCTTTAGATAGATTGAGTAACTTTAGAAGCCCATTATAATAAGATATTTGGTTATCCACCCCTATCCTAAAGGATTTTTCATCATTGATTTTGATAAGATTGCTGACCAAAATAGGATTCCAGATGATTGTTGGGCTTATCACAAGGGCTTGCTTTTGATGAAACCCTAGTACCCAACATTTAATCCCATGTCTGAGTGTTTTAATATCAAACCAATTTGTGTTAGATTTCCCCATCTCCCTCTCTAATTGTAGATTGGTTCTTCCATCAAATTTATCAAAGACTCCTTGGTTGAAATTTTGCCGGTTGACTCTTCCACTTTGAATCTTTATCATACAAATTTTACTAGAATATTTTCTACTATTGATATTTACAAAAATATCCCAACTTAACTAAAGTTAATGGTTGGTGATCACTCATGGCTTCAACCTCTTGATTTTGATAAATTTCCATTACATTTTAGTAAATGTTTCAAAATGGGCCATGTGGTGGAATCTTGTAGAAACACTAAGAGTAAAAAGGTAAACTATTAGTGAAAGAATACCCCTACCATATTCATGTTACAAGCTCAATTGGTTCAAGTGTTTCTGAACTTGCATCTAAATTGGTTTGTAATCTCTATGAGGATGACCTATTAGACTCTACAAATTCTCCCATAAACACTACTTTGGCTCAAGTTAAACCATGAGGCAATTTTTTGGTTTTGGACCTAGTTTAGAGGTAACTTATTGCAATCCCCAACAAATTTCCAATATAACCCCTTCCCTTGCTTCAAGATTTTTGGGGACTCATGAGAGCTATTCAAAATAAATTTCTCAATATTTTGAACCATTGTATATTGATTTTATACTATATTCCTAGCTACTAGGTAAAAATGTCAATTAGATTAATGTCTGAAAGAAGTGGAGAAGGAAAAATGTTAGACTTGGAAATTTCAAATATGACTCTTTAATTTGGTAAGAAAATTTATTTTAAGGTTGAAGTTATTTGATCACCTTGGGTTATCACTATATAACTTTTTGGTAGTTAGGCTCTTTGTTGTGATTGTAGGGGGTTCCTAGGTGGTACCATAGGGTTCCCCTATGGACTTCAACTCTATTCTTGTCATTATTTTGGTCACTCTTATTGTTTTAGGGCCCTGGACCCCCTCTTTTTCAACCCATGATGGTTATCGCTCATGTCCTTAATCAAATATTTGTTTAGGGTCCTTATTTTATCTCTTTAGGTTCCTTATCATTCCTTTATTTGGGAGTTAGTTTTTTCCTTGATCTATTATTTATCTATTACCTTCATATGTATAATAGTGGAGACATGGGCCTCTTTTTTTGTCTGGGACTAGATTCCAGACCTATAAAAAGTGGATTTAACCTTAATTAGAACAATAATACTTTAAAATTTTGAAAGAAGAAAAATCAAAATGAATTGGCATTCTCATGTATGTCATTCACCAAAAATATTCATGGCACAAAGTTATGTAAATTGTTTTTATATTGATCCTCCATGGGGCTATAAAAATAGACTCCTTCCTTCCATATTTCTAAAAGCTATACTATAAAAAATACAGCCCCTTAAAATTAGTCCTAAACACCTATTTATATATTAAAATGGTTGATTACATTATGTAACTAGATTTTTTTAGTTTTATGGGCTTTAAAAAGAATGTTAGAAAAAAATGGACAAATTAAAATATGAAAAAAATATATTGAGCAATTTGCACAACTTGCAAAAGTGAAATGACTAATTTACATGACTTTTATAAGTGCGTTGGTGTTTTTTCTTGACTTAAAACTTAAAAAGTGCATTAATAAATTTTCATGACTTGAAAAAGTGAAATGACTAATTTTCATGACTTGAAAAAGTGATTTTGTGTTTTAAAATGAATTAAAACTTGAAAAAGTGCATGGACAAAGTCACATGAACTGTAAAAGTGAAATGACCAATTTACACAAATTGAAAAAAAATGAATTAGTGTTTTTGCATATCATAAAATTCAAAAAATTGCATTGATATATTTACACAACTTTCAAAAGTGTAATGACTAATTTTCATGACTTGAAAAAGTATATTGGTGTTTCTACATAACTTAAAACTTTTAAAAGTTCATTGACAAATTCACATGACTTGTAAAAGTGGAATGCCCAATTTGCATGATTTAAAAAAGTGAATTGGTGTTTTTCATGAATTAAAAGTTGAAAAAGTGAATTTACATACTCTCAAATGTTAAAAAAGTGTAATTATCAATTTTCACAACTTGAAAAAGTGTGTTGATTTTTTCATACAACTTGAAAACTATGAACTCTGGCTTGTTTATACAATTGTGATTATCCCCTTCAATTTTATAAGTTCAATATGAATTTCTTGTATGATGGATCCTTTAGGTAAAATTTTACTCATTAAATTATCTATCCAACACATAGAACAAGAGCAAAAACATAGTTTGGATGCAAAAGTTACGGATTGAGGGAACTTGGACCTTTATTGAACACATATGGAATTTTGCCTTGCTTAAACAAATGTGAATATCCTCCTTGATTTTAGAAGTTCAAGATGAAAGTTTCTCACGATGGATCCTTAAGGTTAATTTTTTTTCATCAAATTTTATTTCCAACACATTTAATTAGAGGTAAAACATGTTTAAAATGAGAAATATATGGCCTAAGGGATATTGGACTATGTTTAGACATTTTCTACTTATTGGGGTTTTATATTATGATCCCTCTGCTTATAAGGATGTCATATTTTGACCCATATACTTATAGGGAGTGTCATATTTTGACCCCTCTACTTTTAAGTGTGTTATATTTTGACCCCTCTTCTTACATCATGGTCAAATTTTGACCGCTTTGCTTGTAGAGGTGCTAGATTATATTAAGAAAAACACTTAGTAAACTTTTGCTTCTTCCTTTATTCTTATGGAATATTTTGGGGAGATTTATAAGGTAAGGCATTTAAATTTTGAGCAAGGAAGAATTTTTTCACCTTTATATTACACTTTATTATACACCCTTTTCATACTTAAAATTTGGAGCAATTTTTGAGCAACTATTCAAGTCGAGAATTGAAGCATAACTATGAAAAACTTTTCCTTGAATCCTATATGAGCTCTTCAGAACTTTTAATTTACTTACAATATTTGCATTCACAACTTCATCACAATATCTTGACCCAGTATCCAAATGTAAGATTATTTAAATCATCCAAGATTCATAGCTTGATTTCTTATAGGATAATATTAGATTCAATGATTGATAATAGGCTCATTGCAAGACTTATTTTCTACCTTGTGTGATTTATCTAATATGATATCCATTACATGTGCAAGAGGAACTTATGCTTTATAAATTGTATTATCCTTCATGAATCTCCTTTATATGTCTGAGGGTGGAAAACTTATATGTAGCTTTATCTAGAATCAATAATCCTATTGTGACTATATGGTTAGACCATCATCTATAACCTTATTTTCAAGTGTGAAACTTAGCTCTAAGGATTGGTCAATGAATAGTAATCAATGACCCTTCACAATCTTGTTATATTGCACAACATACCCTATACGATTCCTCATGAACTTCTTTTCTATCTAAATACAAAATATGAATAATTCAATAGTGATACCAAAGATACTATCATCTTTGACCCTTGAAAGATCTCTTGGATCTCACATGTAAGAATAATCTTCATGCCCTATATTACAAGTTGTATTCTTGAATTTATATCCAATTTTAGCATGATTTCCATGATGACAATAATTTTTCAATGACATAATAGGAAACAACTGATCTTATAATATTTAATACCTTAGGTTGAATCAAAATTCTCACGTTTTCTACCAAAAGAGAAATTGTTGAGATATCCTCAACATCCCCAAATTTTTGACTTAAATTTTTTGAATTAGGGCTGACCAAAATATTATATTAAAATGTATATCCATCCACAATGTTACTATGAAAACCAGTAAATGGATCACCATTTAGAATCTTGAAGGATAGTATAAGATTTGATTAAAATTTCTTAACATTGAACTTTTCACATCCAATAAGTGAAGCATTAAAAAAACCAAGCCTTGTCCATTGGACTATTAATTTAGTGTCCATTTTGAAAAAAAAAACAAAAAAACTATTGTCTATGTCATTAAAAACCCTCAAATTTATCATGAGAACATATTTGGGGGTGTTTTCATGAAATATAATATTTCACAATATAGGTACTTACCCTATTAGTTTAAAAATTGATTTTGAACAATAAAACACACACATATTTATGGAAATCCATTAATTACTATTGCATTTATTATGTCACTTAATGATATCATATTTTTACCTTTCACATAAGCAAATTTAACCTCTTCCCAATTTGAAGATCATGTACATTCTTACATATTTTAACTACATTGACATTATTAAAAGTTACATAATAATAATAATAATAATAATAATAATAATAATAATAATAATAATAATAATAATAATAATAATAATAATAATAATAATAATAATAATAATAATAATCATGATGGAGAGTGACAGTGATGTGTAGGAGATTTTTTTGAATCATGAATCTAAAAGGGAGAAGGGGATAGAGATGGGACTAGGTTTTGATAACATATAGTGGATTTTGATCCCCATATGGTTAGGAAAAAGCTTAATATAGAAGGATAACCTAACAATACTAATAAAAAGGTAATATCAATAGGTAAAGAAGTGGTCAAACCTAAAGAAGGTAAGTTTCCTTGGATTTTTAAACATAAGGGTTTGTCAAATTATAAGAAGGAAATATTCCCCATAAAATAATTTTGAACCATTATAGATGGTAAAGACTTTCATATTAATGTTTTTGAATCCCTCATTAACTAATATTCCTCTAGAATGGACTATGCTCTTGTTGTATAGCTTATGGTGGCCAAACCTACCATTGATTTGTTCAGATCTTGGGCCATGGAAAAATGGAAACCTAAAGGTAACATGGAAACACTAGTAACAATGAATGGATTTTTCATGATCAGACTCAACAACTCTAATGATTATGCCTAAATATTAGTATGAGGCCCATGGTTCTTTGGAAGATTAGGGATTTTACTAAATAAATGGCATCCAATTTTTGATACAAAGTTAGATAACATTAATGTAATGCTCATCTAGGTTTGGCTTCCTGGTCTTCTAATTTAGCTATGGGATGAGGACCTTTTTATCAACATAGCCAAGAGTTTTGGGTATTTGATTTTATATAATTTGACTATAAAATCCATATCTATGTTTTTTCATGCATGATTATATGTAAACACATATGTGAACCAAGATCTTCCCTTTTTGGTTTTCTTACACACTCATTTTGTCATCTAGAACTAAAATTAAGTTTGAAAAATAAGTTCTACTATGTGATAATTGTCATAAATTAGGTCACTTGACTAAGGTTTTTCCATCAAGAAATAAGACTAAGATGCCTAATCATAATCCATTTTAGAAAAATAAAATGAGGGGTGGCTTTTAAGTATAATGAAAAAAATCAAGATTTAAAGGAAAACAAAAAGTATATGACAAAAGAAGTTTTATCACATGAGATTTATAAAGATAAGGTGTTATATATAGAAGGAGAAATGATATTAGAAAAGGTAGATCTCAAAGAGAGCAAGAAAATAGGAGATAAAAAGAAGCCTTCAGAATCATTTGACTCTTTAACAAAAGAAGTAAGACAAACCCATAGTATAAATATGGATCTGGTAAAATACTTATAGATAGAGATGGACTCCTAGAGGGTTCAAATTGATAATGCCAATTATAAGAAAATTTATGAGTTATATTCAATAGTCTTGAAGATAAAAGAGAGGTCATATAAGATCCTACCTAAATATCATTTAAAAAATATGAATAATTTTAAAATTCTATCATAGTTGGAAAAGGATCAATCATTCATTCAAGCTCAACAAGTTCATAATTTTCAAGTCATAAGTTTGAAGTTAGCTGAGGAAAAATTAAAGGCTACAGATATAAATCACGTAGTATCTTGCTCCCCCAAAGAGTCTCAAGAGGATTTGGTTGATTTTCAATAAATTATCTCAACCCCTTCACATATTAAAAAATCCAAATTAACTTCTTCTATAACCACCAAAAGAAGTTTCAAATGTTTGGCTATCTGTTCTCTACCACAATTAGGAAGGTCTTTTAAAATTGAAGTTCTTAAAAATAATAATGATGTTGAAATTGTTTATGAAATTCAAACTACACTTATTTTTAAGAGAGGTAATCCTTCTCCTTTTAGTTATTAGTGCTAGTCTTTTCATGGAAATTAGAGGAATGCATAGTTATTCTAAATAGAAAGCTCTTAGAGATTTTAGGAGAAGGATTAAAAATCATATCTTAGCCATTCAAGAGTCTAAAATTTATGATGTTTTCTTTGATTTAAACAAAAAGGCCTATTGTAAGGATGTTGGTAGTGTTTGTGTTATTTTGGCTAGAGCTTCTGGTGGTCTCATCACCTTTTGGGATAGTAAAAAACTAATTGGGTATTCTTTATATAAATCACCTTACCATCTGGATATTTTTTTTATAGACTTCTTAAATGGTAGTTAATGGATTTTTTCCAATATTTATGCTCCTGAATTTGTACTTGCTCATAGAAAATAATGGGATCATTTAAGAGATTGTAGGAATACATGCAAGTATTTTTATTGGGTCATGGCTAAAGATTTTAATTTTCCTCTTTATCTAGGTGACAAAAGGGGGAAATTATGTTTTTTTAGATAGTGTGGAATATTTATATTCTCTAATTTATGATATTGGTCTTCTTAATGTGGAATTAAAAGGTTCTAAGTTTACTTAGAGCAATAAGAGATTAGGTGAACACTTAATCCAAATGTAGTCTGAACATAGTTTTAATTTCTATGGATTGGTTGGATTAGAAGGATTTTATTCTAGAATATTTTCCTCACATAGGGTTTGATCATAATCCCATGGATTTGAAAATAGTAGATAAATATGCTAAAAATGATAGATGTCCTTTTATAATGGAACACATGTGGTTCAACTATCCTTATATTTATGGCCTAATTATGGAATGGTGGTCTTTGGTGGTGCATGGATTAGCTATGTTACATTTGGCTACAAAAATGAAAAATGTCAAGGTTAAAATTAAATAATGGAGTAAAAAAGTATTTGGAAATGTTACTATTTATAAAAAATCTTTAAAAGAGGAAATTTTGATGCTTAAATCTAAAATAAAAATTAATGGTTATAATATGGTTACCCAAAATAAAAAAAATAGATCCTTAGTAATTACATATGATGGCTAATAGATAAGAGAGTCTCTGGATTAAAAAATATAGGAATACTTGGCTTAAGGAGGGGGACAAAAATACTCATTTTTTTCATATGTCAACTTTGCAGCATAGAGATCACAATTCAATTAGGGAAATTAAGGATAGGGAAGGTCAAATCATATTTGACAAGGATTTCATCAATCAAGAAAGTGTGATTTTTTAAAAAATCTTTAAAGATAATTTTAGAAGGAATATCTAATATGATCAAGAATTTTTAAATGTTATTCTAGAATTTATGTCTTAGGAGGATAATCTATCTCTTATTGATACTATTTCTAATGAAGATATTAAAGTTATAATTTCTAAAATGAACCCAGATAAAACTCTGGGCCCTGATGGTTATCCTATAGTTTTTTAATTTTTTTTTTGGGATATTATTAGAGAAGATGTGGTGGGTGTAGTAAATGAACTTATAGAATCCTCTTAGATGTTAAAATAATTCAGCCACACTTTCCTAATCTTAATTCTTAAGAAGGAAGGTGTTATTAATTTTATTGATTTTCACCCTATCAGTCTTTACAACTCAATATATAAGATTATCACTAATATTTTCTCTTTAAGATTAAAACTTATTATGGAATCTATAATTGATACCAAACAAGGGGGTTTTATGTTTGAAAGATAAATACAAGATGGAATTATTATGGTTCATCAATCTATTCATTTTATCAATAAAAGTGAAAGGGATGGAATGGTGGTAAAACTTGACATGGCTAAAACTTATGATAGATCAGATTGGATTTTTTAGATAGAATCATGAGATAGTTTAGATTTCAAGATAAATTTTGAAAAATTATAAGATCTTGCATATCTACTTGCATGTTTTTAGTTTTATTGAATGGGGTGGATCAAGGCTTATTCAAAAGTGTTAAAGGAGTCAGATAAGGGGATCCACTATCACCTTTCCTTTTGATCATTACAGATGAATCATTGAATATATTTATCTCGACTATAGTGAGAAATGAGGAGTTAAAAGGTTTTAAGCCTACCAAGAATGTAGATTTTTTATCTCATCAGTAAATTGTGGATGACATTATTGTTATGGTAGAGGCATCCATCATGGAAGCCAAAATTTTAAAGCAAACTCTACACATGTATGAACAATATTCTAACTAAAAAGTGAATTATGAAAAAAATTATATATTCTTCTTTAACACATCGATGGGAAGACAAGCTATAATAGTGGAGATTTTGGGATATCAAATTAATTAAATTCATTATTCTTATTTGTTCATGCCTCTTTTTTATATAAATCAACCCCTTATAGCTTGGAACTTGTTTGTGGATATCAGAGTTGTTGCCACAATCTGGATAATGCGAGTGTAATGAAGATGTGATCACACGAGATGAAGCAAGTGCACACCACTTAGATTGTAAAGCAATTTGAAAATAACACAATAAGAGAAATTGCATAAGATAAAATGGAGAAAACCAAAATCTGATTAACATGAGATGGCCAAAGTGAGGACTACAAATAGGAGAGTATGAAAGTAACTCCTCCACAAAAGGTGGACAAGGAAACCCAAGAATAGAATGTAACTCCTCCATGAAAGGTGGTGACAAGGTGCTAACAATAGAGAAGTAACTCCCATCAAGGGAGTTACTTATGACATTCTTATGACACCTATGACACATTTATGACACACACCTTCACATAAGCTAGCCTATCCCACAAATGTAGGAAAACTCCATGTATGCACAAGAAATACAATTTCCCTAATTAATAAATAGGTAAAAATAAAAACCTACACTAATACCCCCCATAAGTGTAGCTTAGGTGGGCAGTGTGGAAATATAAAATGGGTGTCGACAACTAGGCCTGATGAGGTACCCATGTACAAATGCAATCTCCCATAAGATAGAGAAAAGGAGAAAACCCGTAGGAAAAAACTCCCCCCAAAAGAGAGACATAAAAGAAAGAAGAGGCTAGAAGGCCCCCCTTGAAGATGATGCTACTACAGATGTGGACTGCACCCCAAGAAGAGCTCATAGATGAATGAACTTGCTCTCGGTGAAAGGTTTGGTGAAGATGTCTGCAACTTGCTCTAAAGACTGGCAAAATATCAAGTCAATGACCTAACTATGAATAAGCTCCTAAATGAAATGCATGTGAATCTCTATGTGCTTGGTCTATTAGTGCTGAATTAGATTCTTACAAATTTGTATAGTACTCTGGTTGTCACAATAAATGATGGTGGGCTACCTGATAGGAATGCCAAACTCAGCAAGAATCCCCTAAAGCCAAATAGCCTCAGTATCTGCATTAATAGCTCCCCTTTACTCTACCTCTATGGATGATATAGCAATAGCTTTCTTCTTCTTGCTTACCAATTGATAGGACTAGAACCTAGAGAGAAACTATAACTAGAAGTGGACTTGTGAGTCTGTGAATCACCAGCCCAGTCTGAATCTATATATCCAACCAAGTTAACCTCTATGCCAAATTTATAATGAATCCCATATCTCTGTGAACCTTGTATGTAATGCAAGATCCTCTTAGCTACTTTCCAATGTAGCTCATGAAGTTCTTACATGAATCTAGAGATAAGTCCCACTGTATATGATATGTTAGGCCTAGTGTGAGTCAAGTAGATGAGACTACCAACAAGTTGGTGATATCGAGTGGCATTAACCAATGGTGAAGAACAATCAGCCTCAAGCTTGATTCTTGATAGAAAGGGAGTCGGAGATGGCTTGCAATCAACCATGTGAAACTGAGCCAATAAGTTAAGAGCATGATTAGGTTGAACAAGAGAAATCCTTGAATCTAACTGTGAGATATCGATGCCAAGGAATTAGTGCAACAAACCCAAGTCTGTCATGTCAAATCTATCATGAAGAGATGCCTTCACCATTACAATAGCCAATGAACTCCCGGTGATCAAAAGGTCATCAACATATAGAACCAAAATTGAGAGAAAATCATCCTGCCACAAGAAGTAGACATTGGGATTAGAATGACACCTAGTGAAACCCATTGTGAGAAGGAAGGAATCCATCTTGGCATACCAAGCTCAAGGGGCTTGTTTGAAGCCATAGATATATTTCCTAAGTCTGCATACTAAGGAAGAATCCTAAACAAATCATGGTAGCTACTTCATGTAGATCTCCTCCTCTAGGTCTCTATGAAGAAAGGCACTCTTCACATCCATCTGATGCACATCCCAACCTTGTGCTATGGCAATAGCCAAGGTGAGTCAGATAGAAGTCATCTTTGCAATGGGTGCAAAGGTCTTTGAGTAGTTAATGCTTGCCACTTGTGAGAAACCCTTGGTGACAAATCACATCTTATACTTATCAATTGATCCATCTGCTACAAACTTGGTCCGATATATCCACCTACATCAAACCATCTTTCTTCCCTTAGGAAGTGAAGTCAAATCCCAAGTGTGATTTTTGATTAAGGAAGAATATTCTTCCTCCATAGTATTATCCCACTCAGGTACCCTTGATGCCTCTTGAAAAGTCTATGGATCTTAAAACTAAAGCAAAGAAGGCATGTGGATCTCTCTAAAAATCCCCCTAGTACATTTGTCATCTGTGGGATCTCTTGCCCAAGTGCTAGCACTCTCAAGTGTCTGTCTAGCCCAAAGTTGCCTGGAAGTGGGTGAGTCAGGTGCTAACTCCTCATCCTCTAACTGACTAGAGGTGGATGACTCTACATCACTATCCTCACTGTCTAAACTTGAAGAAGAAGAAGATGACTCTAGCTTAAGAACATGTTGTGGCTGATCTAAATTTGATGAGGAGTCATCATGAAGAAGTAGACCTGATGAGGGAGAAGAAGTGTCAAGTGTTGAGTTTCTAGGACTCTCCTAAAAATGGACACTTCTCTCGATGAACAACTCATGAGTGACTAGATCTAGAAGGTGATATACCTTAATGCCATCTAGATATCCTACAAAGATGTAAGGCTTGGACTAACATTCCATAGATTTGCATTTCTTCTTCAAAATGCAGGCCATGGTTGGGGATCTAAAAACTCTAAGGTGCTCAACATCAGGTTTCTTTTTATTCCAAGCTTTAAAGGGTGTTATCCCTTTCAAAGCTTTGTGAGGAACCCTATTTTGAATGTAGCAAGCACAATTGATGGCTTCAACCTAGAACTATGGCACTAAGGATTTTGAGTGAATCATACAGCTACCCATCTCTTTCAAGAACCTATTCTTGCATTCTGCAACCCCATTCTATGAAGGACTGTAGGTGACTATGTGTTGCAAATCAATCCCCTCTATGGTGAAAAATTTCTCAAACCTGATGCTGACATACTCCCCTCCATTATTAGTTTGAAGAACCTTGATGGATTTCTCACTCTATTTCTCAACAAGAGCCTTGAAGTCTAAAAAATTTTCAAACACTTTAGACTTTTGTTTGAGAAAATATATCCAAGTGTACTTAGAGAAATCATCAATGAAAGTGAGGATGTACTTGGCCCTTATGAAAAATGGTTTGGGAAAGGGTCCTAATACATCATTGTGGACTAAATCCAAAGGTTGTGAAGCCCTCCAAGCTTTGCCTTTGTCAAATTTTGCTTCAGGATGCTTCCCAAGGGAGCACCCCTCACAAAGTCCTTTTGAGAATTGGACACGAGGCAAGCCAATGACCATGTCATTTTTGCAAATTTGCTCAAGATAGCAGTAGTTAAGGTGGCCAAAATGCTCATGCCATAATTTTCTAACTCCATCTGAATGAGTCAGCAATGTTTTTAAAGAAGAATATGATGCAAAATGTGAGAAGGTGTATAACCTGGCTTGGTGATCTGCCCTACCCATTGCCACTGTAGTATCACTATGCAACTCCCTAATAACCACTGAATCTATTAAAAACTCAACTCTCATGCCCCAACTAGTGTGAGTGATTTGGTACACTAATAGGAGATTGGTTGAAAAAGAAGGAACACTTAGAAAATTATTGAATGTTCCTCCTTCCATTTCAATTGACCCTCTCCCTACAATGAAAACTAATGTGCCATCACCCAAACTAATTGAAGTCATGCTACAAGGCTCTAAAGATGAAAACTCAACTAGTGAAGGGCCCATGTGGTGAGAAGCACCCGAGTCTATGACCCATGAATATGTAGAATCTACAGTTGCTACAAGGGCCTTTCCCTTTTCTTTCTCCTTACCCTTGCCTTTTGCCTTAGTAGAATCTTGTGTAGATGAATTTTGCTTGATGGACTCATGAACACCTATGTTGTTCTTCTCTAGAAGATGAGTTAGGTGGTTTATTTGTTTCTTCATGCACTTGTGTTCATCATGCCCTATCTTTTTACAATAGGCACACTTAACCTTCTCCTTCTTAGGTTTAGCATTGGAAGAGGAAGTCTCAGTGTTGTTTTTGGCAGGGTTGGTGTTTTCTTTCTTCTTCTCCTGGTCCTTGTTCTTTTTCTTCTTCTCCTTTGTTGAAATCTTGTCCTTACCATTTATAGATATCAAAGCTTGGGGTTGAGTAGACTTCACTGTGCCCATTTGAATTAGCTTATCTTGCTCCCTAGTCAAGTTGGCAATGAATGAATCCAAAGAAGGCATTTTCCATGTAATGCCAAGGGCATTTTTTATGGCATGGAAAGTGGAGACAAAGACTGAATAGCTTAGACCTAGCTTTGTGAGAATAGAAATAATAAGTTGATCATCTTTCTTTACTATCCCACATTCTTTCAATTTCAATCTAAGGGCCTTAAACTTAGTGAAGAAGTCCTGTAGGGTGTCAAAGTTGCTAGGACTTAGACTTATGAGTTCATTTTCAAGCTCATGACCTCTCATCTCATCAAGCTTCTCAAATAACTTTTTTAAGGTGTCCCATATGTCATTAGGGGTCTGAGAAGATTCTAGATGGAAGAGAAGTTTGGGAGACACATACAAGTTCAGTAATCCATAGGCTTCATCACTACGGTTGTACCACTTAACCTTTTCAGCATCTGTGTTGGGTTATACTTCTGTACCCATGGTGATCCTATACAACCTTTTGCTTCTAAGAATGATTGAAATTTTAACCTTCCATTCATGATAGTTAAAGGGTGTTAAGGGTTTAAGTTGAAAAGAATCTATTTTTTAGCTGAATTTAGGTGAAGTTGTGTTGATTGCAAGTTGTGAATTTATGTAGAAAGGAGAATGAAAGTGAAGATTTGCAAGTTGTGAAAAGAAATCACACCCCCCTAAAATATTGATCCCCCCCCCCAAATATGCAAGTGCACGCTCAAAATATGTCAGACTCAGCTAAAAATGTGTCTTAGAGAAATCAGTGCAAGACTAAAGCAAACAGGACATCAGACTCAACCGAAAATACATCTGGAGAGACCCAAATTTTTGGCACTTTATAAACTAGTGTGTTTTTGACAAATAACAAGTCTACATTGTGGAGAATTGAATTACAAGAACTTTTGCAAAAAGTGGCACCCAAAACCAATCTACCATTTGCAAGATATTAAAGTTACAATTTTCCCGTAAACTAGTGTTTTTGCAAAAAAGAACACTAAAATATTAAAAAAATGCCTATTATGGGAGAGAAAGCGGCCTTCCAGCCACTCATTGGATTTGGCACAGAATGAGGAATCCAAAGGAGGTTTGTATGAGGCGGAATTGGCCTCCTGCCAACCTGGGCCTCACCCTTCGTCTTTGTAGGTCGAAGATACAAGTTTTAGTTCAAACCACCAAAAATACAAAACTGTCTAAAAAATTAAATACTCAGTCAAATTGACTAAGTTTTATTTTACAAGTTAATTTTAAACTAAAAAAAAAGCAAAGATAGTTTTTAAGGATGCCACGTGTCTAAGGGGTGCCAAATAGGATGCCAAGTAAGGAAGGGGCAGTGAAAAGCAAACAATCAAAATTTATCTTGCACAAAAGACAAAAAATAGACCTGCTGGAGGGCACGGTATGGCTTGTCTGAGGTGCCTTGCTGGGTAAGAAAATAAGTTGAGTGGCATGGCAAATAGGACTGTGCCAGCTTGGTGCTTTGCTAAAAAAATGCGCAGTTGAACAAAGTTGGCAGAGAATGTGGCATGGACAACAAAAAGTAGGTGCTACTTCTACACCTTGCTAGGCTATACAGCTAGCTAGGCATGGCTGGAACTAACTGTGGCACCTCCTTCTGTTGCTATTTTGTGCCTTGCTAGAGCTAAAGTTGGCACACTATTTAGACTAATCAGCAGCTGAAGTGGGCAGCGCCTAAAGTGGTAGGTGCCTAGTCTGGGCAGCACCTGATTCCTCAAGCTGAAGTCACACAAATAGAATGCAGAGAAAGGTGGCATCCAACAAACAGAATGCAGATTTTTTTTGGCAAGATGACAAAAAAAATTCCTCTGCCTTACTACAGCCACAATAGACCAATCAAGACACCCAAAGGCCAAAGATACCAGAAATGATATTGACAATTTTTTTTTAATTTTAGACCAAATCTAGAATAAAAAAATAAAGAGAACTCCACTCCTCTTGATTTCAAAATAGGCTAAAAGCATAATCACACACAAGATTATCGGGTTAACTCTGATACCATATCAGAGTTGTTGCCAGAATCTAGATAATGTGAGGGCAATGAAGATGTGATCACACGAGATGAAGTAAGTGCACACCACTTAGATGCTAAAGAAATTTGAAAGTAAAACAATAATAGAAATTACACAAGATAAAATGGAGAAAACCAAAATTTGATTAATATGAGATGGCCAAAGTGAGGACTACAAATAGGAGAGTATGAAAGTAACTCCTCCACAAAAGGTGGACAAGACACCCCAAGAATAGAATGTAACTGCTCCATGAAAGGTGGTGATAAGGTGCTAAGAATAGAGAAGTAACTCCCATCAAGGGAGTTACTTATGACATTCTTATGACACCTATGACACATCTATGACACACACCTCCACATAAGCTATCCTATCCCACAAATGTAGGAAAACTCCATGTATGCACAAGAAATACAATTTCCCTAATTAATAAATAGGGAAAAATAAAAACCTACACTAATAGTGGAAATATTTCAGAATAAGCTAACTAGTTAGAAAAGGAAGTTTCTCTCTTAGGCAAGTAACCTATTGCTTATTAAAAGTGTTTTTATAAAGCCTTTTGATTTACCTTTTATCTATTTTTAAAACGCCTAAAAATATTGAATTAAAAATTAAAAATATTCAATTAAATTTCTTATGAATAGGGGATAAAGATAAAAATAAAAGCATTTGGTAGCATGGGAAAATGTTTACATAACTAAAACTAAGGGAGGTGTGGGAATTATAAGATTACATTGGATGAATAAATATCTTCTCTCTAAATTTGTTTGGAGGTTCTAAAAGAACAACAATACTTGGGCCAATATCTTATGTTTCAAATATCTAGATGGCAAGGAACCCATTGTCTTATGGAAGATGAATAATTTGTTCATGACTCTCATTTCTAGAATTTCCTTATTGTTAACAAAGATGTAATACATATTGTATCTAAATGGTAGGTGGGAAGTGGCACTCATGTCAAATTCTAGGAGGATTCATGGATCCTACATCAACCATTGAATAGTTTAGAATGATTTTAGTGTATTGGATATCTCATACAAAGGATTTATGGAAATCACATTCATAATTATTGGTAGATAATTAAAGGAAGTAAATGCTGAGAAAAACTAAACATTGATAATTTAGATTAGGATGACAATATAATCCTAGATACTCTAAATAACTTGATAAGAATGCATCATTTATCAAGAACTATCAAGGAGGATGAATTGATATGGAAAGAGTCTATTGATGGACATTACCAAGTGAAATCTGGTTATAATTTAGTTATAGCCTTCTAAAAAATGAAATAAACTAGGATAGATTGTGGGATAAGTTCCTCTTACCCAAAGTGATTTTTTTTCTTTGGCTTGCAGTTCAAAACAAAATCTTGACTATCAATAATTTGAGGAAAAGATTTTTGACATTGGTAAATACGTGTCCCTTGTGTGAAAAATATAATGAATTAGTTTCCCATCTCTTTATTGATTATCCTTTCTATTTTGAGGTTTGGAGCTTTTTCCTAGACAAATTTCAAGTTATTTGGGCTTTTTGTGGTTCACCATTAGAGGTTTGGCAATCCTAGAATTTTCCTCTTATTAATTATATCTTGAATAAAATATATAATCTCACTCTTCTACATGTGCATTTGGGTATTTGGTGTGAAAAAAATACCATAATTTTGAGCAATATAAAGCATTCAAGTATGGTGTTAGCTAATCATATTTTCCTTGCCATTCTAGAAAAATTTAAAGTGTTGTCTTTAGGAAAAGGAAAAAAAATACATATGAGTGAAAATAAAGTGGCTATAAATTGGTAAAAATATTCTCTCTACATTGGGAGTATTGATCCAAAAGATGAAATCAAAAATAAGACTAGATGGAAAGCTCCTCTTGTAGGGTGGCTAAAATTGAATTTTTATGGGGCTTCCAAGGGAAACCCAGGTCCCTTGATAGGAGGAGGTGTTCTGAGACATTATCAAGGAGATTTTATTTTTGTGTTTGACAGTGATATGGGGGTGAAACATAATGATTGGGTAGAATCTCTCTATTTCCTATGGGGGTTGAAATTGGTCAAATAATTGGGGTTTCAATGTCTTATCATTGAGGGGGATTCTCTTGATATAATAAACTTCATGAATAAGAAAAACATTATGAGCCAGAGTATCAAAAAAATTATGGATGAATCTATATCCATTATAGAGTCTCATTAAGAGGTGATCATCCAACATGTTTATCATGAAGGCAATAATTTTACTAATTAATTTTCCAATAGGTGAGTAGTTTCATTAGTTTATAAATGTTGATTGTAATATAGGAGCTGCCTCAGGATATCTATCATAAGATAGATGAGGAAGATCATAATAATCTCTTATAAGATATGATTTTCATTTACTCTTATTTTGGGGTCTACACCAGAAATAAGTTTCATGTTTATTGTAACATTAATGTTAAGATATTACAATTTATATATATCATGAATTATATTTACATCAATACTCAATATAAGTGGAATGGCCCTAAGTAGAAGGTTATTTATAGTCTAGTGTGGAGACATTGGAGATTAAAGTCTTTTCAAGGCTTAAAAAAATATAATAAGGGAATTAAGTGGAATGACATGAGGCAACCAAGTGGGAAAATGATCATTTCTCATTTGAGGATTTTCAACAACCCATATTTCATTTCAAAGCTCTAGAATTGTGTACATTATTTTATCATGGAGTTTCCTAACAAAATTGAGCCCAAGATGCTTGAGGAAGTGAATAAAAATGAGGAAGTTTGGTAGATTTTATAAATTGGAGGTATGGATAGTTTCATGTAGTGAATAAAAGGTCATGACAAGCATGTTTTAGCTCTATATGCTAATTCATGGGAATTGGTTGCTATATATATATCTAAATACTTGATTGCTCATGTTACTGGGTTGTCCATGGAGGTGACTAAAGTTTACAAGACTGGTAGAGATTACAAAAAATAGAAAAGTATTTTTTTGATGGAAGGAAAAATACCAGAGGAGTTACATAATGGGTTTGATAGATACCCTCTACCGAGACCTTATCGATATGTGGCCTATTACATCATATAATACATTACATTATAATTTAGGTACAATGTGGTACATTGGATACTTTTTGTCTTTTTAAATTATTTTAGGCATTCCATTCCATTGAGATTGCCTCTTTATATACTTTAATTGTTGGAAAGTTCTATTGACAAGGTCAAAAAGGGTAAATATTCTATTCTTCAACATTAAGGAATCATATTTATAATCCACAAATGTTTTAAAGGAATTAATTAGATATATCATGAAATGCCCAAAAACCATAAAGGAAAAGATGATATACAAAAACTTTAGAGGGTTTGGATCAAATACCTGGTTAGAAATCCTCCACCCAAATCTCAAGATAATAGTAGGAACCATTTCAAAACTCAAGGGGATAGCATCAAGAACTACTTTATAATTGTTGCTAAGGTTTCTTTGAGGGCTGGGTACAACATAAATAAATAAGGAAATTCAAATGGAAATCCTATTTTGTTAGATGGTGATTCAGGAGATAGGGAGGGACCAAATCTTTGTAATGGCACTGAAAGGGAGAGAATAAATGATTTAGTTGATAAGTCTAATAAGGGAAAAAAGAAAGAAATTTATATTCCTAAGGAGGTAGGGGTGGAAGACCTGAGAACTCAAATGCATAATCCAAATGAGATTTTTTATTTTGTTGTTGACTCTTTAAAGTGTAAGTAAAAGATAATTAAGATTTAAGGGAAGTTAGACTTGTAAAAAAATATTATTATATGGTTCATTAGGGAGCTTTCAAATCTCAAAGGAAAATTCAAAATCCTTTAATAAGATAATGAACATTCGAGTCAAAAAGACATGAACAAAGACTTTAGTACTCAAATGCAAAGACTCAAGGACAAGGTTAGGGATTTTGAGTGTAAGAATGATAATTTAAATAACAACATCAATTACTTGGTGAATTATAGTGAAGCATATATGAATGAAGGTATTTAGAATCTATAAAATTTAAGGTCACACCTAGAAGCTTTACTAAAATTTAATAATACTTCTATGGATAATCATCTTCAATTTAGTGAGTGTTTTAAATACATTGATAAGGAAAAGATTTTTTTTCAAATATATTCTAATTTGAAACATAAGAAAAGTTAATGGGAAGATGTGGTAGGGAGTGTTGATAGTTAGAGTGTTTTTGGTGTTTTTTCAATATTTTTTTGGTTGTACCTCAACTTTTTGGAGTTTTTATTGATGTATTCAGGTTGTTTTTGGGATGCTTTTAGTTGTTTTTGAGCTTAGATTTGTATTACTATTTTTTTGACCTTCATGAGTCATATAGACTTATTTTGTATTAGATCTTCTTTTTGGGATTGGTGTCCCTAGTCTACATAACCTATACCTTTAACCTTAATAAAAAATGTTACATATAAACTAGGAGGCACATTTATTACTTCCATATTACCATGATACACTTTTACACCTTGTGATGATTATTTTAATTCCTCCTACTTCCTCTATTTTCAAAACTTTACTTATTAGTATATATTTTTAAAATATCTTTTAGCATTCAAAAATTGGAAAAAATTCAAAAAAATACATATTTTTTAAAAATTAAAAAAAAAGCAAAAAAAAATTCAAACATTCAAAATCAGGACCTAAAATATTATCAAAATTTTCCATCTTACTTCTTTTCATATTCTATTTATTCTATGTTAAGTAGACAGAATATTTATATTTCAATACACAATGCTTCTCACAAGGTAATTAAGTGTGATATATGATGTATTTTCACATTATAATTTAATTTTAGGATTACCTTATTACTTAAAATCCTTACTAAGTTAGGGGCATCTATTTTTTCTATGTGAACACTTTAACAGGTTATCTCTACCCATAACATATATACTATGTTGATCATCGTATCATACAAATATATTACAAAATCACTCATATTTTTTCAAATGCATTACATGAAATATGATACTTGATAAAATTCATATTCATACATATGATGAAGATTTACTAGTCTCATTTTATAAATGCTTTATTTTACATTCTTATTTTACTACATGTTAGATTTAAAATTACTTGCATATCATGTCTGTGGCCATAGGCCTTCTATATTAAAATTAATTTTTGTATGAAAATTTTATGTCATTTGTGTGTGTCCCTTGTCCTTGTGTGTTATGTGACATTTTACATGTCCCTTATATGTGGTCTCTTTGGCCTTGCATATGATAATTTTTTCACTTATATGACATTATTATATTGCTTCTATGAATATTTATTGATATTATGGTGTTGTGATTCACATCATGCATATTATATATTTACTATGGTGTCATGATTAATGTCATGCCCCAATTATATACTATATTGCTACACTCATCCATGATGTATATCATGCATACATTGCTTCTATGATTCAATGATATATCTTTTTAATACATGTTTCATATGAAAATATAATGTTATAACTAATAATAAGATGCATTAAATTTAAAAAATTCAAAATTGTTATATATTTCTCATATGCTTTTTTTTTTAGATAAGTGACTTGTAGGATACATCTCTCACCACAAAAGAGGGGCATCACAATGGGATTTCTTAAGAGCATTGAAACATCATGAGAAACATTTTAGATTTATGCCAACATATAATTTTCAAATGGTAGCATG
Organism: Torreya grandis; assembly: GCA_037957365.1. NCBI lineage: Eukaryota > Viridiplantae > Streptophyta > Pinopsida > Cupressales > Taxaceae > Torreya > Torreya grandis. Next base: position 2,436,214 of record JARHVA010002456.1, read on the forward strand.
ATTTAACATTTTCATATTATGGGGGCATGTGGCATGAATGTGTACTCATTCCTAAAATTAAAATTAAAAGTTTCAAAGTTTCAAAAAGTTTCAAAAGGTTTTAAAATTGCAAAAATTCAAAAGGTTCAAAATTGCATAGTTTCAAAAATAAGTTCAAAAAACCTTTCAAAATAGTAAGGATATAGGAGGCATGATATGCATTAATGTCCATGTTTCTAGTATGTCATTATTAATATTTAAAAATTCTCAAGTCTCAAGTTGAAAAGCTACAAATATTATCTATATCCATTTGTACTGGTGTGATTCATCTCAGTTTTAATTTGGTCATGTTAGAGTCTATTAAAAATCAACGTCTATGGTTGTACTTTTTAAATATGTATTAGGCCACAACTTATGGTTCCACCCTTTCAAATATTTTACATAGTATTATATAATTCTCAAATGAGAGTTAGATCATACAATATTTCCAACTAATGAGCATACACTATTTATTCCTATTTCAAATATGTAGTATTTTAACAATTCATATCCAAGTCTAAATGTTATTTATCATAGGTCAAGGGAAACTATCATCAAGCATTTTTTAATCATCTAGTTAAATAAATCTATTTGCATCATCATGGATCACATAATCACACTAGGAGGGAGAACTACATCATCTTGAGGCCCATTTGGGATATGTAGGTAGTGTTCATCTATAAGGGGTTTCTAAGGCTAGCTTAGTTATCCTTACTAGCCCATTTTTATTCCCTTTTAATATTTAATCATCTAGTTCATTTTCATGACTAGGGTTTGATATTTTGATGTTTCTTGCGTGGAATATAAATAAAAAGAGATCAAAATAAGACCTTTTGACATAATCACACAGCCCCAGATCTAAAAATCAAGATTAAAGTCACTTAGGACACATCTGCATTCAATAGATAAGGCTACAATGCATCTCTATATGCCTCCCATAAATATCTCCTAATAGACTACCAAATATTATTTTTATAATAGGATTGTGTTTGTTGATTTATTTACATAGTGAACACTTATATAAAGTTTAAATAGTTAGATATATTATTGTTTTGAGGGACACTCTCTAATCCTAGCTTAATTTACTATTTTTATAAAGTTTCTAGTTTCAATATATATTTTTAGTTTATTTTATTTAAGTGTATTTTCATATAAAAAACAATACATATCAAAATTTATATTTTAATAGTTTAATTCAAATGAGTTCTAGTGATCTTAAATTAAAAAGGTTAAACATATGCATATACTATAACTAATAGAAAAACATAT
>JARHVA010002456.1:2442500-2551707 GCA_037957365.1 Torreya grandis
TATCCATTATATTATGCTAAAATATAAATATAGAGTTTGGTACCAAAATATTGAATATGAAAATACATATTCGATATGCAATAAGTGAAACATTTTCATCTAGGTCTCTAAATATTTCCCAAAGATCCCTAAAACACCTTAGGTAACTAAACTAGTTTAGATAAGGAAACTGGCTTCCAAAGATACAATAAGCATGTTAGAATAGATCGGGAAAGTCATTGAACCTAATAATCCTAGGGTGGATCCTTTGAAATCACTGACAACTCTAGCCCTAGCCCTTGAAGGAAGCATAGTATCACTATTAAATTTTTTTATCATCAGCCTATAAGTGGTGGCCTCCCTTGATACAAGAATGGCTATCCCTAAGGAAAAGATTTCCAAAAAGTGTAGGGACCCTATCCTCTCATATCTTTAGTAGATTTTTCCTACAATACATGATCTCTTATCTATAATCAATATGGGGATTTAGATTAGACCCAAAGAGCATCTCCCATTATTAAATTAATGAGATGCAACCCTTTAGAGTATTTCTTCAGTGAAAACCCTTTATTCCTAGAAAACTAAATGGAAGGCACTACAAGTTAGGGAAGTGAAAATAATATAGAAAAGGTAGAAGACATCCTAAGGCAAGGAAGTGAAGCTACTCTAAAAAAATTCATAAGACACCCCAACTCAGGGAAGTAGAGTTATTCAAAAAAGGGTAAAATCCCACAAAAGGAAACAGGTCAATGTTCTATGGTCATCCCATATTAGGAATCAAAGGGTGAGGAATAAAGCTGGACCTAAGATAAAACAAAAAAAGGTAAAAAGAAGATTGAGGTCATGGATGGATCCAAACATTATGGTAGGACTCCAAAGAAGCTAGTTAAAAAGAAGGAACTAGCTAGTGAAATAGATAAGGGTAGTCAAAGAACCTTCAAAATCTACTTCACTAGATTAAAATAATGAAAATAATTTATTTGAATGTAAAGGGGTTAAAAAATCCTAGAAAAAAAAATTTAGTTAAGAATATGATAAAAAGGAATGAGCCTCAGGTTATCTTATAATAAACTAAAATTCTAGAATAAATGTTTGATAAGTGAATCAATAAAATATGGAGTAGGTCCAATCACATTAGTGTAAGCTCTAAAGGGGCCTCAAGTAGAATTGAAACACTATGAAATTTACAAGAACTATAATGAGAAGTACTTATAAAGAAAAACAACCATTTAGTAATTATTTTCTATAAAAAAATCCAAAGAAGAATGGATTTTTAATAACATACATGCTCCCAATTTCCTAACGATAAGGAGAGAACTTTGGGAGGACTTGGTGACATTCAAAAAACTTAACAATCACTAGAATTGGTCAGTTTTGGAGACCTCAAATCCCCCCTGACCATACTAGAAAATAAGGTTAGATTGTCACACTTTTATGAAAGTATGTCAAATCTCAATGATTTCATTTTATAGGTGGGCTTGGTGGATGTGAAGCTCAAATGAAACCCATTCACATATAAAAATTAGAGAATAGGTACAAATCTAATTTAGGTAAGGCTTGACATATCCCTAGTGTCTTTTAATTAGGATCTCCACTATTCTACCTCTCTATTTTATCTTCCCAAAATTAGATTAGAACATAACCCTATCATCTTTGAAAAGGAAATGGTCCCCAAACTCAAAAATATCCCCTCTGGGTTTGAAAACATGTGGATTCATTAAAGGCTTGGTTGAAAGAGCCTTTCTCAAGAATGGATATATATCTTAGTCAAGAAAATTAATCATTTGAAGACTAAATTAAAAATATAGAAAAAGAAGGTCTTTGATAACATTTTCACAAGAGGAGCATCAAAAACTTGAAGAGTAGTTTTATATTCATGGGTATAATGAACATTCCTATGTAAAGGAAAATGAATCACTTAGTAGTTACCACAATCTAGAATCAAAATATGAAGACTTGTAGAAACAAAAATCTAGATGCTTATGGTTGAAGGAAGGGGAGAGAAAAATAAACCTATTCCACCATCATGATTCTATAAATAGAAACAAAAATATGATATCTAAGCTTATGTTAGAGAATAGAAGAAAATGCATGGACCTTGAGGATATTAATGCCCAAATCATCTCTTAATTTAGAAATATACTAAAGGAAAATGACTTGCTCAAGGATAATATGGAATTAAAACTCCTACACAACATCCCAAGATTATTAACACATGCTAAGAATGTGAAACTCCTAAAGCCTCCAATCAAAGTGGTGTTGTTATTAATGGAAGGAGGTAATACCCTATTCCCAAATGGCTTCCCTCCTCTTTTATTTAAATTTTTTTGGGATATAATACACTTGGAGGTGGAAGTGGTGGTTTTTGAAAAATTTAGAGCTAATACTATCCTAAAAGATGAATAATATGTTCTTGGTGCTCATCCCTAAAAATCTAGAAGTGAATAAACTTAAAAATTTCATACCTATAAGTTTATGTGCTATTTATTATAAGATCTATTCTTTGACTCTAGTTATAAGGATCCAACACATCCTTGAGAGAATCATTGATGAACACCAGGGAGATTTTATATTTGAGAGATAAATCATGAACATCATAATCAATATTTATGAGGTTATTCACTCCATGCATACATCTAATAAACAAAGTGTGTTAATTAAGTTTGATATCAACAAGGCCTATGATAGAGTCTCCTAGAGGCTATTGGATAAAAATCTTTTAAAATATGGTTTCAATTTTGCCTTTCAAAACCTTATTCATAGTTGCATATCCACTCTTAAATATTATATGCTAGTCAATGGTGTCCCCAAAGGTTACTTCTCGACTAAGGACTAAGACAAGGGGATCCATTTTCACCATACCTATTTATCATTATAATTTAAATGTTTGATATATATATTTAATCTTCCAAAACACAAGGAATCATCAGATGGATTAGAGTGGCCCAAAATAATATTCAAATTACTGATGAACAATTTTATGATGGCACTGTCTTACGTGGGGAGGTATCAATTTATAAATCTATAACTTTGAAATGAATCATTATTGATTATAAGAAAGACTCAAAATAGTGCATCAATTTCTCAAAAAGTTCAATTTTATTCATAAACATACACATGGGCCTTAAAATTTGCCTATCCTCTATTCCTGGATGCAAGATAAGAAACTTTCCCTCCACACACTTGGGGATACCCTTTTTAGTGGGAAAACTAAAGCCTAAATATTGGAATCCCCTTGTCAACATAACTCAAAATAAATTATTAGGATGGAAATTCCATCTACTAACCCAAGTAATCAATCTAAAAATGCTTTAGAGTTCAGTCCAAAGCTTCTCAATCTATTTCATTTCCATATTGAAGCTGTCGAGTAAAATAACTAATAAAATTGAATAGATATAGCATAATTTCTTATGTAAAAGATTAGAGTAAAATTTCAAGTTCCTATTGGTATAGTGGGATAAGTCATACCTCCCTAATTCTAATGTTGGATTGGGTCTTTGAAAGATGAGAAACATGAACAAATTCCTTCTCATAAAACTAGACTAGAAAATCCTAAAAGAAGATAAATAATGGACACACATCATCAAGGCCAAATATATAAAGGCAACAATGAGGATAGTTCCTTTAGGAGGAAGGTCTAGTTGATGGTTCAAATTTTTTTAAGGCCATATTTTGTGGAAAAAGTATTTTTTAGAAAGGATGTAGATGGTATATTGGTAACGATGAAACAATAGACTTTTAGGATGACCCCTAAATTTCTTAAATCCCCTTAGGGAATCAAGACTCTTGGAATAATCTTTGCCAAAGATTCAAATCCTATTGGGATTCTAAATTCAAAGAATATTTGTCACTATAGAATGGGATTCCTTAATAGACACCCCTCTAATTAGAATATACTAATGAGGACTCTCAGGCTTTACTTAGGTTAAATCTACAACTTTAATACTTACACATCCCTTGTCTCGTTAAAGAGGATATTATAATCAAGCCAACTAAAAATATTGGTTCCTTATTAATTAAATTATGATATCTAGTTGATTTATAATTTAAATAATAATGGGATATTTTACATCTCCTTTAGATCAAGCACCTCACACCCAAGGTTAATATCTTCTTTTGGCTAATAGGCTAGAATAAGAACTTTACCATTGATAATTTATTAAAGCAGAGAATGAACATTACAAACCATTTTTACCTTTATCAATATTTATAAGAGTTTGTTAGACATATTTTCTTAGAGTGCTCTTTCAATTTTTATATATGAGATCTCCTACTTTAACACTTCTTGGTTTACTATGTAGATCCTATCTCTTTGTAGGATCTGCTTCTTCAATGGAAACTACCATGGGGTCTCCCTTACCTATTGTTATTATGGTAAATAAATATACCAAAATTTATATGGGATATTATGAAGGTGATAAATTAATTCATCTTTGTCAATAGTCTTTATTCTGTCAGCTCTATCTTATGGCATTTGTACTCCTTAATCTTAGATAATTAGAGTGAATTTCTTCTTAAGGATAAGTCTAGTTGATCCCCTATCAAGTCTTATATTTTACACATTTGTAACCTCTCTTAGATTGTGGAAACTCCTAAGTGCCTATATATAATATTCTCTACCAAGTGCTTACATCCCCATGCTGGGTGGATGAAACTCAATTTTGATAGTGCCTCAAAAGGTAACCCTAATAGTGCAAGGAGGGGGGTGTTATCAAGGACCAAGATAGGAAAATGGTTGTTGCTTATGAAATCAATTTATGACACCAAACTAACCATGTAGATGAATATATGGCTTCCCTTTAGGGTTGTCAACTTACTTCCTATTCATGTATTCCTAAGCTAGTCATCGAAAGAGACTCACTCAACATCTTGAATGGTTTATTGATAAAAATCAACCCATACCACACCATTAATTCCATTATTTATTATTATTGATTATTAATATTTACCTTTTTTGAGACATTCATAATTCATGTTTTCCATTACTTTAATTTTATAGTTGATTATCTAGCCAATTATGGGGTTGGATTTGATACGTTGATCAAGTGGGAAAGAGCTAGCAGTATCCTGACTAAACTTTTGAACATTATAAAAAATGATTCTATGGATGAGTCATAATTATTTATTGAGATGATCACATGAAATAATATTACTCTTGGGTGTGCATATCTCCTCTACCCTAGAGTATAATCATTAGCTTATCAAAGACCAAAGCATCAACATTGATAAGATTAATTATCTCAAACAATATCAATAGTTGAAAGTTGAGATTAAAATTGATATTAAAACTAATCATAAGGTGAAAAAAAAAATTGAAACAAATAGGTGGTGATAAATACCAAGTAAAACCTATTTCATGTGATAAATTCTAAGGGAACAATTTTTTTGAAGAGACTTTTCAAAGGTCGTATCACAAAATTCATGCAGAGGATCAAGGGGCATGATGAGGAAATTTCAAAGGATTTCATTCTTTCATGTAATGAATGCAAGATGAGTATGAGGGGTTTAAATATTTTGGTATCTAAAGCAAAATTTAGGGAAGTGACTAGAATGTCCTATTATGGAGAAAAGGCCTTTAAGGATAAGAACCAAAAACTTAAGATGATGCAAAAGTTATTCTAAATAGATGTGTTGAAGATCAAGAAGAAGTGATTTCCATGGTAGGACCTCCCTTGATATTAGCTAGATATATTCCTATATATAATAAGATATTTTATCATCAAAGGTAAGTAGACCTTATTTTTTCCTACCATTTCTTACTTCTCAATAACTTTTATGGTTCTAAGTCTTCCTTTTTATCTCTTAAAATCCTTAGAATGTAGTCCCTAGCCTATTATACTAACAATATGAATGAGATCATCCACCATGGGCTTATTATTCTACTTGTCCAATATGGTGAATCGATGTGTGGGAATCCTATCCCCTTGGATTAAGACACTCCAATTAAAGACCCTTCTAATGATGAATCTAATCTTATAGAGAAAGAGGAAGGGTCACCTACTCCCTTCTTCCCCCAACCATATTCCCCCATTTATAGCTTAGATAATCCCCCATTAAAATGTCTAAATTCCTTTTCCATTTCCCCTAGAATAAAAATCTTAGAACAAATTCCATATCTTGGGAAGATGATGATGAATTTATGAGCATGGAAACTTATAGCCTAGCAGACATGGATATGGATAATAGTAGGAAATTTAGTGTTTTACTAGATAAATTAGAGGGTATAGGGAGGCCCATGGCCTCCCTCATCAAGGATTGTAATTAACTAAAATCTTAAAAATTTAATCTTAAGAATAAATTGGACAAAGGTAAGGAAAATAAAGCCTCTTTGTTAGAGAAAGACATGACTACCGAGATGGAACAAGAGGATATTAAAGACACCCAACTTACTCTAAAAGTCAAAAAGACCATCAAAATACCTTATAAGAAGTCAAAACATGCCCCCTTATAAGGACCTTACAAATGTACATGGGGAAATTTATACTAGAGAAGATTAAGGAGATAGAGCAAGCTACATCACATGATAATTCTAGCTCAGATGAGAATTTAATTTCTATTTAGGGTTATATTTGATATATTTGATTTAGCATTGTTTTTGTCTTCTTGGTAGTTTTCCTTTAGATTATCTAAAGGTCTTTTGATTCATATTCCATGGGGTTTTTTTCTTTACTGTGGGTCTTAATTTTTTGAAATTATGGTTATTAGAATCCTTTAAAACCAACATATTTTACCCCATCTAATAAAAATAAGAGAAAAGTCCATTTTTTAGTAAGAGATTATGCTATCACAAAAAAATCCTTACTTCACTATGATCCTAACACTTATTTTGGTTATTCAAAAGGACATATATAAAAAAATTCATAATAAAAATATAAAATCTAGAGGTAAGAATCAATAAATTTATAAATTTTAATTTGGAGGTATAAGTAGGTGAAAATAAAATCATTTGGTCATTTACTATTTTTGGAAATGTAGGGCTCTATATGACCATTTTTGGCATGAAGATAGGTGATGGATAAATGAGAATGATGTATACGCATGAGATATCACTAGGGAAAATTTATAGAATACATGTAGGTTGGTAACACATTTATTTTTTTATTAATGAAAATAAGATAAATTAAATTTTTTATAGGAAATCTATGCAACAAGGAAATTCATGTAGCTAAATTTTTACCAACAAGCATCAAAATGTACAATTTTTTTTTATAGTGATGATTATAATACTAAATTTAAAATTTAGGGCCATGGTTATTTATTATGTTCAAGGGAAAAATCATCACCACTAAGAAACTATATCAGCCAGGTCAATGCAGTTGAGTGGTTGAGAATTATAACCCTAGTCAATGCCATATGATATAGTTGATGCATTTAAGTGATTTTTTTTGTAGTAAATGATAAAATATATGGTGAATTAATTATTATAAAAGGTGATAAAAATAATAGATATCGTATAAATATGGTTAGTACTATATAAAATTAATGGAATGGCTGATATCATACTAGTATGGTTGATATGGTATATATGTGTCTGAGGTCATAAAAATGACTACATGTATGATACTATATTAGTATTTAAAATGAAACCAAATATAAAATAAATGGAAAATATAATAGGAACTATAAGTGGCTCATGTAATATTAATAAATAATATTTTTAATGTTAATGTTTAATTGTTAGATTTTAGTTTGATTTCATATTTTTTAGTAAAGTATGCCTAGGTAATTTTGTTTGAATTTTTTCATAAGATATGAAGAATATGGAGGAGTATATATTAAATCTATGTAAGTATTCAAATCTCTAAAATTATATAAATTAACAAAGCAAACCTGATGAGCTTGGGATTTGGGTCCATCATGGATATGTATCAAGTCTCTTTTAGTGAAAAGATAGTGATGATCTTTCTAGGGTACAAGGAAAGGATTACTAAAACATTTATGTGGGATGTGGATGTGAAAATAATGGAGGTTAAAATCACCTTCGAAAATGTACATGAGATTATATGGTTAATTGATTTAGGTCATGACAATTATTTGTAATTCAATTGAGCCCATTGTGGAACATCGAGAGATAGACTATAAAGTTAGAGTCTGACTGGTATAGTCAACATAAGATAATTGTCATAATATTTAATTTTTTAATTTTTCACATTATATACATCTATAATGCCATCATCAGCTTAGATACCATGCATTTTTTTGTGTCACAAGTCATGTGGAAATGTATTATATCATATAATAGTCTTTTGTCAGTTTATATTGGAGTAGGACATAATTCATAATATGGTAGTTATGATCTGAGTGTAGATTATTTATGATTTTTATAGTATGTTCATTTAAGGGAAATTAAATATGGTCACATTATTTATAGGTTAGATATAAAATATATTTACACTTTCCATACCATAACAACTACTACATCTTATTAGGGCTCACCTACCTAAGGTGAGGATGTTGGATTAGGATCATGTAATACAACAAATACATTTACAACCAACATTGAATACTATTAGGGGAGATGATATTATATAGACTGTATTGGGGAGCCATGGTATCATGGAAATCATGTTCATACATGGTAAAATAATAGGAAAGTATGAGAATCATGGGCCATTACACAGTTTTCTAATCCTCACTCATGAAATTGAGTCATGGGATAATACACATAGCCACACTTGATAACACCACTAGCAGTCCCATCCCATTATGTAAGCAACTAAAGAGAGTCATGATGATTGGGAGGTAAAGGTGTACCATCTAATGTCTTATTTTTTAGACCTATTCATACCCTACATGGTAGGAGATGATGAAATGAAAAAAACCTATATAGGAGGGCAAATGAGTAAGCTATAGATGATCTAGATGCATGATTGATAGAGGTCATTCCATCTATACATGAAATATTGGTCATTTTAGGATGCATGAGACCATTAGGGCATAAAATCATACTAGTTCATCATGAAATATATGTGGGAGCTTGATTGAGCCTGAGTCAAGATGATAGGGTTTTAATTAGAGGTAATGTTGATAAGGAGACCTTTGTAAAGAGTCTCCCATATATAGTTATAAATCCCATAAATAATTTTAATATAACATTACTTTATAGTGTTAGAGATATATATGCTAGGTACTATCAGTAAAATTAATATTTATATTTGATATATATGGAGATCTGATGGTCATTTAATTTATTTTATAATTTTTCAGTAAAGATGGGATCATGGGGAATCATGAATTATACTTCCCATCATGATATCTTGTATTATGTGTTTATTTATCTTAATACCACAGCCATGGTAGATCCCATAGTACCTAAAATGAATAACATGTTAGATATTTTAGACTAGTAGGGGTTATTGCATGGGATGTATGATAACAAGAGTATGGTGTTTATCCTATAGTTATTGTAGTCTATTGGGAGGATAGTTTTTGGAATGGAAAGAGAATGAAATTGCACATGTTTCCTTATCCAAATAAAGGGATAATCATATTAATACTTATTTTATCACCACATAACATGAGAGGAAGTTCAAAAAGTAGATCCATAGGCTACAAATAGATTAGAATAGACACATGGGGAATTTACAGGTTTGTAGACTTAGAATCATACACTCTAGAGTCCTATAATTGAATCTAAATTTGTAAATTATTTTGGGAGTGTGGTTCCTCATCCACATGGGGATGAAGTCAGTTCATAGTTATAGATTTATATATGTTTTATATTGATGTAGGAAACATTTAACCAGTGTATATTAATTTTTATTCCTTTTTTTATGAGATTGAATTTATCTATACATTAAGACATGTTATGGTTTTAATATCATTATATGAGGAAATTATTAGGTTATGTATGTTTTATTCTTTTCTAACAAATGAATGTCAAAGAGAACAAAAACTAAATTTTAAAAGTGAGTAATACAAAATATGTTTATTAAATGATTGTAAAAAATACCAAATGTATGTAAGATGAAAATATTAAGGTAAAACATAAGATATGTAAATAATTTTAGTAAATAATTCATCAATTATCTCAAATTGTAAAGTGGAAAAAAACATAAGATGCAAATAATACATGTGATAATTAGTATCCAATGTAGGAAAATACAAAAGAATATCAAATAAATATATGATATGACTATAATATCATCAAATGTAATACATGTAAAAACTTAAATTAAACAAATGAGAAAGATAATATGACTATAAAAATATTCTATGTAATATAAATGAACACTCAAATTTAACAAGGATGTGAAAGAAAAAAACATAGACTATAATTGATGAAAAATCTGAGTAAATTCTTGTGGTAAAGTAAAATATAGGGAAAACATGAACCTCTAGAGACATAACTCTAATAATGGATATGGCATGGATATTAAAATGAATGTTTATTTTATTAGGAAGGCCTGATTTTATTCTCTAAGGTATTATAATGCAACACAAAAATTGAAAGTCTAAGAGGCATCATAAAATGAAAGTTGAGATTAAAATCTAAAGCAAATAGATATAAAATGAGAATATAAATAAATAAGGACATTATTAACTAAAAAAATATCCATCAAGAGGATATTTGGAAAGATAAAATAGAGATATAGTAAATCAAGATACCACATGGGTTTTGTATAAATATTTATGAATGAGACATTCTAATAAAGTGGGAAAGGCTAATAAACATCCATATCAAGGACCTAGAGAACCCCATCTAGTAAGCATAATAGGATAAAAAGTGAATATAAATATCATCCCATGAATATTAGATGCATGAAACTAAAAATGATCCTATATTCCTAAAATGTGTTTCCCACTCCTCAAGGTACCTTACGAAGCCATCAATATATTTTGAGGATTTGTTACTTGTATGAGAAAGTAGGTAAAACCATTATATATGTATATATATGTACACACACACGCATGCATACATGCACACACACACATTATCTCTCTCTTTCTCTCTCTCTCTCTACATATATATATATATATATATCTATATATATATATATATCTGTGTGTGTGTGTATAACATACATGTACACATACATACATACAACCTTTCAAAGCCATCAATCTATTTTGAGTATTTGTTACTTGCATGAGAAATTAGGTAGAACCTATATACACATAATATTTTCAAACTTTTATTGATTACTAACAATTTACATGCACACACACATTATCTCTCTCTCTCTATGTGTATGTGTGTGCATGCATAGATGCATGCATATGTGTATATGCATGCACGTGTGTGTATATATAACATAGATTTACACATACATACATACATACAACATTTCAAAGCCATCAATCTATTTTGAGGATTTGGTACTTACATGAGAAAGTAGGTGGAACCTGTATACACATAATATTTTCAAACTTTTGTTGATTATTGACAATTTATATCTTGAAATAACCTATTGAGTCTCAATCTCACTAAGTGAATGCCTTAAGTGGTGCACTAGGAAAGGAGTAGGTACACCATCAGTGCTTCATAATATTGTTGTTATTTTTCCCACTTACCATTTACACATGTATCTCCTAATACCATTTACCCTAAGCTTGTTCTTCTCAGTCCTACCTCCTCCAGGATTTTCCTCCTTCCATTCCTCCTTTTCTTTCCTTAACATAATTTTTTACTATCAATTATATGGGGCCAACTAGGTTGACCTAGTATAGTTTAGGGGCATTCTTTACTTTCTTGGTTTGTTATCCTTTCAACTGAGCTAACATGAACCTAGTAAATTATCCCCAAAAACACATTGGGTTGACTAGGTTGACCCCATACAATTGACATTCCTAGAAGGATTTAGGGTAAGATCTATAAATTTATAAAAGGTCATTTCCAACCATTTCATAAGAGAATAATTATTATCAAATAAGTGCAAGCGAACATCTACTTATTGACCATTCTACTTGAGGAATAAAGCTTAAGGTTCAATACTTTATATAGAGATATGGATCTTGTCTTGTGGAGAAGTATTTTGGATGCTTAGGTAGGTTGTGTATCCTTGAGCTAATTTATCTTGGTTATCATTAAATACCATAACAATATCTTGTAAATCACCTTGGCTAAGGGAGAGATTGAGACTTGGTGGGTTTGGCTTCAAAGGTAAGCATTCCTAACTTTATTTACCTTTTGTAAGAGTAGATAGATAATGCATTTGCATTATTCTCTCCATGTATTAATATTTCATATATATTTACATGAGTATATGTCTTATAATACATGTTTAGTTTAGTTGTTTGGTTTATTACTTCTAACCCCCACTTTGTGCTACAAGCTTTGGTGTGCACTAGATTATATTTTACTTTATTAATATTAGTATAAGAAAATGTTTTAAAACCTTAGGACTCCATTAGGGTTATTGTGTGATTATGTTAGACTATAGGATTTGGAACCCTTCCTAGGATGATGTGTTGTGGCAAGTGATACAATTTATCCCCTAATTGGGTTTAATGGATCCCCATATTGGTTATACTCCCGCTTAACAAGTGTATCCCAATCAAAAGTGTAGGTGTGATCTATGTTATCTGATCTAGGATTAATACATAGACATGATGCATTTATGATTACATATATTCTAGTGAAACTAGTGTGAACTAACCTTTGCAAGATTTGTTAACATTTTCCTACATTTTATTTATTTTGTTTATCATCATTTTTATCATATATTTTGACATACTAGATCGATTCTATCACCCTAAATCTTTTTATCTATGCAGAGGTTTAAAGAATAAGAAATTGGATTAATCCAATCAACCCAGTACATGTTTCCTTTTAGACACCTGGTTTAGCTTACTAGGTCAATCCAGTTAACCCCTTATAGTTTCAACACTTTTCAATAGGTTCTTATATAGTTTGATCAATAATGTCAACCCAATTTACAGGTCTCTCAAGCATAATTCTAGGTTAGAGACCAAAAATGCTCCTCATTGCATCTATAATCCACTAAGGTTATTTTCTACTTATCTTATTCTTTCCTTTCTATATTTTCATTTCACAGTTTGCAATCTTCAAAACTACCCTTGCATAGTCAATTGGATCAACACTGCCAACCCAGTTCTATGTTTTGTGTGTTGTCTGAAATAATTAGATCAACACTGCTAACCCAATTCATTTTTAGACTTTGATTTGTAGTATAGATTCAATGCTATTAACCTTCTTCTATATTTTATGCATATATTGGTAGCACTATACCTTGTTCTAAAGTTGTAATTAACTTTATATCTATTAGTAACTAACTCACACATTTCTTTTCCTATTATTTACATGCTTATAATAATACACATAGTCTAATTAGGGGATTTTAAAATAATAACTTAGTTTCACTATTTAAATTTTATACACTCACAACCAAATCACAAAAAAATAAAAAGAATTTTAACATTCTATCTACCCTAGGCCAAACTACTTGGGTTTCATCACCAAGGGAAAAGTTGACTTGATGCTCTAGTCAAGTATAAAGCATGGTTAATGGTACATTCTAGCTAAGCACCTGACACCATTATCACTATGGTGTATGAAGTGAGTGGGCATGCCCAAATACCAAGAATGTATCATTGCCACTATAGTCCCTTTCAGCCCAAACTACTTGAAACTATCCTTAGATTTCTATCTAGTTATCTTGTTTACAACTAACTTCTAATCAAATTCAAAATCATTCTTAATAATCTAATTAACAATTAGGTTGACCAATTAGCTAGCTTTAATTTTCAAGTCATTTGCTTTCTCTTTTCTCAATTGTGTGCATGAAACCTTGCATTAACCAAGTTGGTACAAGATTTTTCTTTATGTGACTCAATTAGATTAGCCAACGTTAGTCAATTGGTTGTTTGTTTTCTTTTCAGTAATTACTATTTTTCATTACATGAAAAATTAGATTGTTTCATTATATAAATATGTTTTAGGTTTCTTAAGCTCCATATCTTTTGTACTAGATTGACCCAATCAACCTGGTGTTTTTTCTACCTTTTGTACACTATAATGGATCAACCCAATTGACCCTATATAGTTTTACAGTCCCTATTTCTATATTGGATCGACCCAGTCGACCCAGTATAGTTTTAGTCACTTCTTTTGACCTTTGATTTCTCATCTATCTTCTTTTCCCTTCATCATGGAATTTTTGTTAGACAATAATATTGAGTTATATTCAATAGGAATGATGAACTTTTCCAATCTTAATAGGGTCTCCCATACATAGAATGGGGATCCTCTTTTAGATGCTAGTAATGTTCATATTTCAACTTTCACAATGAACTATGGGACCCCTCTTCATACCTCTTTGCAGAAAAATCCTATTTTATCATTAGAATACCAACCTAAGTTAGAGTATACTCCCAGAATGATTTTCTTTATCTCCAAATTTCCTCAACATAGAGAAAATGATCCTTCTACCATTTATAACCTCATGATTACTGGTCAAAATGAAGAGCCTCATTCACCTAATCCTGCATTCTCAACAAAATTTAGAGGTATGACTTTATTTTGTTCTCAACCTCTTCCTTCAATTTCAAATCCTTCTTATTCCATGACATCTTCTTCTCTAACTTCTTCTACCTCCATGCCTAGTATCTCAACTAACATTATGGGTTCCACATCTAGTGGGCCTCTCCTAAGATCCATCATTCTTAATAATTCTACTAGTTCATCAATTGATACCCAAAAAAACCATGCTTATAGTTCTTCTTCCTCTCAACCATTCACTAGTTCATCTTTTGCTTACCAACATTTTTTTCCACTAGTGCCTCACATTCTCATAATTATTAGCAAACTTATATCAATAATAATAGTGGTTCCCAAGATAATAATACCAAAAAAAATACAAATTCTTGTTCTTCTAAAGTTAATAAAACACACCAAATCTTGTTACAAAATCTCAATCAAATGAATAACTTTCAAGCTCATAACACAAATCAAATGATGAGAATGTAAAACCACCTCCTTAATCTTCAATCTCATTTGCAATCAATGGCTTGGGGCACAAATAAGCAAAATATTCCCCCTCCTCTTCAATATTCTCAAGGCAAAATCTCATTCCTCAACCTCTTTTAGTCTATAAGACCATAAAACATATATAAAATGAACCTATTACTACTAAAATTTCCAACATTAATATAAGAGGTATAACACCTACAATTTATTATAATGGGTAAATTGATCCTACACTTCACCTTAAAACATTTTGAAATCTTTATAAAGATTGGGTCATATTAAACACCTTTGCTACTACCAAGATCCTAGCCAAAACTCTCATGGGTGATGCCTTGGAATTGTACAATGAACTTAGAGGTCATTACATTTCTAGTTTGGAGGACTTAGTAAATGCTTTAGTTCAATAATTCCAAATTAATGATCTTCCTGAAAACACTTTGGCCCATTTCATTAATTGTAAACAATGTGAGAATGAAAATGCTCAAGCCTTTGTTAAAAGATGGAAGACTTTTTCAAATAAAGGTGAACATAACATGGTAGATGATAATATTTTTCATCTCTTTACAAATTCTCTCTTTCCTAAACTTTAATATTAGGTCCACACTCTCTCACCATGTACCTTAGAGGATGCTATTGACCAAGATAAAAAATAAGATTTACTAATGCATCAATTAGAGCCTCTCTAACCTTATATGGGTCCTCGTCTATTACTTAAGAACAAAAACCACAATATCACCAATGATGGTGTTACTAATTCTTATGATACCATTCACAATGTTCAAGCTGTCATTCCTAACCCTTCTTTAGAACTAGATCCTTCTTCTCAATAATATACTAATCCTCATTTCTCTTCACCCAACAACATTAATTTTCATATACTTTTATCCTTGGCTGAATTGCTTAAGTGTCTACCCAGGCCTCTTCCATGAGAGGTTTAACCTACATGTACTATGAAATCTTGGTATGATCCTAACAATTTTTGTTGGTTTCATGCTATTTGGGGTCATTCTCATGAGACTTGTAGATAATTTTATAATTTAGCTATGTATTTTATTCTTGGACCTAATTTTGATCATGATTCTATTATCCATAAGCATCAACAAGCCTATGAGATTTATTTCAAAGACTATAAATCAAATGAAAAAACTCAAGCCTTGAAGCAAACAAATGCTCATTTAGTTATCTATAAAGATCCTTTACCTAACCATCAACCTATTCAAGATACTCAAGACAAGCCCACCCCTTCCACTAATAATGTAGAAATTATTTTAAATCAACTTCCAAAGAGAATGTGGTTAGCATGACTAATATGTGAAGGGTGGTGGATATCATTGATTCCCAACCTATCTACACTCTTCCTTCCTATAATACATACCATGTTATCTAGGATTCTTCTCTAACTCATTTAAATGAGTTAGGGCAAGAAGATCTTATCACTTTTGATGATCTAATTTTTAATTCTCCTTTGGATAACACATCTCATTCTATTTATACCACTCTTTCATCATCCTCAAATGCTAATGATAATCATTCTTCTACTAACACTTCTTTTCCTTCTCAAAATCAACTTAAAATGACTAGTTCATCATCTCAACATGATTTTCAACCTTTTTCAAAACCTTATTCTCATTCTTATCAACAAAAATTCCAATTTACTCTAGTTCCTCCTTCCAAGGACCTCCTTAACCATTATGCACCTATATCTAACAACCTTATTATGGGCTATGATGAGTGGGATCCCATTGCGAAGCTCACTAATCTCCCATCCCAAATTCCATTTCTTGAGCTTATGAAGACCTCTCCATGTAATAAAACCACCTCATGTAGCTCCTCTTTGAGATGAATATCCCTCATCTTCCCCTAGTAGGATGGGAAGCAGCTTTATCCAATTTTGAAGATAGTATTTTACAATAATGTGAAGAGATGTCTATCAATGTTGATGAAACTATAGACACTTATCTTTCCTTAAAATTTCTCATAGCTTATATGATTCCTGATGAGATTCTACTTCATGCAGATGATCCTCCTTTATTCATTAACATCCAAATAGGTGATATCTAAGTTAAGCATTCATTAATTGATGAGGGTTCTAGCACTTGTGTGGCTTCTCTTTATTTCATTAAAACTCTTGGATATTCTAAATGTAATCTTAAATCTACACATAGCACATGCCAAGGCTATGATAAAAAAAGGCCTCATCTAGGTTTTGTGTAGCTTCCCATTATCATCCCACCTATCACCTTTCATGTGAAGGTGATGATATTTAACTTCCCCCTTTTTTATAACATCTTGATTGGTAGGCCATGGACTCACCACATCCGATCTATCACTTCTTACACCTACCAATGCATTAAATTCCCTCACAATGGATCCATTTATAAGATTTAAGGTGACACTAACCCTTGAAATTGTGAATAATTCTAGGATTGTGGTGTCTTCAAGATTCTTAATCTTGAGCCTTTACCAAGCATTCTATTTCCTGAGTCTCAGCATCTCAAATTTCTTATAAATTCAACTGATGGTTACAATGGGCATCCTAAGCTCATTGGTAACATTCCTCCTAATATTTTAGATTCTAATTATGCTGATCTTGATGAGATTAACTTAAGGATAAAAACTTACAATATCTTTTCTCATCTCATCTAATAGATTCATGATTCATTACAACCTCATTCTCACAAGCCTCCTTGTGATGACATTATTGTAGTCTTAACCAAGACTAGGCATTCTATTCACCATGATTCATCAGATGATAAGGTGATCCCTATATATGTCATTGATCTTCATACCCTAGATTATGGTGATGGATATTCCTTAGATGATCCATTATTAGGTGGTATTTTCCAAGCCTGTGATGTTAAGATTGTCCATTATCATTTTTTTACTTGAGCCTTTTTACATAATTCATCCTTTTCCTTCACTTGTAGTTCCTATTTTTTGCATTTTTCCCTTTATCATAGGGTATATATGGTATTGACACCTCTATTTTCTAAGGATCCACATAGGACTATGCTCATGGATTGTCTTGTGACTAGAAATTACCACTTTTTAATGTTCCTTGACTTCCAACATTGGTTCACCCTTGAGGTTAGTTCAACCCTCCTTAGACCCTCTATAGATCCCACCCCTCCCTTAGTATATCTTGCTATAGTTGAGCCTCTTCTCAAGCCTATTACATTTGATCCTATTCTTGCTCTTAATGTTATTTATCCTATCCTTAATTTTAATACTATTGATCCTTCCATTGAGCCTAGTTCCATTCCTTCCTCATCATCACCCTCCCTTAGTGATGGTTTGATTCCTTTGCCTAAGATGGATCCTCTTCCCAAAAAATTAATTAATGAGTGTTATTCAACGTCTTCCACTCCTATTTTAGCTCCTTCCATGAGTTAATCTAATAAATCCACTCACAAGTGTATCTATTACTTCCATGGGACAAATAACCATTCTTCTACCCATTATCTCAAGTTACAAAAATATCTTGATACCTTGCATCCTTCTTCCCCATCATCAGACAAATATATACCTCCCTTGAAGGTACTTCTAAAATATTTTCCCAAGTATGGTGAGGTATATTGTCTATAGCACCAATGTGGCACTCATCACACTAATCATTTTCACATCCTATAATAGCATCTTAAGAGTCATCTTACAACTTTTCCTAAACCTTCTACCACTCCTCCCATAGGTCATTCCCATAATAAGGTTCCTCCTTATTCTCCCATGGATCTACCTTCAGTGGTTCCATATCCTCCTATGGTTCCTTCACCACCTTATATATGTCTACCTATGATTCTTTCACCTATGGACCTTCCCTCACCTATGGATACTTTTTCACCCATGAGTCATTCACTTGTGGATCCTTCCCCACTGGTGATCCCTTCTCCACCCATAGATATTATTTCCATGCATTCTCCTGACCATATTTTGCCTATTTTTCCTCTTCAACATGATACTTTTAGCATTCATACTTTTTTAGTTGAGGAGATTAGAAAATATGTATTTTCCCATTATTCATTTAATATTGATGAAACCTTAGCAACAATTTGATTACAGCTTCATAGATACTTATTTGATGTATTAGATAATATGTGTGGACAAATTTACTAGTATCTATGAGCACATGCATGGTGATTTCACATTTATATTTAGATTAGACATGTGCTCCAATCTTATTTCTATCTGTTATGTCATTTGACACTGTGTCAAATTTTTGCTTATTTTATATCATGATTTCTTACTTGTACTACATCTTGTTTATCTTATCTTTTATATGTTTGCATATGACTGTCTTTTCTTTATCATTATTTTCCCTTTTCCTTTTCTCTAGAGTTTTTATCAAAACTATCTTTCTTATATCTTCATGATTTTTTTCTTCCTTATCCTTATTTTTCATATATAAATTGTCATGGTGATCTGGTTAAACTTACCCTATTCCCCTTGATTATTATCTCCATTTACCATGTGATTAGTTAGAAAAAAATCTATATCATTACTATCTCTTTTACCGATCTACCTTTGGATGTCATTTTTCCCTCTTCCTTTTCCCACAAACTAAGCATATACATGGTTGAGACTTGAGATCACATGCTAGTTCATTATCAAGCATAAGTGTCTTAGTCAGTCTTTATTTTTGGTTACTTAGCTTCCTTTAGCCTTAGCTTACAACTTATTCATGTGTATCACTATTTCTCTCATGAATAGTCATTTCAAATATGTATGGATGAGGAATATTAAAAATCATTCATAATAAAGTTAAAACCAAATAATTTAAACAAAATGAAATGATATCAAAAGGCAAAATTATTCTTAAAATTCAAATCATAGTAAAAGAAGTGATTCAAAACACATTTCCTTCTTCTAGTTGAATCTCAAACTCCAAATTTGGCCTTATGATAGAGTCGATGTCCTTTAGGGTGTGGTAGGCTAGTAGATTAGAAGATGATCATAAAAAAAGCTTTTAGTGCTACCTACTTTGTCAAGCAAGTACCTAATCTTTGTAGTAGACCAATGATTTTTTAATGGGTCTTGAAGAGTAGGGAACATGTCATGAGAAGGCAGGTCCATTTTAATTTTCCATGTACTAATATACATTCATGAGTTGATCTTAGTAGCACACCTATTTTCCTACAAACCTTTGTGCCTATAGTAAGTAGGTTTCCTTTATACATAGACGACCACTAGTCACTTAGTGTCTTCTCATGCCCTTAGTATGTATTTTACCTCCTAAGGTCTTCTCATAAGATGCCTAAATCTTGATTTTCACACTCATTTTTCACTCCTTATATCCCACATATTTCCTCTTTAGATTTTTTTTTGGTGTACTGATCACCCCCCTTGAAATTTCATTTGTGAGTTACTTTGTAAGACCATGGATAGGACCTAACCATCCTAAAAAATTACCATATTTCATTTCCTATTACACATATCCTTGATTACCTAATTTTATTATTTATAACACCCTAGTGGTGTTCTATTTTTTGAGTTGTAGTGTAAGATCATTGATAGGACCCGACCCTCCTCATAGAATTTTCCAATACCCAAGTCACTATCCAAATTACATGTGTCAAATTTGAGATAAGATTCGATTGATTATGAAGTTACACATCATTTTACATGATTTACAGGTTAATATTTAGTATTATTTATTCTTACTTCATTTATTTTTTACCTTATTACTTTCTTATTTTTTGAGTGCATGTAATATTTCAACCATTTCTTAAAATTTTCATACTTCCTAGCTTGAATTGGTATGATCAATTTAAGACCAATATTTTACAATTTTGTTCAAATATAATTTAGTATGATTGATTGACTTAATTCATTTTTATTTGTTACCATTTGTACCTTTTTACATACCTTTCATTTTATTACTCTGTCATACTTCCCAATGTGATATTTAGTATGATTTTACTTGTTTTAATTTGGTGCAAAAATATTTCACATTGGTTTTAAAACATAAATTCCTATTTACCATCTTGTTTTTCCATTTTATTGGTTCTTTATACTTAGTCATTTCTTGTTATTACACATTTCCCAACTTTTCATAGTGTGTAGTATATTTTATTGATTGATTATATTTTTTAAGTCATTTTTTCCTATTTATTTTTAACCATGCATGTGTATTTCATAATGATAGAAGAGAAACCACATCTCATATGTTTCAAATAACATATAAAACAAATCTAAATACATGTGTTAGAAATAAATATATCATAAACATCCACAACCTCAACCATAATGAATATCTAGAATCAACCATAATGATAACATACACATCCAACAACAATATGCCAAAATGATCCATATATATATATATATATCATGAGTTTTATACAACCAATGTAGCCATATATAATGCCCCAACTTTATGGCTAGGTCCCATCTTGTCTATCTTGTGGCTTAGCCATGCTACTTGTTGAGGCCTCAGGTTGACTCCTCTAAATGGTATGCTATAATAAAGTCATCCAAAATACCAATCCCTTTACCTATCCCTATAGGTATACTACCCACATCTATGAATCCATCAGCTAGGTCTAGATCTCTATCATCTACACTAATGTAGCTAGATGTGAATCTCTCTCATCTTCTAAGGTCTACCATTCCTATAGCTCCCTGGCACACATCATTACTGGTAGCTACATCCTTTCCCTCTATGCATGTATCTACCTTGCTACCTATCTAGCTAATCTAAACTAGCTTACCTGAGTTGGGTTAGATGGTACACTTATATCCTCTAGTGTCATGGGGTTATATGGTTATAAAATCTGATCTAGGATGTCATGGAGTGATCCCCTCACTAGGGATCCCCATCTCTCTTCCTCATCATCACCTACACTTAAAAAAGCACATAATATGGATATTAGATCACTATGACATCTCATAATATCTATCTATCTATCTAAATCAAACTTAAGCAACATATTAACCATTTATTTTGACCTATCTATGTCTCATCTACTATGGTATCACCATCTACATGATTGCCTAACATAGTTTCCCTATCTATGCAACCTCCTAGCACCTCCTTATATCAAACCTAGTTATCATGGCTCATGTCAGTCTCAACCTGCATCTAAGTGATCTCTCTATCATCTCCTCTAAATCACTTATGGGGTCATCTAGGATGGTAAAAGTATCCACTCTCTCCTCTACCTCCTACCTCCATCGATGCCATGTCCTTGATGGCCACTACTCATCTTGATGTGGAGTGAGTAGTGATACATATGATATATTTTCCTATGTATCCTTATCATCTTATTCTACTCTTCATCATGCCTGATTAGTCCATGGTCACTCTCAACATGGCCTTAGTGTCAACGTCACTACTAGTGGCCCTAGTCTTCTCCTCCCCCATGGATTCCTCACATGTTAAACCCATTAATTAGGCATTAATATCAGTGTCATTATATGAGCTATGCCCCTCTACCCTATCACCTATGCCATTGGATGTGGATATCTCTACCAAAAGTAGTGTCTAATCACCTTTATCATCTCTATATCTAGTGTAACTATGTCTTAGCTCACCCATGTAGCTATTATGTGCTCATATGGCTACCACATAATGTCTACATATCTCATTGACTATAGCACTAACATGTGGGGTAGAACTTGTGCTACTTGGTCTCCCCTCCATTACCACACCTGAGGTGACCAATCAATAACTACATGGGGTAACCTATTTAGCCAACATATATGAAATCTCTCATAAATCTAAGCTATTAGTAATATGATCAATCCCATGGTCCTCTACCCTCTAACAAACATCTCATACATATCATATACTAGTTGGACCTAGATGATTGAGCCTAGATAATATAACACTCACTCCTCCAATATCATCTTACTCAAGGCTACTATGAATAGTGGTACCTTGTTGTCTAACTTGTGACATAATACCTATTGTGTTATAAGGCCTATTATAGCCTATTGGATATCTAAAATATGTGATGTATAGAAATCAAACATACTCACCCTCCTACTTGATAGTATCATATTTAATCCTATAGCCCACATGGCGAAGGCTCTCCTCTCCTCTTGACTATCTAATATCCTTATGATTACCTATGCTCATGAAAGGTATCCCCAAGATGGTATGTACAACCTCTAATGTGCTAGCCACCTGTACTGTATCCCCATCCACCTCCCATTTGAAAGTGTTAGTCAATCATTCCTGAAAACTAAGGAACATGACTAACAAGTCAACACTAAGGGGGTTCTAACACATCTTTTCTATCTCAACTAGACCTATGGATCCTAGTCTATCCTTATCTCTATCTAAAAACATATATAGCAAGTTTGGTGACTATGTAACATCCACAAGTCACCAAAATCTCCATCGACCCTATACCTAAGAAATAACAAAGGATGTATCAGTTCTTCCATGTCATGTATTTTCATAATAAATTATTTCATACATTCTTTTTACATTTTTAAAGAAAAAACAAGCCTATATTACCTTATTTTATTCATTTTATCTTACTTTTATCCTTTTTGGTCTTTCTTAACCTTACTTGGTCATTTTGGGTCATTTTAGCCCTCTTTCAGCCTTTTGCATGCTTTTCCATGTCTTTTTATCCCTTTGGTCAAGCTATTTTGACCAAAATATTCTTATATTTTCACTTGGTTGACTTTAAAATTTGAGTCAACCCCCTTATTTTTCCCTCCCTAGTGTTGAGTTTCCATTCTAGACCTTTCAAACCACCTGGTAACTCTAAACTAAGTCTTCATCCTATAGAATGTATAGGGTGGATCCATACTTATTAGGTTGGCACTGTGGATTCTACCTATTTTCTAGCTTACTAGGTTGACTGTGTTGACCTAGTGCTTTTTGCCTATCGACCCCTTGCATTTTCTAAAAAAAGTGCAAAATTCTTACTTTCTACCTAAATCCTTCAAACCCATTTCCCATATTCCTATTTTATACCCATATAACTTTATTTTAATTCATTTTGACATTTATAAATGATTAGAATTAAATTTTAATAAAAATTCACTTAATTCAATACAAATTTCAAAAACTAGTTTGAGATTCTTAGTTGTAGAACTGTAGTGCACCTGCTGCTACCTTTAGAGCCTCTCCCTGTCTAGAATGTCATCTCCTTGCCATCATAGATTATTTTCTCTTTATAGATCTCTTTTCTCTACTTCACAAGTCAAAATGACAAATGACTTGTCTTTTCCCCTATTTAAAAACACTTTTCAAAATTCAAAAAATTCAATTATTGCCCTATAGATTCCTTGTTTTGCTTATATATTTGTTTTTACTCATCCATTTTTCAAACCGTAAAATGTGTTAGATTCATGATGACATAGAGATTATTTTACACTAAATATGCATATTTCTAAAAAAATTGATTTATGGCTATTTTTTGCACTAACTTCTATAGGTTCATCTAGTGTTCTCTACATTGGACACCTTCACATTTCTTATAGTCTACATCATTATCTAAGACACTAAGGTAAGTTAGATGCATGCATTTTTAGATTTAGTACTTTCATTTATCTTATTTGATGATTACTAGTCTTTTATTAGTAGCAACATTATGTGTTATCATGTTTTATCTCAAAACACCATCCCATGTTGCACTTACATGACATGTGATGAGATTTGAGTGGGGCATATGTATACACATAATATTTTCAAACTTTTATTGATTACTAACACTTTGTATCTTAAAGGAAATTATTGAGTCTCAATATTTATGAGTGCATGCTTTAAGGGGTATGCTAGGAAAGGGGTGCACAGACTATCAGTGCTTCATAAGGTTGTTGTTCCTTTTGCCACTTGTCATCTACACACTTGTCTCCTAAAACCATTTAACCTAAGATTATTCTTCTCAGTCCTACCTCCTCCAATATTTTCCTCTTTACATTCCTCCTTTTCTTGCCTTAACATCCTTTTTGACTATCAATTATATTGGGTTGACTAGGTTGACCTAATATAGTTTAGGGGCAATCTTTAATTTCTTGGTTTATTAGCCTTTCGGCCGACCTAACACAAACCTAGTAATTTGTCCACAAAAAAAATTGGGTTGACTAGGTCAACCTCATACAATTTATGTTCCCAAAATTATTTATAGTAAGATCCACCTATATATACAAGGTCATTTCCCACCATTTCATAAGAGAAAAATTATTAGCAAAGAAGTGTGAGTGAACATCTACTTATTGACCATTATACTCGAGGAATAAAGCTTAGGGTTAGATACTTTGTTTGGAGATATGGATCTTGTCTTGTGGATAAGTTTTTTAGATGCTTAGGTAGGTTGTTTAGCCTATAGCTAATTTATCTTGGTTATCCTTACATATGACAATAATCTCTTGTGAAACACCTTGGCCAAGGGAGACATTGAGACTCGGTGGGTTCATCTTCAAAGGTAAGTATTCCTAACTTTATTTCTCCTTTGTAAGATTAGATAAGTAATGCATTTGTATTCTTCTATCCATTTATTATGATTCTATATACATTGATGTGATTATATATCTTCTAATACATGTTTAGTTTAGTTGTTTATTTTATTTCTTTTAACCCCCACTTTGTGCCAAAAGCTTTGGTGTGCACTAGATTAGATTTTACTTTCTTGCTATTAGTATAAGTGAACATTTTAAAACTGTAGGACTTCATTAGGTTTGATGTATGATTATGCTAGACTGTAGGCTTTGAAACCCTTCTTATCATGATGTGTTATGACAAGTGATACAAGTGATCCCCTAATCAGGTCCAGTGGATCCCCATATTGGTCATGCTCCCACTTTACAAGTGTATACCAATCATAAGTGTAGGTGTGATCTATCTTATCCAATCTAGGATTAATCCGTAGACATGATGCATTTATGATTGCATACATAACCATTATATATGTATATGTATGCATGTATGTATTACATACACATACATACATACATACATACATAATACATATATATATATACATATATATATATACATATATATATATATATATATGTATATATATATATATACATATATATATATATATATATATATATATATATATATATATGTATATATATATATATATATATATAACCTTACAAATCCATCAATATATTTTGAGGATTTGCTACTTGCATGAGAAAGTAGGTGTAACCATTATATGTGTGTGTGTATTACATACATATATACATACAACATTACAAATCCATCAATCTATTTTGAGTATTTGGTACTTGTATGAGAAAGTAGGTGAAACCATTATATATGTATATGTATGTGTGTGTATGTATGTACACACACACACACACATTATAGGTGCCTTGAGGAGTGGGAAACACATTATAGGAAGGTAGGATTATTTTTAGTTTCATGCATATAATCTTCATGGGATGATATTTATATTCACTTCATATATACATATACACATATCTACATACATACATAAGGAATGAGACCTCATACCCTAGTATACTAGCCTATTGCCCCTAATAGTCTTTGGTTCTATCATGAATCTGTTTTATATTTTGAGATTAAATTAAAATAGGGCATGTGCCAATAATAAATATCATACATTTTGTGTGATCTCAATTTTAATATATAATTTTATAATTTTAAGATTGGCTTTTATAAAAATATGGATTTTGATTCTTGATTTTTTCTATTTTCATCCTACATATGAATTTTAAAAACCAACAATGGGTCCTAAATATGAATAACATAATAAATCCTACATGTATCCAATATAGAGGAGATCCTAAAGACTAAAATTCCTAAAGACTCCTTGACTTGCACCACAAAAAATGCCTAAGGACTACAATCTTGAAACTAACCCAAGTGTGCCTCAATAGAAAGGAATAGGGAATGTGGGGATCATGGAATATCTATCCATGTGAAAAAGGGTGATATAATAAGGATGTGCTATTAGATTATAATAATAAGGGATAATTTTTCATTAGAAGTGAATAGGCAAAGAGAATAGATCTAAAAGTACATGAAAATGTAATTTAAATTACCAAAAATGAAAGAAAAACTAAGAATAGATGTTGAAATAAAATCTAAACTTGTTGGCTAAAGATTTTTTATGTGGAAATATGTTAACTTACATTAAATTAATATACCACAAGGGTTGGTATTGATTAGAATCCTTAACATCCTCTTTAAAAAAAGTAGTGACTATATTCATATAAACTCATACATAGCACATAAAATGAAATATTTCCTACTCTAACTCTTTTATTTTGTATATATTTATTATAACCTCCAATTAAAATTATCCATATAATATTTACTCTAGTTCCTTAAGAAATTACACATGTTACTCTAGTTTTTAACTTCCTATAATTCCTTTTTATATCTTATCTCTTATCTTTTATATTTAATCTACTACAGTGTTGTGGTATAAATATCGAACCAATACAATACAAATCAATGGTAATATCTATGTAAGACATGTTATTTATCTAATTAGGTCATCCTTTATCTCTATAAAGCCTTTTTTCTTATCATAACACCTAGTCGATAGAACCCTTTATCATGTCACCCTATAGAAGCATTATGTTGTAGTAATAAAATTAACTCTATGGTACTATATTTTGGTCCTTAGATGATAGAGAATATTGAAAACATTTTCTCATATTTTATATATTTGTCTAATCCTTGAGATAACTATAATTTATTGATAGATACCAAAAATTTCTCCATTTCCTTAAGTATAACATAATTTATAAGACTATTATAGTAAACTTCTTGAGATTATGAAGTTGATGATTGTTATTTAGGTATATGTTTCTCATAATTTTTTTCCATTGTCTTAGAAAAATTATCCCAATCTAGATTAATATTCTTTGCCTCCACAATCATGTTCTCTATGACCATGGTCTCTTTTGTTGTCATGACTGGTCATTCTAGACTAAATTTTTTTCTAGTGAGTCTAATAATCTATATGTGTCTTTATTAAAACCTTAATTTTATCCATTTTTTCTCAAGTAATCACCATAATCTTCCATTTAATTATATATATATATATATATATAGAACAAATGAAGATGATAGCCCTACATGAGCGGTATAAGGACAAATAAAGAGAGAAGATATATATATATATATATATCTTCTCTCTTTATTTGTCCTTATACCGCTCATGTAGGGCTATCATCTTCATTTGTTCTATTGTAAAAAGGATGTGTTGAGGCTTGAAGCTAGTTGAGGTTGCACTCAATTATTTTTCCATTTAATCTAACTTAATTTTCATATCATTTTTTCATAGATTCCAATTAATTTAGTATGAAAATTAGGTGT
This sequence comes from Torreya grandis, assembly GCA_037957365.1. Classification (NCBI taxonomy): domain Eukaryota; kingdom Viridiplantae; phylum Streptophyta; class Pinopsida; order Cupressales; family Taxaceae; genus Torreya; species Torreya grandis. Next base: position 2,470,667 of record JARHVA010002456.1, read on the forward strand.
CTACACCTTATATTTTTTCCTTCATCTTGCCTACTCGTGCTTTATACTTTATTCTAATGGACTGATTGTCTACTATAAGTGGTTGTAATAGTTCATCCTTATAATATTATCTAACCTCAAATTTTATGAATATTTTATCTACCATAATTACTAAATGGATAATAAATTTATGCACTATTTCCACCAGCTATTGTTCTATTGGGAAAGTTATGTTTGGATCAAACTATGGTCATGCAGTGGCCAGGGCAAATAAACTTTTCTTAATGCCCTCCTCTATATTGACACACATTAGCATCCAATCCATTTTTAAATATATATAATAGTATCTAACATCATATAATATTATATAGGTTTTAGCTTCTATAAATCAATTACAATTTTACTTCCATCACTAGGCTAAAGGAAACTTGATGGAACTAAGATGGTGGAAGTCTTTCGTTTGTGCTTTGCTAGTTTTACATTGATATGTTTTAATGGATCCGTAGGAGTTTTTATGATGCTCTGGCCTACCCTGATTATACATAAGGTGTTTGTTTTCTAAATATAGGTGGTATCTTTGGCACTTGAAATACCTTTTTTTTTTTGCATTTCCTTTCTCCTATGGATTCACTATCTCTTTTGTTTGCTTTTTCTTTTCTAATACCTATTTTTATTTATCCTCTTCCTCTTTCTATTTTATCTCTATAAAAAATTTATTTTTCTCCTCATAAAATTTTATTTTTATTTTTTATTTTTTAATCTAATCCTCAGATTTATTTTTATTTTCTTCTTCCATTTTTTCTTCTATTCTTTCCTTTTATTCTCCTCTTCTTCTACAATTTTTCTATCTTTCCTCATATGCCCTTTTCTCCTCCTATTCCTTCCTTATTTTTTCCTCCTATTTTTTATTTAGTTAAATTTTTTATTATTATAATTTTTTTTTCTTATTTTTTTTATATAATGTTATTTTATTCCTCTTCCATCTATGTTTTTTCTTTCTCCAATAGTTTTCTAGCCTTTTGAGTGGCCAATTCTGCAATTTCCTAGATCTTCTTGGTTTACTCTTCTAGTTTCTATTCCATTTTATTACATTGTTTGATAAATTATTTTTATAGTTATTTGTATTTTAATTAAAAAATTCTCTTATTCAAGGCATCAAAAACTAAATATGTCATCTACTTATAGTCTTAGTCTTTCTTGGTCTACAAAAGACATTGATAATTCCATAGAAGTTTTTATTAGGGCCTCCTCTTGATATTTCTCAACAATCATCTTGGGTTCTTTAATTTTTTCCATCATATATATTAGGATATCTTGTAGATACTCTGAAAGGTTTATTATAATATCATATAGCTCATATGGACTAATATCAATATAGTCCAAATTTGATATGATCACCTTATTTTTCCTTGTGGTATCTACCTTTTTATGTAGGATGCCCAACTTATGTATCCCACCCTTATTGTGTCACATGCCTAATAGCATGTTTATATTAGGTAACTCCATGCTTACATATTTTTATTACTCATCCTCTATCTCTACTCCATCCATTTATTTAGATGACTTAGTCTCTGAATATGTCATTAGGGCTTTACTTTAATCCTTTGGTTTGATTGCTTTCTACTTATTATGCTTAACCTCTAGGTGTGGATATAAACTCCACCCTCTTTTTACTATGCTCATTTAAAAAAAATTATGGCTCACTACTATAGATGTTTTAGGTGACCCATCTTGGTCCTCTGTAGTCTAATTTTTTTTAGTTCTTGGTGACAACCCTTCTCCAGGTGATATTTTATTTTTTTATAAGGAGTAATGGGGAGTACCTTTTTCCACCATATATTTATCTCCCAAATCCTCCTCAATGGTATAATCCTTAACTATGGATGTAGTCATGTATTCTTCCCCATCCTCTTCTTTATGGAGTGTTTCTAATTTTATCATTTATCTTTACATTCTTGAGGATTTGTGGGTATTTATTTGAGGTTGAGATGCTTATATCTCTCCCTATGTATCATCTCATGGGCCTACTCTTTTTGGGATGCCATGCCTAGTTTACTAAAACATTATTGTGACCTAAGATTTGGTGGTAGACTCTTGTTAAAATAATGACTGCATCAAATTATTTATTGCTAACCTCACAAGGCATAGGGTAAGGGGTACCACTTTTGTAGCATAGGGTCATAAAATATCTAAATATGTATTAAATTAAACTTATATGTAGTATTTTTGTAAAATTTCATTTGAGATTCAATATCTTCCCTCCATCATACTCGTAATCATCTTTTTCTAGTGCAAAAAATTATCCACTTGTATTAAAGGGATACCCTTTAGTGCATATATTATTTATGCCCCTATGGAAGAATCTAGATTCCATTATACCTACCCCTCATGCCCCAAAATAGTGTGTGTAAATTACATGGAAAGTACTAACAAAATTGAAACATACTAGAATTCATTAAAATTTTACCTACCTTGATTTTATGTAGATTCTATAGGGATTATTCATGAAAAGTGGTAACCAAGTCATGTTGCATCTAGGTGGAGACCATGTTATATGTTATATGTATGATCCTTATTGTTAATGAGCCATGCCTCTTTGTATAGTAAATATTCTATGAAACATCCTTTGTTTCAAATCTAACTTGCAAATCCTTCATGTTATGAATTAACACAACTTGGTTATTGACTTTTGTTTTAAATGAATAGCTAATAAGTTGGTACTCACATTTGTCTTGAAATCATACTTGTGTGTTGAATGTCTTTCATGTAGAAGCACTTTAAATTTTTGAATCACCTCTCGTGTGATGTGGTATTGCTGATCTAGATACAAAATATCTTCATGTGTTCTTCTTAGTAGCACCTTGGTCATGAATGTTATCATGCTAGATTATGATAATTGATTCCATGCATCCAATTTTAGCTTCATAATAACCTGATACTCATTTTTATATTCTAGTTGTTGGGTTTGTATGTTTATTTTCATCATTAATATTTTTTATACCTATAGATACATATTATCAATTTCATCCAAATGTGTTTTGATGTATCACTATGTATCATTTGCATGTGTGATGAGGGAATGGAATTTTGATAATATAGAAAATGGATCTAAATTTTTTAATTTGATGGAATGATTCATATATTTGGGTTGCTTAATTTGTTTAGCTAAAATAACATGATGAATCTAAATTGTTTATCTAAGTAGTTAATAAACTATATATGAATCAATTATGTTCACTTTGTGTGAAAAATATATATAAAGTGTCAGTGCTTGAGCAATTTTTTGATTTTTCTATTTATCAAAGCCTTGATTTATAGCCTTTTTGTTCAAAAAGTCCAAACCTTCCTTTTGTTTTCTTTGTCATGTAAATGTATGTCTTGTCTCCATTTATTTTATGTTTATCTTTTGTGACATCAATATTTTAATAACTTTTTTTCAACTATGTAATTCCTGTCATCCACCCATTTGCATGTTTTAGTTTGTATTGAGCTAATCCACATGATTTTATAGTTTACATAGAAAATTTAAAATATTGTTATGATTTATTCATCCTTCTCTACTACCATATCCTATCTTTTCCTTTTGTAGATATTTCTTTCCATTTTTACCAAATTATGTATATATGGAGAAAATTTTGAATTGATTTATTTTTAAAATACCATGATATCTTACCTTTATCCATTATTTTATATTTTAATTATGTATTTTAATTATTTTCATTTTACCATTGTTAATCCATTTCTTTTGTAGATATGTTTTTATCTTATTTTCACTTTATGTGTCTATGGAATGAATTGTGAATTGGTTTACTTGAAAAATATCATCTCTTGTCACTTTGTATTTATTTCTTCTATAGTTATATATTTTTGGTATATTTTTAGAAATAATTGTGAAAATATTTAGGCATATTTTCACCCATGTAATTATCAACATATGTAATATTTATTTGCGCATTCATATTTTAATTCTACACAAGATCTATAGCTTTATTTTTGCCTTCTATCTATTTTATCTGCATGCAAGGTTATAACTATGTTTTCATCTTCTTTTAATTATTATATGTATTACCTAGTTTTTATTTTGTATCATCATTTCTATCCTATTCCCTATTATACTTATTTATCCCACTAGGGTGTTTTGGTAACATCAAACAACCAAGTACCAAGACAGTTGTTTCAAGGATACTAAAATAACCTTATTCAACTTTTCCATCTAGGAGGATAGTGTCAACATAAAGTGGAGGTGACATGAGCTACAACAAAAAACTCAAGTGTATGGTATAGGGAATGCTAATACCTTTTAACAAAATTCACCTAACTATAAAGATAATGTCATATCATTGGTTCTCTCATCTTTACTTTTACCATCCTCCACCATAGTTGTCTATGGTATAATGATTTAATCTATCTCCATTGAAAAATACTTGTCTCAATCATACTCACTAATGTTCTTATCTTGATCACTCTTGAGTCTAAAATATTTTCCATGATATAGGTTCAAATCCATCATATTTTGAGCTTTCTTGACTTTTTATACTTTCTATCATATGTAACACCTTCTTCTTAATCTAAAATTATTTCACTCTTATATGTCTATCATGCCAATATTTTTGATGTATTTTCTCTTACATTTCATTATACACTATTAGGAATCTCTTCTCATATAATTTATATAATTCTATGAATCTTTCTTGAATGTAATATTTTTCATTCATTTTGAATTTTACCATAAGTATTAAACTCATTAGTATATAGTCCATTGGCATTACCACTTCTAATCCATAAAATAATTGAAAGGGGTAACACTTATTCAACCATTTATAAGTAGTGTGGTAATCCCATAAGACTATTGATATCTTGCATCCAAATCCCTTATATATAAATTACACACTTTGGTTAATACCTTCTCTAATACTTTTCTAAACGCCTCAACCTTTCCATTCACTTGTGGGTGGTAAAGAGTTCTTCTATGATTCTAGATCAATAAGTGTTTCAATAATTCTAAAATTGTGTTATTAATGAAGAATTTATCTTGATCACTCATTATACTCAATGGTCACCCAAATATTGTATTTATATTTTCATACATTTTTTTTTGGTAATATTTTTAATACAATACTTTTTAGGGATAACTTTTGCCCATATCGCTAGATATTATGTTCTAGTGATAATGAACTTGGTATTACTTTTAATTACCATAGGTTTAATGGGACCTATAAAATAAATTACCCATTTTTTGAATGGGGCTACCTTCAAGACTAGGTGGGTAGGAATCTCATGTCTAGCATTCATCTTATCCACTCTTTATTAGATGTTGCATCTTCTTACATACTTATGTGTGTCCTTAAAAAGTGATAGATAGCATAGGGTTTCCACTAATATTTTCTTACTTGTAGCTTCTCTAGAGCTCTACCATCCTATAAATTCATCATGGGTTTATATTAAGATATTATTATACTCATGTGGTAATACTACCCTTTGAAATACCTTATCTCTTCCTTATTATATAGTACTCCTTTAATCATCATAAAGGAAAATGTTTGGATCATTAGTATTTTATTATGTAATGTAATTTACTCCTTTAAAAACTCTTTAATAGATAAAAATTATGTAATAAATTTCATGTCTTTGGGTAATATTTCCATATAAAAGAGGTGAGATTTGGGAAAATGATCCTCAATTGGTCCCATTTCTTCCTTTGTCATTATTATTAATAGGTAGTTAGGTCCATTGTTTGCTTTCCTAGGTTTCATCACCATTTTGAAATCAAATTCTTGGAATAACATAAGTTAGTGATACATCCTTCTTTATATTATTGGTCTATTTTATAGATAGTTAAGTTCCTCATTATTGATAAAGAATATAAATATAGTGTTTAGTAAGTAATGTCTTAATTTATACACTGTGTAAGCCATAAAAAGTGCCTCACTATCTGTGGTGGAGTAATTGATTTCCTCTCTTACCAATATTATTCTAGAAAATGAGATTAGATGATCTATATTTCCATGGGGTTGTTCTAGCATAGATCCTATTGCAATTAAATAAGCATCAATATATACATGGAATGGACATTTACAATCTAAAAACACTATAATTGGTGCATCTTAAATCTTATTCTTTATTGTATCAAATGAATCTTGAAATTGTCTTGACAAATTTAACTGTTGGTTATACCGTTTATTCAATAATTATTTTGGGTATAGTTCTAGTTGTGTATTTTTTTATGAATTTGTAATGATATCTAGTATATCCCAAGATAGTTATAACTTTCATTTGTGTCTTGGGTTGTGGTATATTTATTATTATGGTAGTTTTGAGGGGATATACCATCATTCATTATTTACATATTATGTGTCCCTATAAATTACCAAAGGGTGTAGCAAATATACATTTATTGAGATTTAAATAATCATTCACTTGTTTACATATTTAAAACATAATCTATAGTTCTTGAAAATGGTATTTATTTAATCCATATATCATCCAATAATCAATATACACTTTCAAAAACTCATGTATAAAATTATGAAATGCATTCACCATTATGTGACTGAATACAACTGACAAATTCTTCAATCTAAAGGGAATCATTGTATACATAAAGGATCCCCATTCTGTATTAAATGTAGTTTTTGGTCTATCCTTTGGCACTATCGTAACATAATGGTATCTTAAAAATCCATCATTGAATGAGTATATTTCTCTTCTCGTAACACTATCCAATATATTTTCAATGAATGGTGTTGGGAATGGGTTATACATACATGATTTATTTAATTATTTGTAATCAATGTAGATAAATATATTTTTAATTTTATTATTTTATATTAATATGGGTATTATCCATTAAATATATTCCATAAGATTTATAATTTCACTAGCTAGAGTTTTATCTAATTCAATCTTGAATTTTACCTTAACATTAGGATTTAGTCTATGTAGTCTTTTCCATAGTGGTTTAATATCCTCTTTCAAATTGATCTTCATAGTAATCAAATATTACTTGAATCCTATGAGATAATTGAATTTTATTGGGAATAAATACTCAAATTCCCTTAGTAACTATAGTATCTACTCCACCTCTTCTTCTACCCAATAGTTACCTTTTTTCTATTTTTGGATTTAATTTTGTGGTGATATTTTATTCTTTAATTTTAAGAAGTCAGTATATGTTCTATATTTTATCTTATGTGGAATTATTTTTCTCCTTCCTAAATGTATATTTTGATGAATTTTGAGCTTTCTACCTTGTCCTCCTCATGATTTATAATTTTTTTGTGGTATGTTATTTTCTTAACCTCTATTATTTTTTGTATTTCTTTTTGTAATTTTTGGTAACTCTATCACAATTGTTCCATTCCATTCCCAATAATCCAATGACCAAATTTTGTTTCCTTTATTTTTAAATGTTGAATTTTTTTTTTGTGATAAAATATTACGTGAATAAAAATATTTCTTTAATTATATGTAGCATTTAGTAAACCCTAGTATTAGGCTCCCAAATGTTGAAAGTTTTACAAAAATCAATTTTTAAGTTTACCCATATACATGTTCCTTTCCACATATTCTAATTTAAGTAACAAGTTTTAAGGAATGTATCTAATTTCAAATATAATAATTATATCCATAGTCATTTATTTATTTCCCCTATTGCCATCCATGATTTTTCATGTGTCAAGATGTGATCTTGGATTGGTTTTGCATTTATAGTTTTTGATTCCTAGAAAACAACTTTTTGATTTTACAAACCTTTTTTTAAGTATCATGTAGAAAATTTTCCAAGTGTGGATGGTTGTTTTATGGGCATGACACCATCTCATGGTAGTAATCATGTGTGTATCATAGATGCATTTTATCCTTATCTATTATGTAAATACTATCATAATTTGTTGTAAGTACTTAGTGAATACTCTAATGCTTGAAAATTTTGTTAGTTTTTATGTAAATCTCCTTCTATATGGTGATCCCTAGTTCTCTATGGTGCCATATTTTCTAGTGTGGTTGTGATTTTCTCTTTGTATGGTGTTTTTATTATTCAACATGACTTTTTGACTATAGTTTATGGCTCAAAATGCATAAACACCTCAATTTCATCCCTTGGTTGTGTTTTTATTTTTGATTATTCTACTATTAGTTCCCCCTCATCATTAAGTTCTAGTTCATATTTTGTTTTTGTAATTTTCTTAAGAGGACATGTGTAAACAAGGTCATCAAATTCACTATCTTCATCTTATGGCCATAATTATTCTAGCCATACCAGTACCATTCATACTTCTAACAAAAAAGGACTACTAAGCATTTCCTTTCAAATGTTATTTGATCCCCTTCAAAATCTAAGGATTCATTATAGTCTACAAACAATTATAGGTTAAAAAAATTTAGTATCATATATATCAATTATCTCAAAATATACCTTCTTATTTATCCACATAAAATCAACTTCAATTTTATAAAAATTCCCAATTGGTGAATGTGGCATAACATTAGCCATGAAAATATCATATGACATTGCATGCAACTATGCTTTCCACACAACTACCATGTAATATATTATAACATTTGTATATGCACTAAGGTCTAAGACTATTTTAATTATTTCTTGAAAATTTATTTTAAATTCAACAAAATGGTAGCTTTTTTCCATTTCCAGGTTGTTCTAAATACATAGTTTGTATTTTTGTTTTGATGTTTCCAAACTCTATAATTTTGATAATCTTTCTCTTGTTTGTTCAAATATTTACATAACTGAGTGAACTTGGTTAGTAGGTATTATTTATTTAATAAAAACGTTATTATTTTAAGGTACCCAACATCATCTTCATCAAAATAGGTCAATTTACATTGGTCATTCTCTTATTTTTATGTTATTAATTTCCTGATTTTATCTATAATGTGATTAGGTTCATAGATATTAGGATTCTCACCTTCCACATCTATGTTTGATTATATATTAGAGTGAGTGGATACTTATTTATATTTACCTATATTATTCCAAATTTTGGTGGTTACTACTACTCATGGTTGTGAATAATTGTTCATGATATGGGGAGCCTTTTTTTTGTGACCTCTATTTTTATTTTATTATTGTTTCTTGACACCATCTAATTTTTTTTAACATTATGATTCTTTGGGATGAAGTTCCATATTTTTTTACTTTTATTAATTTCCATGATGAGATTCATTGCAATTCCCTTTCATATCATGTGCCTTTGTATTCTACTAAGATGTTTAGCCCCTTGATTGGAAGGAGACTATGTTAATTTTTCTATTTTTGTTCTACCATTTTTTTTATAATTATGCCACTTTAAGACATGATAATGGATCATGTGTATCTTTTTCATGGAATAATATACACTCCATTTGTGGTTATTCATCTCAATTTTTAACAATGTACCCCACCTTTCCACATTTATAACATGTTGGTGGGGGTATCTCTTGATTATATTCCTAGTTATAATTATGATTACATCCTCTTTCACCATGGTAATTTCCACTTCCATGGTATCTTCCTCTATAAATACCTTGTTTTTCTCCTCTATACCCTAATTGATTATTATTATAGTATTCAGGTTGGGTATTTTGAATTGTCAGAGGTGTTTGATAACACTAATTGGCATTTTTTAATATTATTGCCTCTCTTATCCAAATAATGTATTAGACATATGAAATTTCATATATATCAAGCGAGTTATTATTATAGAGATTAAATGACCCATAGTTAGTGAAATGTAATATTTTATTTATAAGGGTGCCACTTCCATCATAGGGCATAAGTATTATGGATGGTGATCATAAAATATATATATTCCACAACAAATCCTTTCACCATATATGTCTTATTGAGATGATAGAGTAATCCTTATTTTTGGTTGTGTTTATCTTATAACCACTACTCTTTTTTATATATCACTATGGGGGCATTCTATCATAGATTTCCCTTACACACAAAAAGTGGTACATTAAATTCTTACCTATGGTGGTGTATGATTATTGTGTGATATTGTATAATCATCCCCCTTAATTTGTATCTAAAGTTTTAGGCTTAATTTTTCCAAATACAACTATAATCTTTCAACATTATCTTTTAATGAAATATTTTTTATCTCTTCTCTAGGACTGTGCTTTGAGCCTTTATGTCATTTCTAATGATTCCATGAATTTTTTGAAGATCTTCCCATACATATTATCTCTAAGACATGGTATTAATCTAGATATGAACCATTATATCCTTTTTTTTCATTCAAAGGTTCTTATAGATTCCATACTATGTATTTAAATCATTGATCATAATCCTTGATAATTTCATTTTCCTTTTAGATTAGCTATCTCATCTTGCTGAAACTTTTCATCAGTATGTTTGGGTAGTGAATATCACCTTTAAATACTTTTTGGATTTTGGTTTATGTAATGTCATGTATAGAGTAAGTTTTCATATACCATTTTAGTTCATCATCTCTTATTGTTCTAACAAAATTAAATAAAATTAATCTTTCATCAATAATGTTGTGGTTCATACAATATGCCTCCATTACAAATAAATATTATTCTACATCTTTTGTGTCCTCAAAAAATAATGGTAATTTTATCCTATTATGTGCCATCTTAGTGTTTGTAGGGTGGTTAGGAATCCCACAATGAGGTTTTTTTCCATTATTTTCCTAATTTCCTAATTTACTTGCTCTTGTATTAATATCAAATTTTTATTATTGTTTATCCTTGTCATTTCACCAACTTTTTGTTATGACCTTGATCTCTTTTAAACTACATTTGAAAGTGAATTCTTCCTAATACCTCTATTGATTACTAATAAATTCCCTTCTTTTCTTAGTCTCTACCTAATGACTTTGGTATTTATTTGATAATTCACCAATAAATATATCTCATTGTTTAAAATATGGATGTTCATGTTTATTTTGAAGTGGCACATGATATTTTTATTGGTCGAAAGGGTTCATTTCCTCTTGGGGTCTTTTTAGTTTGGTTTTGGGTGGGTTTCATAACTTTGAATCTCTTATTTTATAACTTGTGTCTATAATTTTATTTCTTCTCTAATGTTTTCATTAAATAATCATATTTATATTGTGTTATCTTCTTCCTTATCTCTATTATATATTTATCTACTAGGACTACTAAAACTTATCTCAATTAAAACTTTATACTTAAGGTTCATATATCTCTCCTCCTCTATTTGTTCTTCTATATTATCTATAACACTTTCCTCCTGATTTAATATCATCAAAATTCAATATATTGATAAAATTTATTTACTTGGTTAAACTATGTAATTAATCACTCCTATATTAATTATCATCTCCTAACCTCTTCTACAACTATCTAAGCCTCATCCACTATGGGAAAAACTACTAATGACTAGTTGGTATTTCACACCTAATGTTTGGAATAGTTTGGGTGTTTTGAATAATGTGGCTACATATGTTAATCTTTCTTTCATGCCATTCATCAACTTATACAGTGTATAATATAACAATTATTTTTTTCTAATTCATTCACTTGCCTCATCTACACTTTCTTGCCATGTGATCACTAACTCATCTATTTGTAATAGAGGGATAATATTAAGATTTTCAATGTTAATACTTTTAATAGTATAGGTGAGATCAAATTTCACTTTTATTTTAATTCTCATCATTTTCCCTCTCTTTTATTTTTTTATTTCTTTCTTAATTTCTCAATTAATTATCTCATTCTCCATCTGATTTCTCATTTCCTCATTCACCATTTTCTTGTAATTATTTTTAATTTATCCTATTATAATTATCTCCTTATCTCTTAAAATTAACTTTATTTTATTTGATACTTATTTTCCTATCCCCTACATATTATTTAACCTCCCCCAACCATTTAGATTAGATATCTTGAATAGTCAAATATTTTGAAGACCCCCCTTATTTTTACACATCATCCCTTAGGTACCTGGCCCTAAAGGAACTATTTACCATATTTGATGAATCCTCATTCCATAAAAAAATTGAAAATGAGGAGTGGTAAATTTTTTAATAAACATTTCCTTTCCCCTTAAAAAAATTCATTTTTCTTAGAATCAAAGCTTGTCCAACCTTGTACAACCTAGACTATGATGAATGAGTTGAGTGTCATCTTGAACTAGTAATGAATATCCTAGGTTAATGATGTATCTATGTGTTTAAGTGAATTAAGTTTTTCCATAATTTGATAAATATGTATTTTAATGTGAAAGTGGAAACCTTATGTATATTTGGATTGTCATCACAATAGTTTTTCAAATGTTACCTAGAATTCTTCTTCCTACAATCTAAAGAATGTTGATTTCAATTTTGGTAGTAATTCACCTATTCTCTTAAATTTAGTGTGAAAATAATTAGTGTTTATTTACAACACTCTTGTATTTATGTTAATGCAATATTTAAAAACTCTAACTAATACTTCCCCCCTAAACACTAGTCTACTAAAGTCTATGTGGTGCCACCAAATGTTGACATAAAATCTAAATATATTGGCTATAGATAGTTTTATGTTGAAAATTTATAAATTTAGTTAGAATAATATACCATAAGGGTTATTATTGATTATAATCCTTAAAATTTAATTTAAAAATAAGTAGTGCCTATATTCACAGTAACTCATACACATTACATAAAACATAGTATTTATTATAACTCTTCTCTTCTGCATATAATTATTATAGCCTTCCAATAAAATTATCCATATAATCTTTAATATATACCACCTTAATAAATTATACAAGTTACTCTTATATGTAACTTCCTATAATTCCTATCTATATCTTATCATTTTTATTTTATATCTAATCTAATATAATTTTGCAGTATAAATAGCGATACAATACAACAAAACTCAATGGTCATGTCTATATGAGATATGATATTTTTATAATCAAGTCATACTTTGTCTCCATAGACTTATTTCTTACCATAGCATCTAGTCATTATAATCCTTTGTTCTATCAACATAGAGAAGTGTTGTGTTATTACAGTAATGGAATCAACTCTACGATACTCATGGTTTGGTCCTTAATTAATAGAGAATACTAAAAACAAGGGAAAAGGTATGAAAAATGGTAATCATGTCACTAGAGAATCCATATAATCCTATATATGCTATAATAAATCACTAATATGATAAATCATCCCAAAATAAGGTGAGTGAAAAAATGGATACTATAGAACAAGGAAAAGATGATCGACTGAAAATGAAACATGAAATGAAATACCCAAGAGTCCCATAAGGAAGTCAATAGAGTATAAAACCCTAAAGATTATAAAAAATAGATAAAAAGATACTAGAAATAAAATGAATATAAAAGATAAAACTTGAAGGTGTTACTAAAGGTCCATAAGGTAGACTAAGGCTGACTGTCATATAGTAAAACTTAAAAAATAAAACCTAGAGGTGTTACCAAATTTTCATAAGAGAAACCAATTCTACATGTAAGTGAAATAAAAGATAATAAATAACCACATATAAAACAATGTTAAAATTTAATAATGTGAAATAAAAATTTAAAGATCTATAGAAACCAAAATATAGTCTTTGATACTTGATAATTATAATCTTGACACACATTTATTATGCATGAATTGATAACTTAAATAAGGTTTTAATCGACCATTTTCTCACACTTTTATGATATATCACAAGTTAACCCTTATATTTTGATATTATACACCTATAATACCCTCATTGTATATTTAAATCTTATTAAATTTCATGTGCATACATATATAGACTCTCAAATGAGTCATCTTATACATAGGTTAATTTTGCCAGATTCGATCAATATCATTAGTTGATACTAACCTTATCTGGTTAGTACTAAACCAATCCTAACATTATATATATTATAAAATTAAAAATATTATTAGGATCAACCAATTTTTAAATTATTTTAGTGGCATGAGAGTGTGATAAATTACCCAATTGCACTCATATATAAACAAATCAAAATCTCATTCAAAAAGGAATTGATACTTATATGGAACACTATTACACATTGAGAGAATTTACCTTATTATTGCCAAAATCATGATCCGTCACTAAGAAGAGTTACAAACCAAGTATAAATCACACCAAATCCAAGTCAAATCAATCATTTTGAACTATAAAATCTAAATCATTAAATGAATACATATAGTAAAGGATCAAATTTTTGTAATCACATTATGTGGAAGAAATATGTGTGGTTTGATTCCTCCTCTAAGAACTATATATGTAGTTAGTGGTCAATAATAAAATGGGGGTGATTTGGTTTATCTAAATTAATTAAAATTTATCCATTTTAAATATTTATATAATTCAAAATCACACCCAAGATTTCCATACAAATAAGACCAATTTCTAGATTTATGTGTATCATCAAGGTTAGGGACCATAAATATAGAGTAAGAACATATAGGTGCATGTGACTATGTATTCATTATACCATATTTTTATGTAGGTAAATACCAATTAATAGGTAAGTATTGAATGATAATACTAACCAATAATGAACCAACCTAGTACAAACAAATAAATAGTTATAGAACTAAAAAAGTCACAAGCTTAATTTATCCTAATTTTCACTTTTAGGGTATATTCAGAACTAGATAATCAATTAGAAAAGCTAAGTATTCATAATTTTTTGTACTTAATATACTTAGCATATGCTAATTTTCAAATCAAAATATTCAATCTTAGTATTTTACATTCAAATTTATGATTTAATGTCATATATTAATATTTGAATTATATTTCAAATTTCTACACGAATTAGATTAAGTAATCTTATCTTAATCATAATTAGGGTAAAACACATTGGTTAACCCAGACACATATCAAATAGTAAAAATCCCTATGTTTCACTTAGGGATTCATCCTTCTAAGGTTTTAGATGTTTTTTCCCAGGGTTTCAAATTTCATTTATGATTTTACACATTAAAATATTTATTGGATATTTTTTCCTAAGATTTCATTAGCCTAATTTTTTATTTCCAAACAAAAAAATGCTTTTCAACTCTAGCCCTAGATCTTCATTATGGTTTCATGTTTCTCAAGTTTCAAATTTTAACCTTCATGTTTGACTTTTAGATATGGTTTTTTGTAAGTCACTAATAATACACAAATCATGACCATGTTGAATTTGTATTATTAGTTAATGCAAGTAATGAATTTATAATTTAAATATTGTTCTACATGGATAAAGTATCTTACTTGGATCAAATTTTTAAGCAAATGGATAAAAAGGATCAAATATAATGTCACTGATATGTTTAAAAATACCAATGAACAATCACAATCATATTGTTGTAATAGCCTATCTAATTTTCATATTTTTAATATTATATGTAAAATGGCACACATGACTCATCTTGTTCCTCCCTTAAAAATTTAAAAATATTGATAGTTACCATCCTACTTCTAAACTTGGCTTTCATCCCATATTATTTCTTGTGGTCCATGTTGTCACAAGATAAAGGGGTAAGGTGATCCATCCAATAATACAAACCAAAGGACCTTACCAAATCCATCCTAAACCCCTAACCACCACCTACCAAAATATATACTAAATCTGAGGGGCATGACATCATAGATGAAATTAAAAATAACTATAACAAAATTTATCTATTAAAACTAGTTAAAATAGTGTTTGTTTACAAATATATTTTTTTATACGACATTACATGATACAACTATACCAAATGAGGTAGAACCACCTTGTGTGGCTTATATTATCAACACATTTCTATGTATGGAGGAAAGTATCTTTTCTTATAAATACTATTTATCTTATAGTCAAATTATAGATCAATATATACCATTTCGTGTTACGTTTGCTTGGTAGATAAGGAATTTTTTAGAGAAGGTACCTTGCTCCAAAAATTCAACACCTTTATAGTCCTCATCTCCAAGAAACAAGGAGAATCTAAATCATCAAACTTTAGACCCATCATCTTATGCACCAATTTTTATAAAATTTACACTCAAGGCCTTTCACTCAAACTTTAGCTTCTACTTGACAACATTATAGCAAAATAGTAGGGTGATTTCATGTATGGAAGATAGATCTTGGATGGGATCATTACGGTTCATGAAATTATCCTCTTGATTTATCACTCAAATTTGGAAGGTATGTTCCTCAAGCTAGATATGAATAAGGCATACGATCGGGTTTCCCAACAATTCCTCGATAAAATCCTAGATAGATTTGGTTTTAATACTTTGGTCAAAAAATTAATTGCTTCTTGAATTTCCAATCCTCTTTTCTTGATCATAATCAATGGAGTCCCCAAGGGATTTTTCTAATGGGGAGAGGGTTAAGGTAAGGGGATCCTCTCTCCTCGTACCTATTCATCATTTTGGTAGAAGCTTTGAGTTGACTCATTTCTTTGGCTAGAACCACCAATATCATCAAGGGTATTATTGTTGCCCCTAACACAAGTCCAACCACTCACCAAATTTTTTTTGATGACACAATGGTGATGGGGGAGTATTCAATTTTTTAATCTAGGTGTTTCTAAAATATCCTTATGGTTTATGAAGAGGTTTTTAGCTAGAATGTGAACTTCATCAAGAGCTTCCTTTTTTCATCAATACCCCCTCAACACTCCAAAACAAAATTTATAGGATTATGGGTTGTGTCATAAGGAATATCTCATCCATGTATATAAGCACCCCATTATTTGATGGCCCTTTGAAATATAATTTTTAATCTCCCCTCATTGATAAGATCTAGAAAACATTGTCAGGATGGAAGGGGAACCTCCTATCCAAAGATAGGAAAGTCCAACTTTAAAATAGATCTCTTCAAAGCATCCTAATTTAATTTATGTCCCTCTTTTCTCTCCCAAATAGAGTCACTAATCAAATTAAGTAAATTTAAAAAACATTCCTCTTGAGAGGTTTAGAAGATAGATTCAAATTTTCACTTATCTCTTGGAATCAAGCCTGTCACCCTATTTTTAAAGGTGGTCTAGGTTTAAGAAGAATTAAATACATGAATCAAGATATCCTATCTAAGTAAGGTTGGTGGGTAGTCAAGGAGGAGAATAAATGGAATAATATCATTAGAGACAAATATCTTCTTTCTGGGGAAGGTCATCATTTCCTATCAAAATCTGGTCTAGATAATGGTTTAGCTTTTTGGACAGCATTGTAGGTGGGCAAGGATCTGTTATAGCAAGGCATCAAGTGGAATGTAGGTAGAGTTAATCTCATTGACTTATGGGGTGACCCATATATTAAATCCCCCTTTGAATCCACTTTTATCGACTTGGTCTTAATCTCCTTTTTCAAGGAAAACTATAGTAACAAGGTGTTAGATTACTAGGAAGTAATGAATGAGAGGAATTTCTAAAAAGTCTTGACTAAAACTAGGTTGGATTAATAGAAATCCCACATTTTTAAGATCTCAATGAATCTATATAACATAATATATCATTTAGTTCCCTAAGGAGGAATCTCTTATTTGGAAACATGAGCCTAGTGGTTTATACTCTGTTAATTCTAGTTTCTCCTCTTTTTAGGGCCAAGAAGATGAAGAATTCAACTAGAAGTCTCTCTAGATAAAAAAATTCATCCCAAAAATTAGTATTTTATTCTAGATCATAGCCTAGAATAATATTTTAATACTGGATAACCTAATCAATAAAAGTATTACCATCCCAAATATATGCTCGCTTTGCAAATAGGAAGCTAAGATAGTGGAACATCTTTTCCTCTCTTGTCCTTTCACCTCATCCATCTTCCAGCTATTCTTCAACATTTTTAACTTCTCTTGGGTCACTCTTAGCTCTATCATGGAATTAATTACCCAATGGAAACTAATCTAAGCAACATTTTAGGTGACATTTCAAGTGATGGTTCTACCACCAATTAGGGTAGAACCATCACTTGAATTGTCACCTAAAATGTTGCTCAGATCATTCCTCCATCCTTGAGAAGTAATGGTCCCCATTGCATCAAGATTTGTCATCAAGTGTGGAAATTGTGTTTTGATTTGATTTCTGATGCATAATTGGAATAGACTGTGCTTTGTGGAGCTATGTAGGAATTTATTATTCACCATTTCTATCTAACCATTAATTTGTGGATGGAAGGCCATGAACTTCTTTAGCTTGTTATCTATTGGCTTCTATTTTTGTGTTTTTTTTGTAGTCAAGGCTATAACATCAGCCCTTCTGGATTCTTGTGGCTTGACCACCATGAGAACAAATTTCTTGGCACTAATCAGGGAGAGATGTATAAGGTGGTACCTCTGGTACCCTATAGCACCATGTTCTAAGAGTGAGAGTGATCCTTCAATTTATTGATTCATATATGCCATGTCAATCATACATGAATGGATGACCAAAGATTACATCACAAACATCTAGATTGACCACATCACATAAGACCTCATCTTAGAAAGGTTTTATTACATATGAGAGAAGACATTGGTGGGTGACATGGAGGTTTCTCCCTGGACTCAACCATCCAATATTATATGGCTTTAGGTGAGGCTTCATGGAAAAATTTAGTTTTTTCACAACATTATCAAAGATTAAATTCTTTTGACTCCCACTATCAATAATGAAATGCAAAGGCTTACCTTTCACCCATAACTTAGAATGAAACAAACTTTCCTTATCATCTGGCCTCTCCTCATGGGTCTATGATGAAGTAATGATGGCATCAAGCTCAACATCCATAATGTCTTCTTCATCCTCTTCAATTACAGGATATGTATGAGGTAGAGCAATAGATGTTGAGGATTATGACTTAGATTGTAGGGACTTGATGGCTCAACACTCTTCTTTAGAGTGAGTTCTAAATTTGTGATAATCATACCACTTCCCAATCTTTATTTATTTTTTCTTTTAATTTTATCCTCATGTTTGACCTTCTTTGTCACTTTTCCATTTTGAAGGTTGACTCTTCATATTCATTCTTCCATGCTTCTGCTCAATCTTCACTATGAATTTGTATGCCTCATTGAGGGTTTCCAAGTTGAAGAGTTTCATTTCTCCCTATATGAACCATTGTAGTATGCCATGATATTTGAGAACCTTGTGTTTCTCACTTTCTTAGATGCCCAATCTCACACATAGAGAATGAAAAATGTTAGTGTAATCTTGAACAAACTATTCCTTACCTTGGCAAAGTTGTTTCCACTCTATATAGAAATTGTCATATGCTATAATGGGGTAGTATTCTTCCTTTACAACTTATATGAAATCATCCCAGGTAGGTTCTACCTCAAGGCTAATATCATCTATACTAAATCTCTTATTTTACACTTCCCACCAATTTTTGATAGGTAATGATGCTTTCAAAAGAGAAAAAGTGACCTTCTCTTTATCTATGAATTTATTTACAAAAAAATAAGATGACAATTGCTGCAACCAATTTTGTACTACATCAGCATTGATTTTGCCTTCAAATGTAGGGATATCAAAATTCACCTAAACTTTGAAGTGTGCTGGGGCACTAAAAAGATGTGGGGTTGTAGATGAGGAGCCAAAATTTCCCATCAAAATTTTTTGGAGAATTTGGGTGACTTATTGTAGCATATACACTTGCTATTATTGGAGGGCTTCATTCACAATTTCCTTGATAGGATCAAGTGTCTCAGTGTTGTCTAAAATTTGAAGTCATTTGGAACAAAAGGTGGATAGTCTATTGGTTTTATTTTCCACCCAAGCTTCTTATAATCTAACCTCATCCTCAAGATCATACACTCTAAAGATAAACTACTCTGATACCACTGATCCAAAACTCAAAAGCTTTGGTTGAAAGATAATTCAAGAAACATGAACAACACAATAACCCCCATAAGAGGTTCCCCCACTATCTTTTTGGTGGAACCTAGCCCTCCCCCACATTTTATAGGACATCTAGAAAGCCATAAATTTGTGTATCTTTAATAATCATCTTCCTCATCATACTTTGAAATTTAAAAGGATCTTGGCTTTTATCAAAGAAAATTGGTCAAGCTATGCCTCTTCATTTGACTATCTCAACTATCCCCTCTTATCCAGTATTATGAGCTAGCTTAACCTTATCATTCCTAGTAAAACCCAAGTTAAAGGGGTTGATAGGTCTCTAGTTAAATGGTCACCTCCTATTCCCCAGTGGGTTAAATCAAATTTTGTTAGGGTAAAAAAGGTAAATTTAGGCCCAATAAGAGTATGTGGCTTGATCAAAGACTCTTTAGAAAATATTAGAGTGGATTACATAGGGCCCTTGGGGACCAAACTAACCATGTTTTTGATGCTACTGTAGTATTATGGGGTATCAAGAAGGTGGTTAGACTTAGCTATGAGTTCATCCATATAGAAGGGAACTCAAAAAATATCATCAAATGCCTGAAAGGGCTTTCTCCACCTTCATGAAATATTTTTGGAATCATCAGTGATGTTAAAAACATGATAAGTCACTTCAACAGAGTCCTCATTGAGCAAGTCTATAGAGAAGTCAATAGGGGTGAAGATTACTTGGAAAACATCAGAGTTTTTAAAAGTTATTACATCACTTGGCATGAGTGCAAATCCCTAGATGATGTCATTTGAATTATCAAGTTTGATAAAGGACATGTCACATAAAGTCATGATGGTTAATTTTATTATGATTAGCTTGAGTGTTTTTTATGTGTGCAACACTCTTATTACCAAGGATTTGCATGAGTGATATTTTTTGTTACTTCAATTCATGATCATTATAGGTCTTATATCCCCCATTCATCATTTTCCACTCTGACAAAGAGCATTTGGTACATTTGGCAAAATAAAATTATAGAGAAAAAAATGATAGTGGATATATATCATGTTGAGCTGATTTTTTCTCAGATGTGAAAAAGAATGAGCATGTATAGAATAAAATAGTTAAAGGGGGACTTACTCCATTGATATAATGTCTAGTGGGTCATGACATTTCACTCTCTAGGTATTTTTCCTATGGGTAGAAAAATTACAAGGTGAGAATGCTTGGGTTGGAGATTTAGATCATGGAGGAATTGATTAGCGAAAACACTAGGATGGTTTGTCATGAAGTTAAGGCTTTCAAGGATAAGAGATGTAAGGAAGAACTCATGAATGTCTTATTCAAGAAGGAAAATCAAAAACCAAAGTATGCCTCCAAAAAAGGGTTTATGCAAGAAAACCCTCCACTATGATCTCAAAAGGAAGAAAATGGACAAGGATGAGGATCAATTCATCAAGAGTCAAACTAGGGGAAAAAGAAATAAAAAATCTAGTGTGGAGACTAATCAACTGGTCACTTACTCTAAGTCAAATTAGCATATCTCCCCTATTTCCTATTTTGGTTTCTTTTTGGTTTTTCGGCTATCAGGTGGCTAATGTTTAGCTACCCTTGGGTTAATCCATCATTTTTTCTCCCTTACCCCTTTTTTTGGTTTACTTAATCATTTCTATCTTTTGGCTATCTTTGTAAAGGGTATGGGCCTTTCAACCTATCTTTTACCTATCTAATAAAAATATTAAAACTCAATTGAAAATAAATATAGTTAAGATAATTTTGGTGGCTAATGGATAAAATTGAAAAAAACTTAATATCTTATTTTTTAACATACTTTGTATTTATGAGGAAGAACACATCTATTAAAATATGAATATTTAAGAATTTGATAATATTCAATGAAAAATATTACGATAAATTACACTATATATTACCATGGACCCTTAAATGATAGCCAAAGTTTGTCATGTGTGCCTAATGACCTTAATTATAATATTATATTATAGATAACATGGAATTATGATATTATTGTCATTATTTATACCCTACATAAAAGTTTAAAATGTAGTCATATATGTAGAGGGAGAAGGAGAGTATCACTCCTTGGTAGATTATAAAGAACAATAATAAGGGCAAGGTTTGAGGGACTTGGATGTTTGGGTGCATGTCCACCCTAAACCTGATATGGGAAGCCTTATTTTTATCTAACTTATTCCAAAGGAAAAGTGGCCTCAAGGATAGATTTAAATGAGGGAATTGAGGATTCTCTCTAGAAACTCCACATGAAAATAACAATTCAAAAATGCCTATATGGAGAATTTGCTAAAGAATTTAAGAGGCTTAGAGATTTTCTCTACCTTGACAAGATTGAAAACAATGATGGAAAGGCCCCCTTGGCCCGTACCCCCATAAGTAAATCTTCCCAAAAAGACAAAGAGGAGGAAGTGTTTTGGGATTCCAAGGAAGACAATAGTGAGACCCTCCACTATGATCTCAAAAGGAAGAAAATGGACAAGGATGAGGATCAATTCATCAAGATTCAAACTAGGGGAAAAAGCAATAAAAAATCTAGTGTGGAGACTAATCAACTAGTCACTTACTCTAAGTCAAATTAGCCTATCTCCTCTATTTCTTATTTTGGTTTTTTTTTGGTTTTTTGGCTATCAGGTGGCTAATGTTTGGCTGCCCTTGGGTTAATCATTTATATCTTTTTGCTATCTTTGTAAAGGGTATGGGCCTTTCAACCTATCTATTACCTATCTAATAAAAATATTAAAATTCAATTGAAAATAAATATAGTTAAGATAGTTTTGGTGGCTAATGGATAAAATTGAAAAAATTTTAATATCTTATTTTTTAACATACTTTGTATTTATGTGGAAGAACACAACTATTAAAATATGAATATTTAAGTATTTGATAATATTCAATAAAAAATATTAGGATAAATTACACTATGTAGTACCATGGACCCTTAAACGATAGCCAAAGTTTGTCATGTGTGCCTAATGACCTTAATTATAATATTATATTAGAGATAACATGGAATTATGATATGATTTTCATTATTTATACCCTACATAAAAGTTTAAAATGTAGTCATAAATGATACACACACACACACACGCACACGCGCGCGCGTGTGCGCGCGCACACACACACACACACACACACACACACACACACACACACACACACACACACACACACACACACACACACACACACACACACACACACACACACACACACACACACACACACACACACATACACACACACACACACACACACACACACACACACACACACACACACACAAAGAGATGCAAGGAAGAACTCATGAATGTCTTCTTCAAGAAGGAAAATCACAAACCAAAGTATGCCTCCAAAAAAGGGTTTATGAAAGAAAACCCATCAAGGAAATGGCTAGAGGTTTATCTTAAAATTATGAAATATATCATTCTTGAGGATAAATACATAGTTATATTTTTGCATCACTTCCTAATTTTGACTCATTTCAATGGAATTATATCAATATTCCCTTTTAATTTCTACAATTATTGGAGGTGTTTATCTTAAATTTCAATAAAAATATGATGGCTAATTTAATCCACCGGGGCCTTATCCACTTACTCATCAAGTAGGGGGAGTTGGTATAGTGTAAGATTATCCCTAAGGCCATTGACATTATCAACAAAAAGGAATACCTAGAGGGAGAAAGAGAGTATCACTCCTAGGTAGATTCTAAAGAACAATAATAAGGGCAAGGTTTGAGGGACTTGGATGTTTGGGTGCATGTCCACCCTAAACCCAATATGGGAAGCCCTTCTTTTTATCTAACTTCTTCCAAAGGAAAAGTGGCCTCAAGGATAGATTTAAATGAGGGAATTAAGGATTCTCTTCAGAAACTCCACATGAAAATAACAATTCAAAAACTCCTATATGGAGAATTTACTGAAGAATTTAAGAGGCTTAGAGATTTTCTCTACCTTGACAAGATTGGCAATAATGATGGAAAGGTCCCCTTGGCCCATACCCCCATAAGTAAATCTTCCCAAAAAGACAAAGAGGAGGAAGTGTTTTGGTATTCCAAGGAAGATAATAGTGAGACCCTCCACTATGATCTCAAAAGGAAGAAAATGGACAAGGATGAGGATCAATTCATCAAGAGTCAAACTAGGGGAAAAAGCAATAAAAAATCTAGTGTGGAGACTAATCAACTGGTCACTTACTTTAAGTCAAATTAGCCTATCTCCCCTATTTCCTATTTTGGTTTCTTTTTGGTTTTTTGGCTATTAGGTGGCTAATTTTTGGTTGCCCTTGGTTTAATCCATCATTTTTTCTACCTTACCCCTTTTTTTGGTTTACTTAATCATTTATATCTTTTGGCTATCTTTGTAAAGGGTATGGGCCTTTCAACCTATCTATTACCTATCTAATAAAAATATTAAAACTCAATTGAAAATAAATATAGTTAAGATAGTTTTGGTGGCTAATGGATAAAATTGAAAAAAATTTAATATCTTATTTTTTAACATACTTTGTATTTATGAGGAAGAACACATCTATTAAAATATGAATATTTAAGGATTTGATAATATTCAATGAAAAATATTAGGATAAATTACACTATATATTACCATGGACCCTTAAATGATAGCCAAAGTTTGTCATGTGTGCCTAATGACCTTAATTATAATATTATATTAGAGATAACATGGAATTATGATATTATTGTCATTATTTATACCCTACATAAAAGTTTAAAATGTAATCATAAATCACACACACACACACACACACACACACACACACACACACACACACACACACACACACACACACACACACACACACACACACACACACACACACACACACACACACACACACACACACACACACACACACACACATACACACACCCACACAAACATGTATATATATAGACACACACACATATCATTTGGATCAAAAACCATTAAATATTGTGCATTAACTTAACCTAAGGATCATTACATTCTTCATATGCAACCATATTATGAAGAATACCAAACAAATGAGGTACCAGTATATTATTGATCTCCAATTTCATCACTGTCAACAAATCATAATGAATATGTTTTTAGACTTAAATATTTACAAAAAAATGTTATATAGGATAGAGATTGGAAAAACATGCATAGGACATTATTCATCCCATCACATAATCTACTCAAAAATCACAACAAGGTCTTGGCTATATAGAAATGTCATAAAATAACTTATAAGGAAAAACCACAAAGGATACTATTTATACACACTTCTTCAAATCAGATCTAAAACCAACATGAAAAATTCATAATACCTATACATTGTAGTTGGTATACCCCCATCTAATTGAAAACATAGTTTACCTAGATATTTAGACATTATATGAGTTTTCAAATGTTGATCTCTCTTAACCAAGGCATATTTATGAGAAATTGAGGATACTAATATCCATATATGAGTAAATAGATAAGATATCATCCTTAAAACACCATATATAGAAGATATATAAACTTTATTTAGTTAATAAATAATATAATTTCATTATGGAACATATAAGAATCTTATACCAGTGATACTAATAATTATGTTACAAAAATATGAAGGAAAGGCGCTTTGATAAGTTATACATGACCATCCATAAATATTCACATGGTCTTACTCAGATATGTCATGAATTGATCCTAAAATTACATTACATAATATTGTAGTTTATCTAGATGCCAAGCCATTACAATAAAGTATTTGAACAATGCATATAAAAGTATAATGTTTAGTAAAATAATAAATATAAAGACTAATATATGAAATATTTATTTTATCCATATATTATCTTAAATGGGTTTTTAATATAATACCATCTATAAATCCTGATGGATAGCTTCAGTGATATATATATATATATATATATATATATATATATATATATATATATATATATATATATATATATATATATATATATATTGTGTGTGTGTGTGTGCGCGCATGCGTGCATGCATGCATGCATGTATTATCAAGACTTAAATAAAGCTTTTCCTAAAGTCAAATTTTCATTACCAAACATTGATATGATTTGCAATTCTATAGTTGGTTATGAGATTTTAACAATCATGGTTGGGTTCATGGGATACAACCAAATCAAAATCAATCTAGAAGATTAAAAAAATACTTTATTTAATACATCACATGGAAAAATTTATTTTGTGATCATTCTATTTGGATTGAAAAATGTTGGGGATATTTATCAGCGAGCTATGATCCATATATTTCATTAATTTATTAAAAAAATAATAGAACACTTTGTGGACAACCTAATTTTAATATTAAAAAATAACATAATTATGTTATAGATCTGCATAATTTTTTTAAATGACTATAAATATAATGTGCACCTAAATCCAAATAAATGTGTATTTGGGGTATCCTTAGGAAATTATTTAGATACATCATATCTTAATGAGTAATTTAAATAGATCATAAAAATTTAAAAGCTATTTTATGCATGCCTCCACCAAAAGGACTAACATAACTATGATCATTACAAGGAAAGATCTAGACAATTAAATATTTTGTGTCCTAATTAGTTGATAAGACACAACCCTTGACATGATTACTAAAGAAAGATAAAAATTTGAATGGGGTGATTTTTTTTAATAAAATTTTAATGTAATCAAATATTATTGACTTAATCCACCTATTCTCATGCCTCCAACACTAGATATACCTTTATTATTATACATCTTGGCCATAGGTCATGCTTTAGAGGATTTATTGACATAATATGATGATGATCAAAGAGATATTTTCATGTATTACATCATTCATACAATTGTTTACTATGATTAAAATTATAATACTATGTAAAATATATGCTTAGCTCTTGTTTCTTTTTGCACAAAAATTATGACACTACATGCTAAAAAAAGAGGTACATGCTATAATAAAGGCTAATCCACTCAAATTACTTATGTCAAAGACACATTTATCATTATGTATATATAAATGGGTAATGTTACTCATGTAATTTGACCTATATAAAATATCTTAAAATTTAATAAAAAGAAAAAAAATGTAGACCAACTTGCTATAGCTCTATTGATAGATACACTGTTAATAAATGATTATTTTAGGGATGAATTTACTTCAAATCACATCTATGGTGATGTTTAGACCATGTAATTTGATGGATCCAAATGTTTTATAGGATCCAATATTGGTATAGTCTTCATTAGGGGCTAACCTATGGCATTTGCATATCATTTGGGTTTTTCATGTACAAATAACATAGTAGAATATGAGGCATAGATAATTTGGTAATGCACAATGTGCACATTATAAATAAATCACTATGGGTATATGGGGATTCTCATCTAGTGGTTAATTACATTTATACATATACCAAACAAAGTAATAAAATATAATCTCATACAAATAATTGGTATAGTGATTACATACATAATTCAAAACTTTTTAATATAAATCATACTTTGAAAAGACAATCAACATGTTAATGCTATGGCTATCATAAATTACTTGATTCTCATTTATATAAATTATGATTACACAATTTCAAATGTAATATAATTACAACATTCATCCACCTCTATAGAAGAAGTAGAGGATCTCAAGGTCCTACAAATTACTCATAATACAATAAATTAAGAATGGTACAATGATATGTATAGATATTTATACAAAAAAAATTCCCAAAAAATTATAAATTTAAAATAAAATGGACGTAATGTGTTATGTTATCATTGGGGTATATTAATTGAAATGATCATTGTAGGGACAATTACTTATGTTACTCAACCATTATGAAGCTAAGATTTCCTTACTTGAATTACATGATAGTGAATGCAATGATTATTTAAATGAAAAATAAATGTCTTATAAAATATTGATAAAAGGGTATTATTGGCCTATAATAGAAAAATAATTCCAAGATAATGCTAATTTATTCCCATAATTTTAGAAACTTAGTAATATGAATAATGCTCCATCTCAAAGAAATATAACCTATTATTTCACCATGGTCATTATCCATTTGGGGCTTCAAATTAATCATAAATATAAATATATAATCATCAAAGGACCAAAATATCATTCTTACAATTACAAAATACTTTAAAAAATTGGTTATAATCCATACCTTTAGCTTAGACTATACGTGAATATATATGTAAATTCTAAATGACGAATATCATTTCAAAATTTGGACTACCATCTACCATTGTCATAAATAATGGATTTATTTTTGCTCACACAACACGACCCATTTTCACCACAAATAGGGACACTATTTTTTCTTGATCCTTCCCTTTAGAAGTTTCATTGTTTGATTTTTTAAATATTTCATGGTTTAACCATTTTATAGATGATAAATTTTAAGTGATTAGATGTGTTTGTTTTCAATATTTTTACATACTAAAATACTCAATCCAATCTTTACATCTGGATTCATTAAGATGCATTCACCTAAGTCTCAAGGCCTTG
Organism: Torreya grandis; assembly: GCA_037957365.1. Taxonomy (NCBI): domain Eukaryota; kingdom Viridiplantae; phylum Streptophyta; class Pinopsida; order Cupressales; family Taxaceae; genus Torreya; species Torreya grandis. The sequence goes on from JARHVA010002456.1 coordinate 2,498,906, forward strand.
CTCCTTTTAAAATATGATTTGATCTATGTAGTTTATCTATATTTTATAAAGCCTCTTATAGTTTTCCCCTTAGCAATTTCATTCATTTCTATTCTAATTCAATAAAATTGACTATGTGCTCTTGATTGCTTCTATTCAAACTTAGTCAATTTATTTAAAATGGGCCATATTTTTCTAAGGTTCATTTAAAAGGTTTATCTTAACTCATTAAATTTTATCTTGTTTAATACATTTCTAATTTAAATCTAATATAAATTGATTGAAAGTTACTTTATTCATCTTTTTACCTTAGTTAATTCATTGAAAAGGTCAAAATTTACTTTAAAAATGTTTTCATTTTCATTATAAATGGTCTCATATTACTATGTCTCAACATTCATTTGTTCATTTTAAATGACTTAGCCATTTGAATTTGAATTTTCTTAACCATTAAATTTTTATTTGAATAGTGTTGACTGTGTCATTTAATGTTGTGCCCATAGGTATCTATCTTGGCCTTGATGACATTTAGTGTACTTTCATGAATCTCAATGGTTCTAAATGATTCACAAGACTTTCAACATAGTCATTTTTCATGTTCTACCCAAATCCACATGGAATTTTTTATTCATGATGTTAGTAAAGATCCAATCAAGTAGATTAGTGGGATGTCACCAAGTGTCAAGATTCTTTTAACTCTTTGATATCAACTAATTATATATAAGATAAAGGATATAAACAAGTAGGTTAGTAATATGATGCCACATGGAATTATCCTAGTGATATGCTATCCCTAAGGATCCATACAAAATCTTAGCCTCTAGGTAAGTAGTTTAGTGGGATCATTCCATGTGGCATGATCCAAATGATTCACTAAGATAATAGTGAGCTATATGGAAGTAGTGATGTCATCAAGACCCAAACAAGTAGGTTAGTGGGATTCTACCACATGGCATCATGTAAATGGTTCCCTAACTTGGGGGAGTCCATGTAACCCAAGATATGACATCAATAATCTCTAAAAAATAAGGTGAGTGGGATGATGCCACATGGAAAAATACCTTTGTTCTACAACTTTAGGGTAGTCCATATAGCCTAAAATAGTAAAAGAGTGTCAAGTGAGAAAGATAATTCCATGTAGTGAAATATCACCTCAGCATGGTGATACAAAATCAAGGTAAAATCAAATTCTCAATTGATCAATGGAGAAGTGTAGGATAAACATGTGGTAATAACTCAATGAATAAAAGATAAGTTGATTTCACAACTAAGAAGGCAAGGTATGAGCTTAAATTTAATGACCCATCTGGCTATCAAAGATGTTAAAGCTTAGGAATGGACTGTGTTTCTATTCCAATAGACAAAGTCAAATTAGAGGTGCATCTTAATGGAATATTGATCATTAAAGACAAAATTAAAAGGTAATTTAAAAGGCAATATTGAATATGGGCATAAAATGCACATTTGGGAATGTGAAAAAAAGACACTAAGCACAAAATTAGCCATGGAAAGAAGCATTTTTTGCTTTGAGTATAGATAAGGATAAGATATATATTTTGATCTCAATGTATCTACATCTACTTATAGTCACCCTTAGCTAGTAGAATTTACTTCCATGGTTCGTAGTAGCATGGCCTAACTAAAAGTTTCAATTATATTCTTGATTTCACATTGAATTCTTAATTACTTCTATGTGTGGATATGATTTCCCTCTATTTTTTAGATTTTATTTTTGAATCTCTCTTGTTCCTATTTATAGGACTTCAAAATCCTTGTTTAAGGCTAGCATTATTATAATTAGAGTGTGTTATCCCTATTTATCTCTTTATGACTTGTAACAAAGTCATGAATAATTATAATTTTTTCCTTTTTCATTTTATTGCTTTTTAGGATAATTTCTCCCTACCCTTATTTTATTCTTATTGCTCTAGATATGTTTTATTCGGTTAGATGATTATATGAGTCTAATATATTGTTAGTCAAAGGAAAATCTTGATAATTTAAAGGTTATTGAGACTGTGTAGTCATTTATTGTGTTATTTTATGGTTATATGACTTTCCTTCTCATACTCAAACTTCCCTAGACTCTCACACTATATTTAGTTAGATTTGTGCTAGGTTTGGATCAACTAAAGATTAGTTTTATTATATTTACTCAGGTAGATAATTTCATATTCATATCTGATGGTAGTAATATTTTTATATCTTTATCCCTATTATTTTTATTATTCTTTGTAATCGAGTTAGTCCAAGAATAAAAGCACTGAAGTTAAATATTTATGTTGATTATTATTTTACATTTTATTTTTCACTAGTGTAACATCTTTACATCTATAAACATGATAAATTGGTCAAGAAATAAATTATTTTAATTTAAATTAAAACTTAAGGAGTTTTATTTATATCATATGTTGAAATTTAAAGTATTTATAAGGCGTGTAGTCTCTTAATGAGTGCTACACCTCAACTTGTTAAAATAGACCCCTTACATGGAATAGTCTACATCAACCAACTTAGTGAAAACTAACATACCAAGACCTAGTAAATTTAGACCTTGGAGAAGTATTTTCCTTGTGCGATATCCCTCCTTTTAGGATAGGCAATTCCTAATAACCCCTTCACCTAACTTTTGTCTTGTGTCAAGAGATGCATCACCATGTTATGGCATTGGGAGGGTTGTGAATCAAGAATTAATTTTGTGACCAAAGCTCAAACTAAAGTATTAAAAAATAAATATTCCACCAAGTTAAATAATAACTCGAGATGGAAAATAAAAGAATCAATACAAGATCAAAGTATTCATGAATAAATTTAGAGATTTTTGAGCTCAAAAATCATAGGAATCCAAGAGTTAGTAAATATAAAAGGAGAGGTAAATATACTCAATCAATAGGCAACTCACCTACAACTACAATCCTTCCCTTAGTAAATCCAATTGTTGTTTCCCAGTTTATCCCAATGGTCACCATGGCATGGATTGGTCAAGGAGGTCATTATCCTATAAAAATTATAGGAATAGGTCATGACCTACCTAAGAACCGAAAAAAGTTTTGTCCTAAGTTCATAGTAGGAATAATATAAGTAGTTGAGGAACATATAAAAACATTCAAGGATGCATTCATCAAAACATAGGTCTAGTTTGAGGATGTGGCCTATATTTTTTTCCCACATTCCTTATCAAAAAACATTTATGCTTGGTATATTGGGTTACCCCATGGGTTAATCACTTATTGAGTTGATTTATAGATAATATTTGTGAACAATTATAGGATCCTTATTAACCCTATAGTTCTATATCATCACTTCATAACTGATAAAAGTGAACAAAATTAGTATATGAGTATGTTCAATGCTTAGTTTCACAAATTATACCAAAGTTTTAAATATTCCTATATACTATTAGAAAGCCCATCCATTTAAACTTACATAAGAACCCTTGATCCTATAACATCAATGTTATATAGGAGGATACAACTACATTAACATCAATATTTCTTTCTTATAATTAAGAAGTAAAAATAGATAACCAAATTATCCCTCAAGTATTTAGAGAAATATCTCTATTATCATTAGGAAAACTAGGGGCATATAATTATATCCCTCTACTAATCTAGGCTATCATGTAGAACACCCTAGTCATGAATTCCATCTTGAGTGTCATGTATGCTACCTCTAGCCTAGTATATATTCTAACTTCAATAAATTATATGCCTAGTGGTGTATATTATACACCTCCAAACCATGATTTCCCATAGGCTTCCTATAATCATATTATCCCAGTTACCTATAATAACATAGCTAATATGCCTAATATTAGTGGTTATGTTGTTTCTAGTAATCATCCACTGGTAGTCCCCTCATTCTTAGGTAACCAAACTACTACCAATAATACTAATAATTAGATAAAACCTAATGTATTGAAAACTACAAATGCTAATACACATGTAGAAGTCTTAAAATCAACCAAATGTTGGCATGCATAGTCAAGACCCTCTTAATTCAAAATAGAACACTAAGACCCCACCTTAATTAATAAAATTCAATTTTTAGAGGCCCCATAGGTAGTGGAGTTATAGGAATAATAACAAAAGCTTTCATAGTCCTCTTGACAATGGAAACCAAAATAGAGATTATGCTTCTTGTTTTATAAACTTGGTTGATTTGGCCTTGAACATTTGGTGTTGAATGAAAAATACAGTAGACAATTTATAAACAAACTAAGTAGAGTTCATATCTACCTCAAACATATTCCAAAAGGAGATGGACAAAATGAAAATTGTGCATACCCTTGATGAAATTCAAAACCAAGATGGAGGGAACCCAGGCATAAATTTAGTATTATAAACTTATGAATTTATTTTTGAGTTAAAAATTTACCTAAATATAATTTAGACATGGTCCACACATTTAGGCTATTTAAGAGAGGAAATAATTACTAGCTACAAAGTAAATCAACCAACCCATTGACCACATCTACTCCCCTAAAAATCATTCAAGTTCTTCTTGATGTGAATTCGAGTAATGATCCTCCTCTACCTAAAAGGCATTCCACTTCTTATTATCCCAATAATTATGCTACATTCACCTCAAATAATAAGAAACTAGAGAAGGCCAAACTTAGTTATGATATTATTGAGGATATTAATAAAATAAAAAGCAATATTACTATGCTTTAGTTGCTAAAAAATTCTAATAAAAAAGAATTCCTTATGAAATAAATTTATGATAATAAGGGGAAGGAATCTACCAATATTTATGATAAACATATTGCTCTTTATAAATAGATGACTAAGACTCTTCCATTTTTATTGATAGTCATGATATTTGTCAAAAACTTACATAGTTTCATAGTTGATGTAGGTGCTTATGGTAATGTCATATCATACACTATCTATCATTAATTGGGCCTTACACCTACAAAGTCAAACCAAAGCATTGTCTAATTGGACAAAATAGAGGTAAAGGTGGTGGGTGAGTTGAACCACATACACATGTAACTAGCCTCATATAATATTATCCAAAAATTCATTGATATTCAAGTGGTGGATATTAAATATTCTTATGGCATGTTTTTGAGCTAAGACTGGTCAAGAGCACTGAATGGTTACATGCTGACTAATTTTATCCATATGTGGTTACCCTAGTGTGGCCTACCCAACCAAATTATAATAGAGTGGAAACCTAAAATATACCATATGATCACTAATCATAATATAAAAAATGAGATCCTTTATGATGAATATGAAATGGGAGTGTAACTACTTGACAAATAAGAAGAAACTCACAATACTCTCTCCATCAACATGCTCATTGTGAAATAAAATCTAAAAGTTAAAGAGTTAGAAATGTTGGATGAAGATGATTCCATTAATGCTCCCATGTTAATATCATTAAAATATGTTGCTTTATCCTATGAAATATTGTAACAAAAGGATTTAAATAGAGATGAAGAGTCCTTATACTTTTCACAAAGTGAAACAATCACAATGAATTGATGTATCCTTGCTTCTACCATGAGAGAATTATGCTTGGCCTCCTTTACGACTAAAGGATTATTTAAAAAGAAGAATTAAAATAATTTCAAAATCAAGGGTGAAGAAGTGCACTAAGAGGTGACATTTTAGTAGTGTTTTCCTTGTATAAGGCACTAGTTTGCATAATAAAGTCTAACTTGTAGAACCTAAAGTTTGATGGTTTCAATTCAAAAAATAAATATGAAACTAGCATTAAACCAAGGGTAAAATATTTTATAGATACCTACCACCTATAGTTTGCCTATATAAATAATGTGGTTTAGTATGAAGCACTAGTTCATGGACTCCTATTCACCTTCAACAAGAAAGTAAAGAATATCAAAGTGTTGGGTGATTATGAATTAGTATTTAGAAAAATAAGGAGCTAATAATCATGTAATTAAAAATTATTATCTATATATTTCAATAGAGTCTAGAACCTAATTAAATATTTGTATGCCTTTGACACCTAAATACTACCTAGATAGAAAAAATACAAAATAGATGCATTGTCCATTGTCGTGAGTACTTTAGATCTCATTACCTAATCAAGAATGAGAATATTTTCAATAGAGATAGTCTCTAATCCCTTAGTCTTAGATAATATTAAAAATTTCTAAGTTTTCAATGATAACCAAAGCATCTTAGACTTCATCACCAATAATGAAGTATTTGTAGATCAAATAATTGATGAATGTGGTTGAGAATACTTTGAATCAAATGAATATGGAACTATAAAATTGAAAATGACCAACATGCCCATTAGAATGGTCTCACTTAAGAGGATATTTGACATGAAATATTAGAGGGATAAATATAGGCCTAACACTATCAAAGGTGAAATATGAAAAGTGAAATTTGGGTAAGGCAAATGAAGTTAAAAATGTGCTTCTAGGTACTATGTGTACCCTAGAATAAAAACATGATTTTGCACAAGATCTCAAGGAATTCAAGGATGTGATTTCATAGAGTTATGAAGATATCAAGGTCTTTAATAATTTTATCTTGAAACACATTATCCCCCTCAATCCATTTAGGTAGAGATAAAGGCCTATAAATCCACTATTAGAGCCATTGATTTTCAACGAATTATTGTAACTACTTGCAACAAAGATCATCTTCCAAGTGAGACACTCTACATGGGTTGTGAACTTGGTACCGATGAGGAAAAATAATAGGGAGATTAAACTTTGTGTTGATTTCTAAAATTCGAATAAGGCTTATAAAAAGGATAAATACTCCTTTAATTCATTAGATGAAGTGTTTTAGATTGTGAATGGTATCCAGATGATGTCATTCCTTGATGGGTATTCAGGCTACAACCAAGTGGTAGTCAATTATGAAGATAGAATCAAGATAACTTTTTCTACCAAATTGGACACCTTTGCATACAAGGGAATGTTTTTTTGTATTGATCCATGTAGATTATACCTTTAAAAGAGAAATTGATTTTGCATTCAAGGAAATTATGGGTAAGTACATAATTGTGTACATGGATGATCTAACAATATTTTATAAGAGAAGATAAGATCATGTAAAGTATCTAAGAAAAGTGCTACATGAATGTAAAGACCATGGGATTTGATTAAATAAAAAGAAATTTATATTCAAAGTATCTAAAGGAAAATTGATAGGTCATATCATTTTTTAAAAGGGTATATCCATAGACCTTGATAGAGTGGAGTAAATATTGAAAATCCCATAGCCTATCACTCATAAATAGCTAAAGTCATTCTTTGTAATATCAAAATCACAAGGAAGTTTATCTTTTGCTTTGATAATATAATCAAATCACTAAATATTATCATAAATAAGTATGCCAAGATTAGTTAGACTACTTAGGTGCAAATAACTTTTAAATATAAAATCTACCATTGTGAACACACCAATGCTCATCATCCCATATTACACATAACCCTTATGCTTATATTCATTTACCTTAGAGAGTTATAGTGCCATTATGATAAAATAGAAGAAGTGGGAGATGAAATGTCATTATCCTTCATGAGCAATTCACTTAGAAATGATTAATTTAGATACTCCATGATTGATAATAAAGCCTTTACTTTGATCAAGGATATTAAAAAGTTTAGGCATTATATCCTCCATAGCAAATAATTTGTTGTAGTACCTAATCCAGTTGTGAAGACTTTGATAATGCATCATAAATTATGTGAGAGGCATGGTAAATGGATGACTATACTCCATGAATTATACCTATATCTATAATTAATGAAAATATTTATACATCAAGGAATCAAAAAATCTATGGCTAAAGTGGATCCCCAAATCATATGTTAATAGTACTTAGTGTGGGACATCAAAAATAATAATTGTTACTCATACATAGTTGGATATCTAATAAAACATGAGTGTCCTAGGCACCTAAATCCCACACAATGAAGATCATTACACCTTATAAGTGTCCATTTCATGATCAAAGTTGTAGATCTTTAAAGAATAAACCATGAAGGCATATACTTGAGATTCCTAAATAAAGAAGAAGAAACTAAAGTACTTAGAGATTTCTATGGGAAATATTGAATTTGGAATGGTTCAATAAGTAATACATCTCATCAAAAAACTAAGGGAAAGATACTATTGGCTATTTATTTTTAAGGATGCACATATGCATGTTCAAATTTATCACACCTACCAAGTCATTGCATACCAAGAATGCACTCCATCTATGCCATTATTACCAGCCATTGAAGCTCATCTATTTTTTAAATTGGGGTTGGATTTTATGGGAGACATCAATGCCAATTATTATATGGTCCACAAGTTCATCCATATAGTGATAGATTATTACACTAATTATTTTGAATCCCAACCATTTAGGAATTACACCACTAACATGATCATTCAATTCTTGGAGGAACATATTACTGTTGACTAAATTTGATCATAGATAAATTTGTCATCCCCTATAAATTAAAACTTTTCATTATTGGTAATATGATTATCAATGATGTCAAAAGGGATATTTTTAGCATGATATTGGAGATAAGATTATGTTTTATAATTGTACAGTATAAATTTGTCATGCTTTTATAAAGACCATTTTTGGAGTATTAAAGAGTAATTGATTGAATATCTGTTATGGGTTTTTTTATTACATCTTAGATATATGGTCCAAAAGTTTAGATTAAGATAAATGAGCTTAGAAATAATTTATTTTATATCTTAGACATTACAAGGTTTATTAATTAAACCCTAAGAGTTTAAGCCATGGTGTTCATAGTCATGTTCTATTTTTAGGTTGACTAAATATAAATAAGAACTGATTACTTAAGTTAAATCTTAAGTCCGTATAGTCATTATGTAAATGACCCCTTCGACCTAGAAATTACTAGCTCAAGTAGTGATCAAAGACTTTATAATTTCCTAAGTCTTAGATTTAATCTTTGTCTCAACTTGATCAATGGTTAGTATTTAATCATATGTTGAAGATCCAATGATGCATATCAAAGTCAATTTGTCAAAGACACCTATGAGTAAATGTGCTAGTGATACGTGTAATAATCATGAAGTTTGTATAGTAAATATATGAAGTCGTTTAAAGTCAAATATTTGAGGATTAATGTGGGAATTCTAAGTGTCATAATAGCAAACATTGATAGTAAATTGATTAGAAACTATGCGCTAGTGCCAAGTGTCATAAGTGTACGGACTAATAATGTATAAAAGGTAAGCAAGAGTGCTAAGTATTATAAGTGTGAGAATTGATAGCAATGTGCATAAGGCACATGATAGTTCTAAGTTTCAAATTCATGGAAGCTTGTTAGATAGAGAACCAATGAGTGTATTAGTCTATCAGAGGATTTAATGATAAGCACATGATGATGTAATGAATATCAATGGAGTATGAGGAGTCAAAGAGGTCAAAGTGTTTGATGTTTAACAATAAGTAGAGATAAAGTTCATGATACTTTAAAGATATAATTATATGCTAGAGCTCATATCAAAATATCCAATATATGCATTTTAAAGTTGAAACATTAAATATCAAAAGCATACAAGGATCTAATAGAGTGTCCAATCCTATCAAAACTTAATCTAACAAATGAATTTTAAAATTGAGAAAATTGAATTAGGATCATCATATCATGGTACAAAACTTAAGATCAATTGTAAATATTTAAAGATTTGTTCATCACAATGGTCAAGTGGAGGACCATGTAGGCAAGATGCATTATATGACATAGACAAAAATATAGATTTTTGTGATTGATATAAATTGTGTAATATGGCATGTAAATCAAAACCAAAACCCAATATATGTTAAATATAGTAATAAGACAAAAAATCATGGTAGTGGATCATGAATTCAAGAAGCAGTAAACCTATCAATTGAACTGAGTCTAAGGATGGATCATGATGTGTTATAGACCAAGAATGAACATAGATAAGATATGAGACCTAGATATAATTATTATATATATGTCATCTATGATATAATAAAGGTTTTTGATACTAAACAAAGTCAAATTGAGAGATAGATAGAGAGGTAGAGAGGAAGAGATTGATGAAGTGTGTCAAATAGAGAAATATAGAGATACAAAGATAGAGGGGTAGAGAAGAAGAGAAGATAAGAGAGATACGTGCATAGCATGAGAAATTATAAACCAAACTAGTAATAGAGAACTGGAATTATACTCATTTATGAGTCAATATTGTGATCTAGAGTTTTATCTCCATATTTTAAATATAAATCTAATTGGTGGGTGCCATCAGATAAGCTAAGTTGGTGCTTAGTTATGGATTTGGTGCTTCCTTAAAATAGGTGATCTTAAACTAGGGGATTTGTTTCTCTTTAGGGTCAATGCCCTTAAATGTTGTAACTAATGAGGTTTCGACTATGAGGCTAGATTAGAATGATAGATTCTAGCAACTATTCTCACTATGGTTTTTTCCATATTAGGTTTTCCATGTATACATATGGTGTTGTGTCCATTTTTGTGTGTGTGATCTCTCCATATATGTTTTAATATACATTAAAAGAATTAAATGACTAATCTATTAAATCTACTAATTGACCCCCTATCAATAGATAGTTGTGTTCCAACAATTGGTATCATAACCCTAATTGCTTAGAAGAAGCTTAATCAACTCAGTTAGCTATTAGACTGTGAAGACCAATGGCTAGTCAAGAAGACTCCTCCTCAAACAAATCACCTCTCTTTGATGGATCGAACTATGTATTTTGGAGCATAAAAATGGAAGCATATTTATCTTCATTAGGGTTTGATATATGGATGTCTATTATAAATGGATATAAAACTCCTACTACAAATCCTACTAATCAGGCTTCAAATAAGGCATAGGAGAGAAATTACAAGGCAAAGAATGCTATCCTTTGTGGATTGTCTAACTCAAATTTTTTCAAATCAATGTATTTTAAAAATGCACAAGATATCTGGAAAAAATTGAAGAGCATATATGAAGGTGATGATAAGGTAAAGTAAGCCAAGCTAAAAATGTACAAAGTCAAGTTTTAAAGTCTTAAAATGAATGAAGAAGATAAAATTTTAGACTACCTCCTTAGAGTAGATGAAATAGTTAATTCAATTGGAGGCCTTGGAAAAGAGATGAAATAATCAATCATTTTTGAAAAGGTCCTAAGATCTCTATCATCTAGGTATGACTCTAAAATCTCTATAATAGAGGAAGTAAGAAATATAGATAAACTCACTATTGATGAGTGGCATGGAACCTTCACTACCTATGAGATGAGAATGGGAAAAGTAGACACTTTCAAAAGAGAATCTACATTCAAAGTAGCCAAACAAGTAAAAGTATAAGCACCTATATCTGGATTTGAGGTGACTGATGAAGAAGAAGAAAATTTTTTTAGAAAATTAAGAAGAGGGTATAGAAAATATAAATATAAGTTACTCTTTAAATTTTTTAACTATGGTAAGGTAGGACATTTTTTTGCTAAACACCCTTATAAAAAAGGATAACTCTAGGTGAGAAGAGAATAGTGAAAAGATGAAACCCCACTATTCCAAGAAGAACTTTAAAAACAAGAAAGGTCTATACATAAAAGAAGATAATGATTCATTGGATGATTGTGATAGTTTTGATGATGACCATAATTGTACCTTTATGGCTAAAGATAAAGAAGTCTTATTCATGACATTAGGATTAACTTTTATGGATCAAGAAGTTGAAGACTCAGAGGAAGAAGAAGTTGATCTAGAGTGTGAAATTATTTGTGCTCTAGATGAAATTAATAGGATGAGAAAAGATAACTCAAAATAGAATAAGTTAGGTAAAAGGAGATTGAAAAAATGTCCAAAAGTATTTAAAAATATGATTATATGGTGGTTGGCCTAAAGACATAAATTGAGTAGGCAAGAAGAATAGAAGATATAGTCAAACTTGAACTATAACCTAAATCTAATGAGTGAATGAAGTTAGAAGCAAAAATAGTGGCTTTGAGAAAAGAACTTGATAAATCTAAAGAATAAATAGACAAAGGTTTGAAGCTAAAAGAAGAATCATACATTCTTGATGAATTGATCAAATCTCAAAAACCTTTAAAAAAGAGATCTGGTCTTGGTTATGAAAAAGGAAAAAGTCCCATAACTAGTACATCTACAAACTTATATGATAATTTAAAAGTAGAAGGAGAATTAGGAACAAAGAATGAAAAATCTTGCAAGAATGCCTCCAGAGATATAAAGATAAACACAAGCACTACTAATATAAAGAAAGATGAAGGAGAAAAGAAGAAGACAAAGGTAGCTGATGTAGATGGTTTCATAAGGGTGAAAGATTAAAAGAAGCCAAAGTTAAGAAGATTTCCTCATCCAACAAAAATAAATGTTATGACCAGGTATTCTTCATTTTTCTATGGTTATTGTTATACATGTAATTAGTTTGGTCATAGGGATAGTGAAGTTAGGGTTATACCTAAAAGGAGAACAAACTTTGTAAGCAAAAATTCATTTTCACCCTTATTAGATACAAATGTAATATGATATAACTATAATAATTTTGGTCACATAGCTAAACAATGTAGAACAAAATTTTTAAGACCAAAGATACAAAGTAAAAAGAAAATCATGTCTCCCAATGTGAACAAAGGTTCAAAAGTCTCTAAAAAGGGGGAAAATAAGCTAAATAAGAAACCCAAGGATATGTGGAAAGTGAAAGATCAATCTATGATTGCTCAAAATGCACTCCATGCAAAGGAGAAAAAATTATGGGTAATAAGTAGTGGTTTCTCAAAACACATGATTAGTGACAAGATTAAGTTCATCAAATTTATCAAATGTAAGGAAGGATCTATCAGCTTGGGATACAATACTATAGTAAAGATCCATGGTAAAGTAACCTTGAATATAGATGGAAAACTTCCTACACATGATTTCTTTTATGTTGAAGGTCTAAAACAAAATATTATAAGTGTCATCCAAATGTGTGATAATGGATATAAGGTCACATTTAATGTAGAAGGATATAAGATAAGGAGATGTATAATATTGGTTGTAAAAGGGAAGAGAAATGAAATCAATATCTATAATCTTAGTGAAGTGAATGATAATAGTTGCTTGATAATAAATATTGATGAGAGTTTGTTATGGCATAAAAGAAGGGGTCATGTCAATTTTGATAACCTAGCTAAGGTGAGATAAAATAAGTTTGTTAGATATATGCCTAAGATAACAAAACCTAAAAACACTACTTGTAAGGAATGTAAAAAAGGAAAGCAAACAAGGGTCAGATTTCAAATAAAGGAGTATACAACTACAAGGCCTTTAACATTGGTTCATATTAATCTTTATGGTCCTATTAAGACAAGAGGATCCAAAGGAGAAAGATACTTCATGCTGCTAGTAGATGATTACTGAAGAATGGCATGGGTAACCTTTTTGAAGGATAAGTATCAAAGATTTGAAATATTCAAGATAGTTAGTGCCATGGTAGAGAATGAGATAGGATGATAAATCAAATGCTTAATATATGATAGAGGTGGATAATTCACCTCAAATGAGTTCATATAGTATTATGAGAAGCATGGAATCAAAAGGTATTACTTTGCATCAAGGACTCCATAGCAGAATGAAGTTATTGAAAGAAAGAACAAAATAATCAAGATGGCTAAAACAATTATAAAAAGGCCAAGTTACCTTATGGATACTAGATAAAAGTAGTAAAAATAGTAGTACATATCTTGGGCAGAGTTTAAACGAGGGTAAATAATGATAAAACTCCCCTTGAACTATGGTATAGAAAACCTACCTCTGTTAAGCATTTCAGAGTGTTTAGAAGTAAATACTGCATCAAGAGAAAAGAAGACAAATTAGGAATATTTGAATAAAGATGTGATGAAGGAATATTTATTAGTTATTCCACCCAAAGAAAAGCCTAGATATATTACAACAAAGGGCTATAGAATATTGTAGTGAGTATCAATGTCAAGGTTGATGAAGGTTTGAAACATGTTAAACCTGATAAAGACATCTATGAAGAAGAATCAAAGTATGAAGAGGAAGTAGATAATGAAGAACTTGAGGAATTAAATGAAAATTCACCTGTAATATTTTTTCAAAAGGATCATCCTGTAGAGCAGATCATTGAAAATAAAAATGGAGTTCAGATAAGGAGAAGAGTTGCAATGAACAAGAAGGAAGTAAATTTTTCTCTAATGTCTAAAATTGAACCTAAGAGCTATGTTGAACATAGAAAGGATGATAATTGGATAAAATCCATGGAACAAATACTAAGACAAATTGAAAAAAAAAAACCTAGGAAATAGTTCCAAGACCTTCAAACAAGAATGTAATAGTTATAAGTGGGTCTTTAGAAACAAACTCAATGAAGATGAACTTATTATAAGGACCAAGGATAGATTGGTATGTAAAGGATATGTAGAAGTTAAAGGCATATATTTTGAGAAAATTTTTTATCTAGTTTATAGATTGGAAGCCATAAGAATGTTTCTATCACTCTTTATTGATAATAAATTCAAACTCTATCAAATGGATGTTAAGTCTACTTTTTTTAATGGAAACTTAAAAGATGAAGTCTACATAGAAAAACCTAAAGGTTTTAGTTGTTAGAGGAATAAGATTATGTGTGTAAATTAAATAAAACTCTTTATGATATAAAATAGGCACTTAGAGCATGGTATTTAAGATTAGACTAGTCCTTAAAACAATAAAGATTCAATAAAGGATGTGCACACAATAATCTATACTTCAAATTAGAAGGTAACCATATGTTAATTATTGTTTTATATGTGGATGATATCATTTCTAGTGGTAACAACAATAGAATGTGCAAATAATTTGATACTCAAATGCAAAATGAGTTTGAGATGTCCACTGGGATAACTTTCTTTCTTCCTAGATCTATAAATATAACAAACTAATGAAGGGATATTTATGTCTCAAACTAAGTATGATAAGTAAATGCTCAATAAGTTTGGTATGGAAGAAAACATACCATAAAGTACTCCCATGATAAATGGATGCAAATTGAGAAAAGAGGATTAGTCCCTTGATGTAAATTAGACTATGTATAGATCAATGATAGGCGGCTTATTATACCTAACTGCATCAAGACCTGATATCATGTAAGTAGTATACATTTTTATAAGATTTCAAGTTATTCTAAAAGAAACACATATCCATGTAGTGAAAATAATCTTTAGATATATCAAGAGAAATATTGACTATGGCCTATTGTATCCTAAAAGTGAATATTTCACTTTGATAGCATATATAGATGTTGATTGGGTATGAAGTGTTAATGATAGAAGAACTAGTGGTGGCACATTTTTTATTGGAAACAAACTTGTTTCATGGCTAATCAAAAAGAAAGAGTTAGTTACTCTTTTTATAATAGAAGTAGAGTATGTGGCAGTAGTGGCATGTTGCACTTAAGTCTTGTGGATGAATCAAACACTGAAAGACATCAAGTTAGAATATGAATCACCTATATTTATTCTTTATGACAATTCAAGTGCTATTAACATGTAAAATAATCTAGTGATTCATCTCAAAATTAAGAACATATCAATCAAGTATCACTTCTTAAGAGAAAAGGTTGTGGATCAAGAGGTCACAATGGAGTATGTGCCAACTCAGTATCAAGTTGTAGACATATTCACCAAACCTCTTCCTAAGGAAAAATTTGAGTATTGAAGACATAAATTGGGAATGGTGGCTCCTACATCACATCACTATATCCTAGTCATAGAGCATGTGTCTAGGGGGAGTATCACAAAAGTTTTGTTAATACCTAGAAAAAGAGAGAAAAGGCAACTCTTAGGTATGCATAATTTTACAAATTTGTAATGAGTTTGTGGTTTTATATTCTTAGACAAACTCCTTTATTTGATAAAGGGGGAGAAAAATTTAGAGAAACTATGAGAAATTTAGAGTCCCTTTGACATTGATGTCAAAGGGGGAGAAAAAGTTCAAATGCTCTCTGTAAAAGTTTGAAAGACCATATCATGTTTCCAAATTGAGTTTAGGCAAATGTTTCATTGCCTAAGGGGAAGCAAGTTTGGTATGAATAGTTTTAGCTCAAGTTCATCAGAAGCTAATGCAAGTAATGCTAGAGAAGGAGTAGAGTATTATAAGATCAGAGAATTTAGTTTGCCATCAATGCCAAAGGGGGAGATTGTTGGTAATATGATTGTCATTGATGTCAAGAGGGAAATTGTTGGCATGAGATTAGATAGAAGAGAATGTTTTACAACTTCACAGTGTAAATTTGTCAGAACTTTATAGAGATTATTTTTGAAGGATTAAAGAGCAATTTATTGAAGATCTATTATGGGTTTTTCAAGTGCATCCTAGATATATGGTATGTAGGTTAAGATAAAGATAAATAAGCTCAAAAATAGTTTATTTTAGCTCTCAGACATCATAGGGTTTCTTAGTTAAACCCTAAGGGTTTAATCCATGGCATTCATAGGCATGTTCTATTTTTAGGTTGACTAGATATAGGCAAGAACTAGTTACTTAAGTTATATCTGAATTTCTTATCATCATTGTGCAACCTGTCCCTTCAAACTAGAAATTACTAGATCGAGTAGTGATCAAAGACCTTAATATTTCCTAAGTCTTAAATTTAATATTTATCCCATCTTGATCAATGGTTAGTAATTAATCATATGTTGAATATATAATGAAGCCTAACAAAGTCAAATTGTAAAAGGCAACTATGAGTAAATGCACTAGTGACAAGTGTCAGAATCATAGATCTTGCATAGTAAATATATAGAGTGGTTTAAAGTTAGATATTCAAGGATTAATGTAGGAATGCCAAGCGTCAAAATAGTGGGGATTAATAGTGAAGTGCTTATAAGGCATATGCTAGTGCCAATTGTCACAAACACAAGGACTAACAATGTATAAAAAGCAATCAAGAGTGTTAATTGTCACAAACATGAGCACTAACAACAATGTTTAGAAGGGACACAAGGGTGCCTAGTGTCACATTTGTAGAAGCTTGTCAGACAAAGAACCAATGAGCATATTAGTCTATCAAAGGATCTAACAGTAAGCACGTGATCATGCAATGAAGATCAATGGAGTCGAGGAGTCAAAGAGGTCAAAGTGTCTAATGTTTAATGACAAGTAAAGATAAAGTCCATGCTACTTTAAAGATCTAATAGAATGCAAGAGATTGGATCAAAAGATCTAATAAATGCATTTTAAAGTTAAAACATTAAAGCCTAGAAGCATACAAAGATCCAATGGAGCATGTGAGCCTGTTAGAACTTGATCTAATAGATGCATTTTAAATTTGATCAAATTAAATGATGATCATCAGATCATGGTGTGAAAATTAAGATCAATGGTCAATATTTAGATATTTAGTCATCACAATGGTCAAGTAAAGGACCATGTAGGAAAGATGCATTATACAACACAAACAATGGTATAAATCATTATGATCAATATAAATTTTTTAATATGGCATGTGCATCAAAACTAGAACCCAATATATTCTAAATATAGTAATAAGATAAATAATCATGGCGGTGAATCATGAATTCAAGAAGTGGTAAACCTATCAGTTTAACTGAGTCTAAATATGGAACATGATGTATTATAGACCAAGTGTGAACATAAAGAATATACGAGACTTAGATACAATGCTTATATATATGTCATCTAGGATGTAGTAAAGGTTGTTATTGCTACTGAATAGAGTTAAGTTTTAGAGATAGAAAGGAAAAGAGGAAGATATTGATGAAAAATGTCAAATAGAGAAATATAGAGACTCAAATATAGAGGGGTAGAGAGGAAGAGAAGAGAAGAGAGAAATGTGAAGAGCATGAGTAGTTATAGACTAGGCCTATAACATAACATTGGAATTGGAATCATTTATGAATCAATATTGTAATATAGATTTGTAGTTCCATATTTTGAATATATATTTGATTGGTGGGTGCCATCAGATAAGCTAAGTTGGTGTTTCCTTAGAGTAGGTATTCTTAAACTAGGGGATTGGTGTCTCCTTAGGGCCAGTGCCCTTAAATGTTATAACCAGTGAGATTTTGATTATGAAGTTAGATTAGAATAGTATATTCTAGTAGCTATTCTCACCATGGTTTTCCATGTATACATATGGTGTTGTGTCCATTTTTGTGTGTGTGATCTCTGCATATATGTTTTAATCAACATTAAAAGAATTAAAGGACTCATTTATTCAATCTACTAATTCACCCTCCCTCTCAGTAGATAGTTGTGTTCCAAAATTCATATAGTCATGGCATACCCTTTATGGTACCTAGAGTCTTAATTTAATCTTTTTAGCATTGTTTAAGGTTAGTTTGGAGAAGTTAAGGTAAAGTCATGTTGTGGTCATATAGTGATCTAGGGGTATCATAAGGAAATAAGCCCTGGTAAAGTTATGTCATAGGTTATTAGGTTTGATTAATGTAATTTTATGTATTAAACATAATTTCATAACATTTAATGAAGCTTCATAAAATTTGAGGATCATTTGTTAACTCTAAGGTGTTAAAAATGAGTGAAGAAGGTGATTTTGGCTAATATTTGTGTTTTTTAAAGTTACCTAACTTAAAAATCCATAAAAACACATTAAAAATATATTTGAGTGGTTAAATAACTATTACACTTGTTAGCATGTCAGATAAAAGTTAGTTTCTTAGATTTCAATTCTATTTTGAGGAGTTAAAGGAAGTTATATGGACTCTTGAAGTCATTTGTAAGTGAAAATAGAGTAAAAGAATCCTTTAAAATTATATAGGTTAGGAAAAATTATTATAATAATTTTCAAGCTCCATAGTTGCATAAATATTCTTCTCTCTCCCATCACTTCATTCATAAACTAGTGAAGGCCAAATTTAAATAGATGGTATAGGTTATTCAGGTAGATTTAGGGGATGATATTTTGGCCAAAGTTTGGGACCCATATGGGATTAAAAATTATGTAATTTTTGGTTGGATTTGTGTTCTTATCTTTATGAATAATCACTAAGATCCCAGATTACTTTTTGAAAGCTCAAAACCCCATAGGCTAAGTTTCAAACAACTCTAAAACAAATTGTGAATTATTAGATATATGAAACTAGTTTTATTATATTTTAAAATGTTTGTATATTACTCTCACATCTTCATTCATCATGGTGGGATGTGTGGATGTCCTTTTGGCATGAAAAGTCTCTCTTATAATAATTTTGCAAGCAATTATTAATTTTTTAAGTATTTAATATATCCAGGTGGTCAAATTGATTTGATTGTTTCCCCAATATCTTATAAAACCCTCTAAATCCATTCATGGTCTCTTTATCAAATATATATTCCATATAGGTTCTAACTGGTCATATTTTCATTCATCTTTCTTATACTATGTTTTCGATGTTTTGCATAATAGTTGAGTTGAGAAGGTTTGAGTATGTGTTTTCAAATATTTTTTGATATGTTCCTTAATTTTAATATGTTGATACAATGTGATCATGGTCTCTCAATCCTAATAGTGACCATGTTATACTTCTCAAGGCTTCAAACACCAAATTAGAATCTTCATCACCTATAGACTTATGGGTTTGCAATTCAAAGGTGAATCTAATGTTGTAAAGGTTATGATTTTGTTATCTAATCATGAAAAAATTATGGTGATGTTTCAATTTGAAAATTATACAGAATAATGAAGGTTTTTAAGCACTTAAAAACAAAGAAGTACAAATAAGCTAACATACCTAATAGACACCTACATGATTCTATATGTGATGACTATGAAGGCAATGAAAAAAAAAGGTTTTAGGAGACATTGAGTAATATTTTAATTTATAATGAAGTGATATAAAATATCCATGAGAGTATTCACTTTTAGATAGACATGATCAATTGAAGAGGCTTAACTCAGATTATATTCTCAGAATTCCCAAATTGACACCTCTAATCAACTGAGAGAATGCAATTTGAATAATGATTCTAATGGGATTGGAAAATTTAAGGAGTAGATAAAAACATGAAAAATTTATTGATAACCCTAGACAGATGGTGAGGCCATGAAACTCCAAACACAGTCACCTTTTAGACAACCACCTACAGTCAGCTATTGAGACTTACCTTGAACAAGGAACGGTGATATCAACATAGAGTTCAAGTTTTGGAATAAGTTATTAAAATATATAAATAACATAACTATAATTTTAATAGTTCATGTTTAAATAATCTCTTAAGACATTGAGTTGTAGACCATATCAAATAGGCATGTATAGGTAGTTATAAACTCTAGGTCCACCCAAGTGACTAACTATCTCTTAAAATCTGAGAACAGTGATTTGTGTGAAAGTGTAATAAAGGGGGAAAGGATATCATGGTTTTTAATTTAATGAGATCACAAAAGTTTAGGGTAAAATAAACCAAATAGGGGGACATAAATATAGGGATCATAGGTCTAATGCACCTATACACAGTCACATATAGTCTCTACTATAGGTATGTGTTTTGAGAGATTGGTGTTTACTTGAAAGAGAGAAAGGATTTATGGGTTTGGATGATGGAAAAATGGTTATAAAAAATCCTCAAATCACCCTCTAACCCACCTAATTATATTACAAACATTGAATACCCTTCCTACACATTATATACACATAGTGAAACTCATAAGAGAGACCTACAAGAGTGTGTATGAATAGTGAAACACATATATGTTTATGATGTTATAGGTATCATAGAATTAAGAATAACTTAAGACATCAAACATATCAGGAAATAGAAAACCAATGAAGAGGTGTGAAATAGGTCTAGAGACCTAAGATAGTCATACACAATCAAACTCAAAGGGTCACCTACAATCAGCCATTGAGAGATTTGTCTTGAATAGCAAATTTGATAGGAGTAAATAGTTTTTAGGGTATCTAAAGGAAGTATTAGTATCCTAAGATATCAAATGGAATTAAAATTTTAAATAAGTTTCAATTTTTTAATAAGGTTCTCAAAACATTAAGTGGGCAAACCAATTCTAAATGCATATATTCAAGCAGATACACAAATTTGTAGGTTTGCTTGAGTGACCATAAGGACTCTCCAAAGTCTTGAAATAATGGTGTGAATGGATTTTAATTATTTTTAATTTGTTAAGACACTAATCAAATAATTCCAAACAAGGGTAAGGACCTAACTAACCTATCACAATCCTTGATGCACACATAGTTGTACTGGCTCATTAAGCAAAGTGCTTGTTTAGAAGGTTGAAATACATTAGAGGTATAAGGGATAATAATGAAATATATTATGTTTGACATGGTTTGAACATTATTTTATGAACTTGTGGACTCAAACAATAAAGTGAAACATCATGAAATCATACCTTGTTTAACGCTGCATAGACCTAGTTGCCTACACAAGCCTGTATAGGCAGTGAGTTAAAGAAATGGATTGGTAAGGTGAATTTTAAGACAATATAGGATATAATAAAATATTTTAATACATAATAAAACATTTATTAATGAAATCATACCATTGATAATGGAGATATTGAAATAAATATAGTCATGACAACCTTGCACAATCCTAAATGTATACACAGCTTATATGGGTAGATCCATTAAAGTGAAGTTGGGTTGAATTTACTTTAAGACCATTATGAGATTGAGAGGGACACATACAAACACTTTATGAAGTTTTATAACTCCAATAGAGAAATAAAATGGCATATACAATCCATCAAGGTATGCTAAGTAGACTAGTATAAGAACCCTTGGCCTAAAGTAATAAAATGTTATAGAGAGTTTGAGGAAGAAGTTTATTGGATAATGATTGGATAATGTTAAGGAAAATATTAAAAACCCAATTAAGGTCATTTTAACTCAAAATAAAATAATAAGAAGCTCCTATAGAATGAAATCTTACCTAGAACTCACATAACACTTATTACCAGCCAAGAGGCTATCTCACATTACTTGGTATGGCTCAGAGGAGTTGCATGGGACCTTGTTATCCTAGTGTAATTTATCCACCTTGGTAAAATTTCATTTTGTGGAGTTATTTGGGATATTTAGGCCCCAAGATTTATGAATCATCTTTAAGAAGTTAAAGCACTTGTAGGCTACTTAAGAAATCCATAAAGACCCGATGAGAGAGAAATCCACTTTCATGCCTCTAAATGGATTATATAATATTATAAACCACACATAAAATGTTAAATACTCCCATGATAATCCTCCCTTTAAGTGTTTGATACAATACTATACATAACTATATGGATTAGGGATAAAAGACTATGTTTTACTATTTTGTAGGTTCATACATTGAGTCAAAACTTTAAATTTTACATGAAAGTAAAGGATGATGTTTTATAATTTAATCACAAAATTTTTAAGGGTTTATAATGTGTGTGGAGTTTTTATAATCATTTTTCACTCTCTTAGTAGGGAGGCTAATTAAGGCCTCGTTAGGAGAGAGAAAGGGAAAAATGAGATATATCCACTCACTTTCAGAGCATGAAATTAAACTTCGAACTATAAATACATAGAGGGTAATAAAAAATTCCCTCATATTCTCAACACCTTTTGTACTTTTTTATACACAAGTAGGTTTGCCTCATTTTAGGGCTACAATGAATGAGGCCTAATTGGGGGTTTTGGTATAAAATGACTTGTTGGGGATATCTTGATGCCTCAAAATGGATTTTTATAGGTCCAATATGGTATGAATATTACATACATTAATTTTTTACTTGATAAGGAATAATGAACCAAGTTTTGACACTTGTGTGCAAAATAGGCCTAAGGAGATGAAGACTCCACTAGACACCTTGTAAGAAAAAGAGATGATGTGTTAAAGAGAACCTATTTGAGTCAATTTAGAGGTGTAAAAATAATATAAAATAGGTTATATAAAATGATCTAACAATAAAGAAGGCCACTTGTTCTTTAACATGTCAGGAAGAAGAGAAGTTTCAAGAAGCTAGTCAAAGTGTCAAACATGATTTTCAATTCCTACACCACTTAGAGGGTCATAAAATCTTTAGAGGATCTAAACATGGCTTATAATAACTTTTTAGGTAGTTACATAACTCCCAATATTATTGTAACTCACATGAAAATTTTCTACCATATCTATCCTACACCCTTCTTTTCTTCTCTCTCACTTTCTCTATATATTGAGCCACTTTCAATTAAGTTTGTGTCCTCCACCTAAGTATCCAAAAGCATTACTAATTTTTATCCTTTTATAAATAAATAATTATTTGTTTTAACTTCTCCATGAGTTTTTCTGATGTGTTTATTAACTAATTGATCTTGCTAAATGATAGATTATCTTCCTTAGCATGTTATCCATGTTTGAATTCATATTTATCTTTTAAAGTCTATTGTAGGTCTCTTGAAGTGTTATAATGAAGTGTTTCATGAGTTTTAGTGAGTTATATATCCAATAGTGTCAAGTAATGACCTTTAATTTATTCCTCCTAGCTTAAGTCTTCCTCACAAACCTCCATGAGAAGTACTAATGTAAGGGCAGTTTTGGAGTAGTGTCATGTATAGGTTAGGCTTCTATTTAAAGAGTAATTGAAATTGGTTGGTAGTGGTCATGTTATAATTGGTGAATCACATCATTATTATAGGTTTGATTTATGCTTTGTTGTTTAGGTGATGATCTTAAATAGAGAAACTAAGGCAACTAGCCCTTTAATTTAGAGGTTTACCCATACTATATGTAACCCAAAGGCCTAGGGGTAATCCCATGTTCCACTCAATTTGAAGAAGGATTGAACTACCTATATAAGGGTTAAAAATTTAATGATAATTTTTTTGGCATGCTTGGTGGAACCAAATTCCAAAAGGGTGGAAGAATTATTGATGTGTTCTTCCTCGTATCAACCTTTGGAGGCTTTCAACAAACACCAATGGTGACTCTACATGTAAGAAACTAGTTATAACATCCTAGGTACTTATTATGAAAAGAATTTTCTAAAATATTATGTTCTCATTTGACTAATGAAGTATTCATGGAAAAATATGATGAAATATTATACTATGTACCTCTCGATCAACCTTGTCATGACCCTAATTATGTGTCTCAATATCCCTATCAAGATTGTTATCAACCTTGTGAGTCATGGAAGTCCTATGGTCATCCTAATTCCCCTTCATATGACTGTGATGTTTTTGAGAAACCCTATGAAGAATAATATGAATAAGGCTATCAAGAATATTACTAATAAGTGTCTCCTTGTCAGCCTCAATATGATCCATATCAACCTCAACATGATTCTTATCAGCCTTGTCATGAGGAACTAAATGATACCATTGATCAAGAAGCAAAATATTGGGAGGTAATATTTAAGGCCTTAGAATCTCAAATTAGGAAACTAAATAAACAACTTGTAACTCACAAAAACCCATATTATCCCCATCTTCCTCCTACTTTAATTACACCTTAACCCAAATCCTTGTTGGCACTCATGCTTAATGTTCTCAACTCAGAAAAAGTAATGAGAAAATGGGATATAAAGGTGGTGTTATCCCTATTCATCTCATATATAAATTGAGTAAGTTATTTAAAATATTTATGAATAAGTGGAGTTTAGTTGAAGAAGAGTCCAACTATGTAATCAATGATGTTTTTCATGAGATGAGATGCTATATCAAATAGTGGATAAAATAGATACATAGGTGGTAAAGACAAGAGGTTGAAGATAAATTTGTAGCTATTAAAGATCTTCAAGAATTTTATGAATAAAATAAAGCTCTTTTTGAAGAACATTTCCATCTTATTGACCAATCCAACTTATCATCTCCCCATGAGTTCATTAAATAAACATCGATTGTTAAGCCCATCCATGAGCCATCCACCACACCTTATATTCCCTCTCTAACACAAGAACTTATACATCACCATCCTACCTCATCCCTTCTTGAAAGAGAACCCATCCTATGGGAGATAAGTGAAGAAGAGAAAGATAAATTTTTAGTTGATTAAGAAGATGACTCAATATCTATGATGAATATTTCATTATAGGTACTCACCTTGGTGAAGACAAGCATAAATCTATATTCTTGAATAAAAAAAGAGATGATAAAGATCAAGTTGAAATTACTCATAATTTATTCTATCAAGACATGAAGGAGAAGGTGCTTGAGGGAAACATCATATCAGCTAAGTTGGTTGGATCTCATCAGCATAATCAAGAGGTTAAATTTGAAAAAACAATAGAAGATGAATCTATTGTTGAATCCATGAATCAATATGATAGGTGGCATAAGTTCAATGAAATTGTGAAGAATTTGAAGGTATTAAAAATCCTACATCTCCTATTATTCAAGGTGAAGGCACTCTTGAAGATGCTTTAACTTTTGAGGGTGTGTTTGAAAAGGAAGATCCTATGCCACCCAAACTTGTGTAAGTTATAGATAAATTTGAAGTTGAAGACTCTTCAAGCAAGTTTAAGTTGACCAAGTGCTTCATGACCAAGAAGATGAGTTTGAAGAGGTTATGGTTCTTGAAGAAAAAGAAGGCAAAGATGATTGGAAACAAAATATTGATCTTCTCCAAGAGTTTTAAGGTCTTTTGAAGGTTGAATGTCACGTGCATAAAGAGATAAAATAAGATGTATTCATTGAACATAATGATGAGGATTTGATTGAGTATGTAGAGATCCTTGAAGAGTTTGATGAGCTTGTATCAATTAATGGGAAGCCTAATGTCATTCAAAAGGCCATGAAAGTTATGAATCATGCATGAATAAATCATCATTGGATAAGGTTGCAGTTGAATAGCCTCATGAGAATATTTTTGAGTCACAAGAGGAATTCACCTTCATAGGTGATATGTTTGTAGTTGTTGTTGTTGCATTAGAGATCATGCCAAGAGGATTGGTAAGCATTAAGGAGTTAAAGATGTCAAAAAAAAATATCAAGAAACAACTTGATTTATTCCCTCCTTCATCTCATGGAACAAAAGATTTCATAAGCTTCCCCTTTGATCTAGGAGGAGAAAGTTTGTTTCAGGTTAGTTTGTATACAATCTAGTTTACTTAAAGTCATTTCTATGTTTCCTAAGTTTTTGATAGCACATGTGTGTGTTTTTCTTTGTTTATGTCTTGTTGCATTTATTTATCTATTTTTTAAAGGTAAATTAGTTTCTTATGTCATGTTAAAATTTTGTGCAGGTCTGAAACTAAGTTCTAGTCTATTTCCCAATAGACATGCAAGGCTATTGGTCTTATTAGCATTACAGGCATGTTACCCCTATGAATTGCCAAGAATGTTGACCAAATTTGACCACAAGTCAAAATTTTCACCCCCCTATAAATTAAAATTTGTCATATGGTCATCTAATACCCTATATGGTACCTATATTCTTCATTTAACCTTGTTAGTATTATTTAAGGTTAGTTTGGAGAAGTTAAGGTAAAGTCATATTATGGTCATCTAAGGATCAAGGGGTGCCATGAGGAAATAATTCATGGTTAAGTTGTGTCATAGGTTATTATGGATTTATTAATGTCATTTTATGTCCTAAATATATTTTCATAACATTTCATGAAGTTTTGGAAAGTTTTAGGATCATTTGCTAACTCTAAAGAGTTGAAAATGAGTGAAAAATGCAATTTTGGATAATATTTGTGTTTTTAAAAGTTTTATAAATTCAAAATATGTAAATGACATGTTAAAAAGAGTCTAGATAAGTTACATAACTATTAAAACTATCATTATTATATAGAAAAGTTAGTTTCTTGGATTTCAATGCTAGTTTGAGGAGTTATAGGAAGTTGTATAGACTCTTGAAGTCACTTGTAAGTGAAAATAGATTAATAAAATATATTTGAATTTTAAAGGTCAATAATAATAATTATAATAAGTTTTAATCTCCACATTTTCATAAATATTATTCTCTCTCCCATTGCTTAATTCACAAGCTAGTGAAAGCCAAATTCAAGTAGATGGTATAAGCCGTATAGGTAGAGTTAGGGGATAATTTTTTGTCAAACATTTGAGAACACTATGAGATTAATATTTTTGGAATTATTAATTATATTAGTTTTCTTATCTTTATGAACAATCACTAAGATCCCATACTACTTTTTAAAATCTCAAAACCCCATAGGCTTATTTTAGAGCAACTTCAAAACAAACTTTGAATTATTAACTACATGAAAATAGTTGGAGTAGCTTCTAAGATGTATTTATATTCTTCCTATACCTTTATTTATCATGGTGGTATGTATGGATGTCCTTTTAGAATAAAAAGTCTCTCTTGTGAAAAGTTTCCAAGTGACTATTGATTTTTTGTGTTTTTGAGTTATCTAGGTGGTTAAATTAATTTGAGTGTTTACCCATTTTATTATAACACCATATCAATCCATTAATGGTCTCTTGATAAAATAGATAATTCATACAAGTTCTAATTGGTCATATCTTCATTCATCTTTTATGGACTGCATTTTTTGTGTTTTCATAATAGATGAGTTAATAATTTATAAGTATGTGTTTTAAAATAGTTTTATATCTATTAATTCATGTTAATATGTTAATACAATGGTGATAATGGTATCTCAATCCTAACAGTGACCATGTTACACTTCTCAAGGCTTCAAGCACCTAATTATAGTCCTCATCACCTACATAACTATGGGTCTACAATTCAAAGGTGAATACAATGTTGTCAAGATTCTGCGTTGGTTATTTAAGAATGAAAACATTAGGTTGATGTTTTAATTTTAAAATGGTATGTATTAATGATTTTTTCTAATCACTTAAGGATAAAGAAGTGTAAACAAGATAACAACCTAATATACACCTACATGATTCTATATGTGTTGACTCTTAAGGTAGTGAAAACAATAAGGTTTGAGGTAAACTTGAGGAATATTTGAACTTATAATGATGTGATAAAAATTTTCCATGAGTTGAATCACTTTTAGATAGTCACAGTTAGTTGAAGAGGCCTAGCTCAGACTGCATACATAGAATTCCCATATTGACACCTACAACTAACTACAAGAATGAGCTTTGAATAGTGATTATGATGAGATTGGAAGATTCAAGGAATTATAAGTGTCTAAGTACATCAATAAAAACATGATAGAGTTATTGGTAACCCTAGAGATATGGTGAGGCCATGAAACTCCATACATAGTAAACTTCTAGATAGCTACCTACAGTTAGTTAAGACTTATCATGAATAGTGAATGGTGATAGAAACACAAAGTTCAAGTGTTAGGATAAGGTAATAAAATATATAAATAACATAAATATAATTCAAAGTGTCCATGTTGAAATAATCTCTTAAGACACCAAACTATAGACCATATCAAATAAGTATGTATAAGAAGTTAGAAACCTATAGGTCTACCCAGGTAACTAAAGCTCTCCTAAAATATCAAAATAGTGATTTGTGTGAAAGTGGAAGAAATGTGGAAATAAGATCATGTTTATAAATTTATTGAGATCACAAAATTTGAGGACAAAAGAGACCAAACAAGGGAGTAGAAAGATAGTGGTCATAGGTCTAATGTACCTATACATAGTCACACATAATCTCTACTATAGGTATGTGTTATAAGAAATTAGTGTTTTATTGAAAGAGAGAAAGGTATTTTTGGGGTTAGAGGATGGAAATATCATGATTATAGAGCCTCACATCACCCTCAGACCCACCTAAGTATATGGAAAACAATGAACACTCTGCCTACACATTATATACACATAATCAAACTCTAAGAGAGACCTGTAGGAGTGTGTATGAATAATGAAACACATAGATGTTTGTGATGTTCTATGTCTTAGGTAATTAATAATAAATTAATAAATCATTCATATAAAGATAAATAAAACCAATTAAGAGGTGTGAGATAGGTATGGAGACCTAAGATAGTCATACATAGTCAAACTCAAAGGGTCACCTATAGTCAGTCATTGAGAGAATTTGAATTTTTTAGAAAGGTTGACAAGAGTAATGAGTTTTAAAGGTATATAAAGGAAGTATAATGATCATAATATATCAAATTACATCAAAATCTTGAAGAATTTTAATTTTTGATAACAAGGTTCTCTAAACATCAAGTGGGAAAACTAATTCTAGATGCATATACTAAGGTAGATATAAAAACTTGTAGGTTTACTTGAGTAACCATAAGGACTCTCCAAAGTCTTGAAATAGTGGTGTGAAATGATTTTAAGTATTTTTAATTTCTTAATACATTAATAAAATAATTCTAAACAAGGGTCAAGATCTAACTGACCTACCATAATCCATGATGCACACATAGATGTACTAGCTCATTAAACAAAGTGCTTGTTTGGAAAGTTGAAATAATTCATAGGTTTGAGGGAGAATAAGGAACTATAGGATGGTTTAAATGGTTTTAAAATTGTTTTAGTAACCTTCATACTCAAATGGTAAACTGAAACATCATGATATCATAACCTGTTTAACCCTTCATAGACCTAGTTACCTACACAAGCATGCATAGGTAGTGAGTTTAAGAAATAGATTTGTAAGGTGAAGTTAAAGACTATAGAGGATATGATAATATGTTTTATGACCTAATAAAATATTTCATGATAAATTTATACCCCTAAAAATGGAGACAGTTATAGAAATATAATTATGACAACCTTGCATAGTCTTAAATACATACACAACTTATATGGGTAGATCAGTTAAAGTCAAGTTTGGGTGAATGGACTTTGAGACCATTAGGATATTTTTAGGGACACATTAATACACTTTATTAAGTATTATACCTCTAATAAATAAATAAAATTTCACATACAGTTCATTAGGGTATGTTAGGCAAACTAGTATAAGAACCCTAGGCCTAAATGAATGAGATGTTATAAATATTTTGAGGAAAAAGGTGATTGGATAATGATTGAAACAAGTCAAGGGAAACATTATAGACCCCATGAAGGTCATTTTAACTTAAACCAAACTCAAAGGAAGCTCCTATAGACTAAAATATTACCTAGACCTCAGAGAATGCTTGTTTCTAAATAAGAGGCTATCTAGCATTGCTTGGTATGGATCAAAGGAGTTATATGGGACCTTGTGCTCATATTGGAAGTTAAACAACTTGGTCAAATTCCATTTTTTGGAATTAGTTGGTATATTTATTCCCTAGGCTTTATTAACCATCCTTAAGAAGTTGAAGTACTTTTAGGTTGCCTAGGAGAGACATAATGACCTAATGAGAGAGAAATACACTTTCATGCCTCAAAATGGATAAAATAAGCTTCCAAAACACCCAAAATTTTTCAATACTCCCATGAGCATTCTTCCATGCTAGTGGTTGGTACAATACTATACATAATATGACTAAAAATACTATTTTTTTCCTATTTTATAGGTTTGTACAGCGAGTCAAAACTTCAAATTTGACATGGAGGTCAAGGAGGATGTTTTATAACTAAATCACACTTTTTTGGTGTTTGGAACATGTGGGGATATTGTATAATCATTTTTCACTCTCTTGTTAAGGAGGCCTTGAGTCATTATTATGAGAGATTTTAGATCATGAAATTGAACTTGGAGCTTTAAATACATAGAGGGTACTATTATATGAATTCATATTCTCAACACCTTATGTACTTTGTTCCACACAAGGAAGTTTGGATCATTTTAGGTCTACAAGGAATGATGCCTGACTGGGGACTTTGGTATATAATGACTTATTGGGGCTAGATTTATGCCTTAAAATGGATTTTTAAAGGTAAAATATTGTATGAATATGACATCCATGAAGTTTTTATGAGCTAAGGAAGAATAAACCAAGTTTTTGACACTTATGTGCAAAATATGCCTAAGGAGATGAAGACTCCTCTAGATACCTTGTAAGATAAATAGAGGATGTGTCAAAGAGAGCATATTTGGATTAGTTGATAGGTGTCAAGAGTAGAGGAAAGATGTTATAGAAATGAATTTGACCATCAATAAGGCCACTTGTCTTTTAACATGTCAAGAAAAAGAGAAGTTTCAAGAAGCTAGTCAAGGTGTCAAACAATTTTTTCAACTCCCATGCCACTTGGAGGTTTGAAGCATATTCATAGGAGCTACACATATATTATAATAAATATTTAGGTATTTCCATAACTCCCCTTATTTTTTTAACTCACATGACACTTCTATACCTTCTCTCTCCTACACCCTTCTTCTCTTCTCTCTCACTTTCACTATATATTGAGACACTTTTGGCTAAGTTTGTATCCTCCATCTAAGTATGGTGAAGTATTATTCATTTTCAGCCTTAGAGTAATAAATAATGATCTAGTTTACCTTCTCCATGATTTATTTTGATATGTTTGTTAACTAGTTGATCTTGTTAAATGACATATTATCTTCCTTAGCATGTTGTCCTTATTTGCATTCATATTCAACTTTGAAAGTATATTGTAGGTCTCTTGAAGTGTTATAAAGAAGTGTTTCATGAGTTTTAGTAAGTTTTCTATCCACTAGTGTTAATCTATGAATTTGGGTTTAGTCCTAATTTAAGTTTGCTTCACAAACCTCCATGAGAAATACTAATGCAAGGGTTGTTTTAGAGTATTTACATGTTTAGGTTAGGCTTTTATTTGAATTTTAATTAAAATTAGTTGGTAGTGGTTAGGTTATAATTGGTACATCACCTCACTAGGATAGGTTTAAATTATGTTCTCTCTCTCTCTCTCTCTCTCTCTCTCTCTCTCTCTCTCTCTCTCTCTCTCTCTCTCTCTCTCTCTCTCTCTCTCTCTCTCTCTCTCTCATCTCTCTCTCTCTCTCTCTCTCTCTCTCTCTCTCTCTCTCTCTCTCTCTCTCTCTCTCTTTTCATCCAAATGAGTTAGTAATTTAGGTGATGAGATTCAATATAGATACCAAGGGAGCTAGCCCTTCAATCTAAAGGTTTACCCATACTATAGGCAACCCATAAGCCTAGGGATAATCCCATGATCGATCAATTTGGAGAAGTCTTAACTATCTCTCCAAGGGTACAAAATTGAGTGACAAGGTTTGGTATCCCATCATTATGGTATGTGGTAATGAAATTAATTTATCCTCACTAAAATTACTTGAATGGGATTATGATCATTATGTAACTCTAAAATTTTATTTTAATTATCATCTGCAAGGCAATAGGTTAGTTGAATCAACAAACAAGAATTTGTTGAATATAATTAATAAGATCTTAGAAAGAAACCCAAGGGATTGGTATAATGTGATTAGATTTTTTTTATGGTTTGATAGAACTAGGATTAAATCTACATTAGGAGCCTTTCCCTATTATCTAGTATATGGCCAATATCATATCTTCCCAACCAATCTAAAAATACCTACCTTGTTATTTACAAAAGATTGCCTAGAAATAGATGTTTAAATATAAGCCCAACTCTTGAACATCATTAAATTAGTATAAAAAATGGATGCAAATCTATTTCATTTTATCAAGTATTAAGAGGTTTTTAAACATTGGTTTGACAAAATAACCAACATGAACGCCTTTAGGATCTCTGATCTAGTTCTGTTATGGGACAAGGCTCATGAAAATAAGGGAGAACATGGAAAATTTTATGCTTTATGGCTTGGTCCCTACCAAATATATAAAATATTGGATGAGAATTCTTACCCAAGGTGTCTTATTATTGAGTATGTTCCATTTCATATCAATGGAAAGTTCCTTAGAGATTACTTCTAGGCTTGAGTGGCTTGTGATCTCCTATGAATAATTTCTCATTTAATTTTTGTTTTTCATTCATGTTCCTTGTTTAGTTTAAGTTTTATTTTCTTTCTTCCTATTTTATTGTTTTTCATCACTTGGTTCAACCTTATTGCATTTCCTTTTGAGTTGAACTTGTGTTTTTGACCAAAGAGTTCCCTTGATTGATTAAGGAATGAGAATGGTGACTTGTCTATGAATAACATCAATGGAATTTTTATGCATAAAAGGTTTAAAATCATGTTCAATTTACTACACAAACTATTAAATTTTCATGTTATGGTTAAAAAATTTAAGGCCTATGATTTAAAATAGAAAATATGTATTTATAAAGACTACATTTATTGTTCTATAGATCAAATGCACCTAACAAAAATTTAAAGAAAAAGTCAGCTCTAAAATTTTAAGCTTTGCTTTAATTGATTGTGCACTTACTGATTATGACTTGACCCATTGATTGGTCGCCAACCCTTAATGAATAAAAATGAATCAAAACCTCTTTGAAAAAATGAACTAAAATGTAAAATCTACACTTTCTCCTCAAAAGGGTGATCTTGGCAACATCCACCACAAGATTTTTAGCCATGTTGGTAGTAGATAAATGCCTTAAAAAGGGACTAGAGGTATCTTTATCAGTGATATAAATGTATGGATTGCATCAGGGAAATACCCATGCCATTCCCCCAAACTAATTGTAAAATCATGTTACCTTTCATTAGTGCCCATTATTTAGACAAATTTGATTTATTATGTGGGCTTGTTAAATAACTAAATCAATTAGATAAAATCACACATTGATGGTCTTTACACAAAATTTGAGTTTAGTATTCCATGTGTTGGATCATAATTTTTGTGCCTTCATAATTTTTGACTTTACTTGGGAATATTGCTTGTAGCTGATGTTGGCATCTAGATAGGAATTGAACATTCTAGATTCTTGAGATACTTAGGAGTATCTCCCAACATAATTCACCATCTATTGTTTCTCACACCACATTACCCTTTCTAACCAAAAATGGGACCCTATTTTTTCTTGATATTTATCTTTAGAATTTTTATGGTCTTCCTTTTTAAATATTTCATGGTTTAGTATTTTTCTAGATGATAAGTTTAAGTGACTAGATGTGTTTGTTTTAAATATTTTTGCATACTAAAATACTTAGTCTAAGGTTTACATATGGAATCATTAAGATGAGTTTA
Organism: Torreya grandis; assembly: GCA_037957365.1. NCBI lineage: Eukaryota > Viridiplantae > Streptophyta > Pinopsida > Cupressales > Taxaceae > Torreya > Torreya grandis. The sequence continues at coordinate 2,532,739 of JARHVA010002456.1, forward strand.
CCTAAGTATAAATCCTTGACCCTTTCAAAATATAATTTTACTTATACAATTTATCTGACTTCTATAGATACTTTTATAGTTTTACACTTAGCAATATTGTTCATTTATGCTTTGATTTAGTAAAATTGACTAGTTCTCTTGATTACTTCTACTAGAACTTAGTAACTTTCCTTAAAATGTGTTGTATTTTTATAAGGTTAATTTTAAATTGATATCTTATCTCATTAAATATAATCCTTTTAAATCCATTTATACTTTAAATTTAATATAAATTGATTGAAAGTTTATTTATTAATCTTTTTGCCTTAGTTAATTTAATTTAAATGGTTGAAAAATTCTTTAAAAATGCTTTCATTTTCATTTGAAATTATCTCATATTGCTAAGTATTAGCATTCAATTATTTATTTTAAATGAATTAGTTGTGTTAATTTAAAATATTTATCCATTTCAATTTGAATTTTCTTAACCATTGTCTTTTTATTTGAACAATATTGACTATGTCATTGCATGTTGTGCCTATAGGTATATATCTTGGCCCTAACAACATGATGTACTCTTTATTGACTCCCAGTGGTTACAAAAAATTAACAATACTTTTTACACTTATTATATTTTTTATTTTTACATGGATCCATGTGTCACTTCTTATTCATGACATAAGCAAAGCTCTAGGTAAGTGGATCCATGAGATGTCACCAAGTGTCAATATCCCAGTGACCTATTGATACTAATTGATTCCATATAAGAAAAAGTATCTAGGAAATTTTATTATAAATATGATACCACATGGAATCATGCTAATCATATGTTAAGTATGTAGTGATCCCTTTAGAAACAATGATGTCAATAAGCCTTAGATAAGTGGGTTTGTTTGATGCTTCCACATGACATCATCCCAACAAATAATTAACCTTGGGGATTTCATGGAACCTAATAAATAATTTTAGTAAGATAAAAATAAGAAGGTGAGTGGGATGACACAACATGGTTAAATATCACTTCTATATAGCCTTAGAGTAGTTCGTGTGGCCTGGTAGAGCAACAAAGTGCTATGTGAGAGAGATAACTCCACATGGTGAAATTTCACCTCACTGTAGTAAAAAAAAGTCAATGTAACATCAAATTATTAGTTTAATAGTGAAAAATATTGGTTTATATGTGTTTAAAAAACATAATAAACAAAATACATGTTATATATGTAGCCAACAAGGCAAGATGTGAGCTTAAGTTTGACAACCTATTTTTCCATTAAAGCTATAAAAACTTATGAATGGACTATGTATCTAGTATAGCCTAAAGATTTGAATTATAGGTGTGCCTTAATGGTAAATTTATTATAAAATATAAAATCAAAAGGAAACTTGAGTGAAAAAAATGAATATGGGAATGGTGTGCATATTTACGAATGCATAAAAAGATTCTAAAGGCAAAATCAGTGATGGAAAAAAGCATTGTTTATTTTGAGGATTGATAAGTAAAAGATCTAAATTTTAATCCCAATAAATCTCCAACCACTTCTAACCATTCCTAATTAGTAAAATTTACTTCCATGGCTTGAAGAAGCATGGCTGAGCTGGAAATTTCAATTACATTCCTGATTTCACATTGAATTCTTATTTATTTCTATGTGGATCTAATTTCCATCTCTTTTTAAGATTCAAATTTTTATCCTATCTTATTCCTATTTATAGGACTTCAAAACCCTTGTTCGAGGATGGAATTATTACAATTAGAGTGTACTATGTCTATTTAGCTCTTTATGAATTATAATAAAGACAAATAATTAGGCATTTTCCTTGTGTATTTCATTACTTTATAGGATAATTTCTTCTTGACCTTATTTTAGTATTATTATTTCATAGGTGTTTTTTGCACTCAGATGATTGTATGATTCTAATATATTTTTAATCAAAAGGAAACTATTAATAATTTAAAGGATATTGGGACTATGTAGTCATTATGCATATTTTATGTTAGTTATTTATTTTCTTCTCATAGTCAACCTCCCTAGAATCTCACACTATCTTTAGTTGGAGTTGTGTTAGGTCTAGCTCAACTAAAGATTGATTTTAATGGATTCACTTAGTTAACTTTAGATTCATTTGTGATGGTAGTATGATTTTTATCTCTTTATGCCTACTCTTTCTCTTTGTAATCAAGTTAGTCTAGAAAAAAAAAATCAATTTAAATTTAAATGTTTGTCTTGATTATTATTTTTCATTCTATTTATCACTAGTGTAACATTGTTGCATCTCTAAACATGATAAATTAATAAATAAGTCAACTATTTTCATTTAAAATAAACCTTAAGGAGTTATTTCTATCAGAGGCTAAACCTACAAGTATTCATAAGGTGCTCATTATCTCAATGAGTGCATATTCTCTTAATGAATGCCTTAATAAAATCTAGCTACACCTCAACTTGTTAAAAAATTCCCCTTACGTGGAATAGTATACATCAAACAACTTAGTGAAGACTAACATACCAATACTTGGTACATTTAGACCTTGGGGAGATATTTTCCTCATAGGATATCTCTCCTTTCAAGAGATGAAAGGCCTAAAAACCACTTCACCTAATTTTTGGTTTGTGTCAAGCAAGAAATCAACATTATCTTCCTTCAAAAATTAAAAAATAAGATATTTTGTGACAAATAAAATATCTATTATACATTATATGAACCATATTATCCATAAGGAAATATAAAATCAAAATTAAAAGATAAAACATTTGAAAATATACTAGTAAAAATAGACACCAAGAATAGTGTAGATTGGCATAACTAGATTATTTATGGAATTTGGGTTTATCGAATAAGTGCCCATACACAAACTAAGGATAAAAATTACTCTCTTATTTTTAAAATAGAATAATTATTAACTTTATTACTTGAGATACCATATTTGTGTATTTATTTGAAATACATAACTAAATATAGTTAATATTGAGACAAATGATTATATTAATTAGAAACACTAGATGAAAGACATGTACAAGATATTGAACATCTTAGAGTCTAAAAATATCTATCAAGAGGGAATATGGAAATAAATTTAATAACCATTAATTTATAATTAGATACTTAATATTAAAAGAGGATTAGTAGAACACCAATGCAACTAAAGATGACATGTAAATTTAAGCCTAATTTATTGGGCCCATTTGTGGTTATAGAGAAGGTGGGTATAAATATTATTAGATACACTATAATTGAAACCTATGAGGAAACATATTAAAATCATTATATTTCACTAATATTATGCATAAATTAAATATTCCAAAAATAAAAACAAACAAATAATAAAAAAATATAAAAACATTCAAATATTAAAAAAATCCAAAAATCAGTTCCTAAATATGACATGTTTTCTAGATTACACTATTTACATATGTTATTTATCACATGTTTGGTAGATGGAATACTATTTATATGAACACATTTATTTCATAGGATATGACTATCATTCATGATATATATGTTAGACATGGACATATAGATGTTGGTTCATCTTCTACCTAGGGGTCATGTCAATACTAGGAGGAACTTGTTGTATAGGTTTCATTATTACATGTCATGTATTTATATAAAATTTATACCATGTTTATCTACCTATATTTCAAACACATTTTTTTATATTTACTCATATCTTACACAATGATACATATAAATGTTATTATACTAAAATGTGACATTGATACATATAAATGGTGTAGACTAGTTCCTTATTCTATGCTCCATTGATATTGTTACTTTATTACATGATAGGATACTTTGTGTTTGATTATTATGTGTGGCCTTGGACTTGATTGATGTTAAATCCTTGATATCCCATGGTTTTAAAAATATTATGTGTCTTTGTGTGTTTCCTTTGGCTTTTTTTGTAACATTTTTATGTCCCTTTTATGTTTCCCTTGGTCTATGTGTGACACTAAAACTTATGCTCATTGTGCTTTCTAACATTTAGTGGTTCCATGATCTATATTATGAAATTTTATTGTATAGTATTATTTAGATATCCTTATACTATGTGCCTCCTTTATAAAACTATCTAGACATTCCACTTATATGCCCTACATTACATATGTATCATACAAGCCTTGATTGATATAGATATTACTATGAATTCATACTCAACACATGTTTTCATGATATTAAATGATGTGATATATACACATTACATGATATTATTATCTCTTATTTTGATATAATCAACTTATAGGGTGTATGCTTTATCTCAAAATGGTGTCATTATAGCGGGTTTGTTATATATACAAAAGCATCCATAAGTATAACATTAGATAAGACTATAAATTTTAGAGATTTACAATGGTTGAGATACATGATATATTATTTCACATTGATACATATTATAAGGGCATATTCCATGCATATGTTCTTAGTTCATATATACTTGAGCATATATTCATACACACTTGAGTGGATATGAAAAGGCACATGTAAAATAATTTATAGGAATGAATATTACATATCTCCATATACACAAACATATACGATAAATTTTTTCAAATTCAACATATAGGTGCATGGAAGTTTATGCTAGTTGGTTCAGATTCATGGGGCATGATATTGGTTCATGCACATACACAATAAAATATTTTACAATTTGAATGGAAAATGCTTGTCATTCCACTTCACACTTATCAACTGTGTAGTCATTATGGGCACATGAACATTATCCATTCTCTTTAAGTTATGCACTATATTTTATACTGAATAAAAATATAAAATCAAATCTACATTCATGGTGGGGGCATTAACATTTTTAATTCCTTTTTGATCATGCATTTTGTTTACATGAAGAGAAATTGAGTGAACTTGAATGAAATTATAACTTAAATCTATAATCCATATGCAATGGTTGATTCAATTTATTTAAGTGAACTTATCCTAATGTTTATTTTTTTACATATGTAGCTTTTAATGCATTTCTTTCTTATCCCACATTCATGATGATTAGGGCATGTTGTATTACCAAACTAAGAGCTTTAGTAGTTACTATGTTTTTGGGGCATAATCACCTACACTATACATATGATTAAATAATGAATAATCATATTAAAAAAAATAGGGAAACATGGATTTTACCAAAACACATGTATGCTAACCCTTGTGCTTTCAAATTTTTTAATAAAAATAGCTTCGGATTAAAATAATCAATCTATGGACATTAAATACACATGATTGTATTTTTCTATTGAGTGACATGCATAACTAGAGATTCATACCAAAGACTAAATAATCAATCTATGGACATTAAATACACATGATTGTATTTTTTTATTGAGTGACATGCATAACTAGAGATTCATACCAAAGACTAAGTGTGTTTTGCACACACATGTATATTTTAACCTTTAATCTAGTAATTACATTACTATAATAAAATGAGTCCATTTATAGATACTAAAATTTGGTATTTGATACTTATAATGAAAATCTTGGCACACATGTACTATGTATGAATTAATCACTCAAAAAATGTCCTAATATAGTATTATCTCACACTTGCATGCTATCTCATGATTCAAAATTTCCATTATGATGTCACACACCTATAATAACCTCATTGTCTATATCAAACCTATTAAATATTATACATATACAAATCTATACCCTTAGTTTATTATGCCTATACACAAGTCATTTTTTTTAGATTTAATAAGTGTTTCTAATTGGTACTAACTTGATCTCATCGATACTAACCCCCTCCCAACAAAAAATATTTTATAAAATATAATACTTCCTTAGGGTCAAATCATTTTCCTAACATGTTGGTGGAATGATAAAATACATAATTAATCTTATATATAAACTAATAAAAGTCTCATTCAAAAGGGACTTGGAACTTATCTAGAACACATATGTACACTATTTTACACACTATTTCACATTGAGAAAACCTTCCGTATTCTTCCCATTTTTAAAATCTATCAGTAGGATAAATCATAAGTAAATCTTTAATCATAGTAAATTCAAGTCAAATAAAACATTATCAAGTGACAAATAATGTGTTGCATATATATAGTAATGGAACATAATTACTTAATCACACTAGGTGGGAGAACTATGTGTGGATTGATTTATCTCTTTGCAATAGCATATACATAAGTAGTTTTTAATAATCAAAATGGGTAATTAGGGTCAAATAAACCCTTTACACTTTCCCAATTCTCTAGGTCTCTATCCCTCATAACCACACCTAGGGTTTCAAGAAAAAGGATATTGATGTTTATATCCAAGCACATCATCAAGGTTGAAATCATAAATATAAATCACCTAGAGATAGGTTCATGAGATGGTATACTCATAGTTCCCTTATTACATGTAGGTCAATACTAAATAATAGGTTAGTATCGATTAATGATATTAACCAACATCGATGGAAGTAACCTTGTGCAAAAATATAATCAACTCTTAAATTAAACCAAAAAATGCCTATTTTATCTTGATTTTTTCTTCTAGAATAGAGATTCATATAGTCAACCAAAAAAATATGAGTATTAATCAATATGTTGTATTTACTATGTTTAGCATATTCCACATGTCAAATTAGAAGAAATAATCTTAATATTTTACTATCACAAACCAAAATTATGAACCAAAAAAAATTAAACTTTTGAGATTCAAACTATTTTTATATAAAATTATTTTCATATTTAATTCCACTAGTGTTAACATGATTCCACATTTAATCACTTTCAAAGTTATAAACGTGAATGCATGTGAACCTTAAACTTTCCAAACTAGTTGGCTGATTAAAGATTGTTTAAAAGATGAAAAAAACATAATTAGATGGTCTACAAAGAAAAATGAAAAAAATACTACCAACATATTTTACTTTAATGAGTCATACAAGGTTTAAACCTATTAACCATCTTGTTCATAAATTATTTTCAAGGAGGATATTTTAACTTTTACCAATAAATCATTTCCTCTTCAAAAAAAATAATATGTTATGCTTAATAAAGATAAACATCTATGTTCTATTTTAAATGATTCTAAGCACCTCTTGAAAACTATAACTACTTAAGCTTTTTAGATCTTGAATTCAAAACTTAATAATAAATAGATTCAACTATTAATTTTTATTGACTCCAAATGTGTTTAATATCACCTATACTAATTTAATATTTAAAAAAATGTAATCTTGAATAACTAATAGATTTATCCCTATGTCTAAAACATGTGAATTCTAATATATCTACTCATACTAAGTCAGGTATAATAAATATTATCCTTGATAAGTGATATATATATATATATATATATATATATATATATATATAAGTAAAAATATTAAATAATATTCTAAAATTTATTATATTAAAAAAAACATAAACAAAACATTATTTTATTCACCAATTATTAAGTATACCAACTACTTCACCAGTGAGATGTGGGTGAGTTGGTAAAGTGGCTTGATTGTTTCAAGTCCAACCTAGGTTAAAATATAACTAGGGAATATGAGGATAGTGGTGTCTATTTTTAGTATTATCGAGAATGATTTTAGCCATTTTTTAAATTATCACACTACTTTTGGTTGTTGATTATATTCTCGAGGCTAGTTGTGGTTGTTGGTGGTATTCTTGACCTATTGGTTAACTGGGATATCTAGTATACATGTGGTAGATAATTATTTGGGGATATGGCCCCTTTATTGTGTCCTAGACAAATTCATATCTCCAACCAAAATTGATTACTAATAAAAAATTATATCAACTACTTCAACCTTTCTAAATTAAAAAAATCAAACTTTGAAGTCATTAGAAATACCACTAGCTAAGAACATGATTTAATAAACAAAAATACTAATAATAAGTTATTATTATTAAATAATATAAAATATATAATCAAAATTATTATATGGTTAATAACATAAAAAAATACATGAAGTTATGTTAATTTCAATTTCATGATTAAAAATCTTAACTTAGTAGAGCAATGGTTTTGTTACCTAGATTATCACCTTCCTTACCATATCACATAAATGTTATCAAGTGACATTTATATAAAACCCATAATAGCTAAACAATAATTAAATACCACATATACTATTTCAATTATTTATAATAAAATCAAGCTAACAATCCTATGTTATGATTAAAAATCTTTATTTAAAATAGAGAAAAAAAAAGGAATAGCTCAATATATATTTCCATTATTATTTCTTGTATCTTGAGATAACGTTGAATTATATTCATCTATAAAATTTCTAACAAATATTTCATTTATATTAAAACTAAAATGAACTTATTTTCTAACAAATATGCCTTTCATCATACCATGCACCCATAATACCCTTCTAATTAATAAATTTATATTACTCCTTATACCCAAATAGGGTGATGAAGGGACATACATAATGCAAATGTATACATCATTAAAAAATTAATATATTATTTATCAATGAGTCATTACAATAATAATCATAGCTATAATATAACTTTAAAAATTCATTTTTGAATTTTATTTTGAATATGCTAAGCAAAAAAAACTATCCTTTATATATTTTAAAAAGAATAGAGATAACTTTATCATTAAATATATTAAGTCAAATGTATATAAAATATATTTTTAAGTTTAAAATTTACATTTAAATAATATAAACTTACTCTAGAAATTAATCATAAACTAGATTTGGTTTAAAAATAATGCAAAAGTGCGTCGACAAAGTCATTAGAACCTTTACTTAGTATAAATCCAAGAAATATTAAATATGATAATACCACCCTAAAACTCCATAAAACCATCACTAATAGATTAAAAATTAATGGTTAAGCTAAGACAAACCATTGGTGTCCCATGCCACCCTAACCATTAACATAAAGGTGAAATAATTCCACATAAAATACTCAAAAATGTAACTATATAAAATAAAATAAATGTAAGATGAGTTAGGTACCACTAATAGGAACATAATTTCAAAAAGTTGTCACAACTAAGTTGTGAAAAATCTTGTTAGGAACCCCTTATCCAATGGAAGCACAATTGATTACTTTCTTATTATCAATTAAACACAGAATTATACTAGAATGATTAAGTAACTAGAAACTTGAGGCAACAAAGAATTTGAGAGACAATACACACTCTTGTATTAAATACTACTAGAAGAAAATACAATAAGGAAGATGCCACTTCTTCCTCCACCTCAAAGGCTTGCCACACCTCAAGACCTTCTTCCCTCTCTGTCTTGCTCAACACAACCAACTCAACAACCTGAGTTGCTATCCCTCCTTGAATACATCAGCTGATCTCCTTGACCTTACACTTGTAGATCTCCTTGACCTTGTTTCAATGCTTCAATTCTTTACTTGCTTGCTTGCTTGATTTACAATACATGCCTCATGGGTCTTTAAATAGAATCCCATGGTTACAAAAATAGAACTCTAACTACAATAATTAGACACACAGCTCATGACTATAATTAGTCATTTAACATGCAAACACTCGCTTCACTTAACTGACTATTCGTCAACATCAGTTCTGGAACACACAGGCGACCGACATCAGTCCCTGCTTGTCTGGTGCTGCCGACATCGGCTGATATCCTACCGACACTAGTTGCCTTCTACACTATATTTGATCGACGTCAGTCATGCTATCGATGCCACTACTTTTGAAACTCAGCAACCTCTTTATGTCTGCAATAGTTTGAAGCTTTTAGCTCCACACCTTAACAATCTCCCACTTGGAGATAAATAGCTACAACTGTACCTATACCTATACACCATCTACTTTATTCCCTTGGCTCTGTATCCCTCTTCAAAGTCACTCTTGAAGACCAACCACCATAGAAACTTGTGATGCTATACCTATCACTTATGCCAAAATAATTTTGCTACTCCCAAATTCTTCATGACATACTTCTGAACCAACTCTACCCTTAGCTTAGAAAACTCCCTGTATATGAAACCCTACAACAAGCAACACAATGCAATAACAGGATAATGTAGCTAATATTATCCAACCTGGTAAAGATAAAATACAATGGTCAAACCTCCATTGTTCTACAGCCTAATCAAGACCATATACCATAGCCTTATATCTCACGTGTCCATCCACTCTCTTCTCTAACATGGGAATCCATCCCTCTATCCAGTGCTTTCTTCTAGCTGAAAACTCTACCAACAAATACCTGTTTGGTTCTTCTCCAAGGACTCACTCTCCTCAGCCATGCCAAGCTCCCACTATTTCTAGATTCTACCTGCATTGCTTCTTCCATCTTCCTAGTTCTTGACCATCAGTTTGCAATATAAAGAAGGTGAACAATGAAATATGAGGTTCACTTACCCTTTCTAGCCTCCATATGGGTGTTTGAGACTCCTTGACAGCTTGTTGTCCACCCAACATCCATTCCAGTGATTGATCTCAGCCATCTCCCAGCCTACTCTCGACCGATATCGGTTCCCTGCACTAACCCTGACTGCCGCCGTCATTTCCCTGGCTGACACTAGTGTCCCCCCTATCGACGTCAGTCCCTACCTAATTGACGTCGGTCTTCTCCTGCTAATTCTATCGACCCTACTGGTCTGCACATGACTGATGTCAGTTCCTGTCTGGCCGACATTGGTGCCATGGAAGCATCGACATTAGTACCTATGTTTTCTTGTAAGTGATGATTTATTTATCCACGAGCTCATCTTGGATCAAACCTCTATCCATACTGCCCCGCACAAAATTATTTAGCCCCTGTGATTGATCTATGTCCCTCATCTCCTTCGTAAACACCAAGGCTTCTTTTTTCCTATCAAAAGCATCAAATTTCCTTTTCCTACAATGAAATCTATCTATGCTTTCTAAATATAAATACATACCTTTTGAATCAAGAACATCCATTCCCTTCTTATTCATGTGACCAAGCCTATTAAGCCACATCTTCAAATCTACAGCTGAAGTAGATAAACCAGAAGTAGAATCAGTAATACAAGTAGATAGATAAAGAGTACCTACTTTCTTACCTCTAGCTAAAACAAGTGATCCCTTGGTAACCTTCCAAGAATCCACTGTGAGGGTTATTGTGCATCCCTCATCACCCAACCTTCCTATAGAAACCAAACTCTGCTTCAAAATTGGGACATGCATGACCTCCTTCAACACCCATGTGTTGTCCATCTGCAATCTCAGCTGCACTTTCCCTTTGCCAACTATTTGACAAGGTGTACCATCCCCTAAATAAAGCACTCTAAAGTCTCCTTGTTCATACTCATGGAACAAATCTCTGTTTGGGGATGCATGAAAAGAAGAACCAGAATCTAAAATCCAAGATCCTACCTAACTATCCAAAGAAAGTATGAGAGCGTCATGTACCATAATATTTGCATCCTTTACTTCTTCATTACCTTCATGTTGATTCTCTTTATCCCTCAACCAACACTCCTTCTTTGTGTGTCCTTTCTTTCCACAAAACTAGTAGGTAACACCTCTAGATTCGGATCTCCCTCCCACCTTCGACCTTGATTTCCCTTGCTCTACCTTCTCTCTTTGCCTTCCCCTACTTTCTGCACTTAGAGCATTCCTTGATGATTCACCTATGCTTCTCCTGCGTATTTCTTCATTCAAGGTCACACTCACAACATCATCAACTTTTAAGATTTTAAAAGCAGATGCAGAATTACTTACTGCCATAACCAAACTATCCCAAATTTCAGGTAAGGAGCATAAAATTAAAAGAGCCTTTACTTCATCATCAAAAACAATATTGACTGAAGCTACCTAGTTTACCAAACCATGGAAATCACTAAGATGAGTATGTACCGATCTGCCTTCCTACATTTGCAAATTAAATAACTGCTTCATAAGAAATACCTTATTAGAAGCTGAGGGCTTTTCATATAAATTTGCCAAGGATTTTGTCAACTCTTCCATTGTCTTGCACTGTGACAAGTTGGAAATCACAGATGATGTAAGGCTCAACCTTATGGAACCAAGATCCTTCCGATCAAGAACACTCCATTCTTCATCCTTCATATCTGTGGGCTTGCATGCAACCCCACCCAATGGTAAGTATAAATCCTTCTAATACAAATAATCCTCTATCTGCATCCTCCAATGTTGATAATTCTTGCTGTTAAACTTCTCCATTCGTAGCTTACTTTCTTCTGCCATTACTAAACTCCCACTCAATCAAAAACCCTATGAATGACCTGTAATCAACAAACAATAACCTGCTTCCTACAAGCCGTAGCTCTGATACCAACTATTAGGAACCCCTTATCCAATAGAAGCACAATTGATTACTTTCTTATTAGCAATTAAACATGGAATTATACTACAATGATTAAGTAACTAGAAACTTGAGGTAGCAAAGAATTTGAGAGACAATACACACTCTTGTATTAAATACTACTAGAAGAAAATACAATAAGGAAGATGCCACTTCTTCCTCCACCTCAAAGGCTTGCCACACCTCAAGACCTTCTTCCCTCTCTCTCTTGCTCAACACAACCAACTCAACAACCTGAGTTGCTATCCCTCCTTGAATACATCGGCTGATCTCCTTGACCTTGCTTCAATGCTTCAATGCTTTACTTGCTTGCTTTCTTGATTTACAATACATGCCTCATGGGTCTTTAAATAGAATCCCATGGTTACAAAAATAGAACTCTAACTACAATAATTAGACACGTAGCTCATGACTATAATTAGTCATTTAACATGCAAATACTCGCTTCACTTAACTGACTGTTCATCAACAACAGTTCTGGAACACACAAGCAACCGACGTCGGTCCCTGCTTGTCTGGTGCTGCCGACGTCGGCCGACAAAAATAGACTTTATTGAGTTGGTTGATATAGAAGGATAAAAAATGGGCATAAAACAAGACTTTATCATGAAAGAAAAAATAGTTTAAATAAAACTAGGTAAATATGACTGTATGAGGTTAGTTGATATAGTTTGACTAAAATTGTAAATGAAAATTGTATTGGGTTGGCTAATATAGTTGAGTCGATTGGAAATAATGAAGTTGGTTGATCTATTTGGTTAAATATAAAATTGTGTTAGGTTGTTTGATATAGCTATCAAAATAATTATGTATATTACATTGGTTGATAAAATTTGATTAACTTAAAATTGTGTTGGGTTGGCCAATATAGTTTAATTTTATAGAAAGGACATAGATGATTATTTTTTCCATATGAAATAGATAAGATTTAATGTGGAGGATAAACACAAATAGTTATGTAGATTGGATTAAGGGTGTATGACATAATAGGATGAGGATAAATAAATGACATTACATGATTAAAGTTTTTAATGTTCACCAATTTTTCCTCATTATTGGAAGAGTGAGGATTAACTATGTTTTCAATAACATTTATGGTTTTTTGAAAAGAGGTTTGAGGTTGATTGACAAGTTATTGATTTTAAGAATTATTAGGAAGAGAATTGGTAAAAATCACAAGGTGATAATTAGCATGGTTAAGTGGTTAAATATTAGAATCATAATAATGAACCTTGAACACCTTGTCATAATATTGGTGGTGTCCTATTATCATGCTTTATGATAAAATTTATGATTAAGCATCTTAGATGCTAGATGATTAAGTATCTTACAGGCTTTATGGAATGACCCCAATTAACATGTAATAAATATTTTTATTTGTATTACACTAATTTTTATTAGGATGAGAATCATATAAATATCCATATAAGGGTCTATGAAGGAATCTCCTAAGCTCATCTATGGTAAGATGTTTATGGACATCACCAATTTTGATATGTGACTATGGAGGAGGCTAGATGGGGGTTTCTAATAAGATTTGGGATAAAATTTATTTGTTGGAGCTTCATGGCATAATGGCATGAATGGTCCTATTATAGTCATAAGTATTAGTAACACCATCATTAGTGTAATTATTATTCATAGGTCTCATAAACATTTGAGTTCCTTGCTTAGGTTGGAAAGTATTGCATTGTAGTAAAATATGATCACATCATTTAAAATGATTTAAGGCTTCATCCATAGATTTTGGAGTGAATTATATAATAATATATTGTAATATAGTATTTAATTTTCTAGTAAATATGTGTAATATGTTGTATTTCATCATATTATGATATGATTTGTTAGCTGAAGCTTTCCACCAATTAATGAAATATAAGGTAGTCTTATGTTCCACTTATTTACAATTAAATTTTTTGAAGTGGGTAATTCATTGAATTTAAACTCTTAAATTAATACATTAAATAAGTATTATATGTTGTTAATTGAGCCATACTTATGTTGGATGTACCATTCTATACCATCATTGATTATGGATTTGACTTACATTTTATACCTAAAAATGTGTTATGTTTAATCCAATCCTTATAAATATTACCAAATAATTTTAGATGTAGAACAAGATAAGTGGGTCAATTATGGGATATCACATAAATAATTCCACAAATGGAAATTCTAGTGATATTATGGACTAAGTGTTCATTTTGAATGTTTTAGATGTCTTTGTTGTGAAGCAGAGGTTGAAAAATTAAGTTATTAAGAAAATATACAAGGGGGTTGGAGGCATATTATTTGATATTTCCCACTAAATGTGTTTAGGTTTAACTTTATTTTTCACAAGTTTTTTGTACAATTGCAACATTTGATCATAGTTAAAAGATTTTTTGGTATCCATTTGGCTTAATGTTTACAAAATCATTTGGTTAGGATTGGGTATATTTTGGTTGGAATTATATGTTTTATACACCTGATATGTTTCATCTTTATCACTTTATTGATGGTTTTTATTGTATGTGATTTTTAGCACATCAATCTCCTTGAGTTCATATATGAAGAAGTGCATAAGAATTGAGTGGGAAAAACTTTATGTTACTTTTAAATATATTTTTCTATACTATTATATCATATCTTAGTTACTAAGTAGTTTGACCACCACTTATTATATTTCCACCTTACTTATTTATCTACTTTTTTCTAGTTTTATAGCCACCCTATATTCTTGTGTAGATTATAAATTTATATTTTACATGATAAAATAGTATTGTACACTTGGAAAATAACACTCATGGCTCAAATCTTTAATTTAAGACCTTTTCACTACTATAAGGCTCACCTTCACCATCTCAATGTGCCTAAATGATTATCTTATATTCAAACCATGATACTTTTATTACCTATATCACATATATCCCAAATTATGCTTAAAACATTATAAACATTTTACACTATTAATTATTAATCTTCATCAATTATTTATCCCTTAGGACATTACCATGTAGACTAGGAACTAACATCAACACTAGTGTCCTAGGTATAATGATAATATATGTACCTTTAAAAAACTCAAATTTGATTTTTTTTTGATATATATGGATCATCTTATTTGTCTTAATTAAACCTCTGATGATATATTTTTAAATTTTTTGTATAAATATAAAACAAATCCCACTCATTTAGATCATCTAGCAAGTAATAAGAAAAAACCTACCAAGCTCACTTAATCATTCTCAAAAATACATTTTTATTCCATATTATTACCTATTTAAATATAATTCATAGGATAAATATTATTATAGGTCTAAAGTATTAAAAAATTATCCCATGAGCATTATTTTTCAAGTTACAAGCTATATCACTACATGCATTCGTATATAACATATTACACCATTATTGACACACAAGCTCACATATTAGGAGAATGACATTAGTATGAGGCCTTGTTTAGAGTATATGGATATGTAGGTAGTTCTCATTGACAAATGGGTATTTAGGTCAACATGAATTAACTTGAGACCACTAACCCTTGTTTTAAGAACACATGCCTTAATTGGAAGACCTAGGGTATTAAGCTACCATTGATATCTAGAACCTATAACATAGGAATCCAAGGATGATGAGGTTATCTTTTATTTCTTATTAAAATGAAAAAACTAAATCAAATAAATATATATTTCCAAGCCTAGATACTTGGGAGAGCTAAATAACAAAGAAAAATAACTAGAACTAGAAGACAAATGAACATGTTTACCTTCTTTACAAGTTTGAAGGGATTGTTGGCATTAGGTTGGGCTTGAGCTTAGCTTATGATAAATGATTATTCATTAATGGTTCTCTATCATCATCTCCCTTTATCCACTTGGTTTGGCTTAGCATGTGAAGATATCTCTTAATAATTTAGCATTATAATTTTGACTTGAGAGATTGGTAAATAATGGCCTTAGCACTTATATTTATATGTTTAAAAACTAACCCTAACTCATATGTAGTTAAGTTATATTTAATAGTGGAGCAGTTTAAAATGAGACAAGCCATTAATATTTGGGATAGAGATCCCTTTTATTAAGCATGGATCTCTATTTCTAAATTGAATGCTTTAATGGAAATATTTTTAATTCTTTGACTTTAAGGATGATGACATAATCATGATCTCATTTTTATTGAAATTTCATTTTTTAAAAATTGATATTATTAATTACACATGGAAATTTCACCTAAGCATTTAATTAGATTTGCTTAGTTAATTAATTTTGATTAGGGCTTTTACATTTTAGGAATTATTTAAATACCCCACTTAATGGATCCGATGGCCAATTTGTAAATATGATAGGTCTCAATTTGATTGGAGATGACTTCATGGGATGTTATCATTGCATACATGATAATACCCTAAATATGAATTCATTAATGTGATTATGGGCACTAATGTCTGATGTGCAGATAGAATTGGGACATTCAGTGATTCTTAGGATTATTTTAAATCATTTTCTAGAAACCAATTTGAAGTCAAGATAGGTTGGGAATGTGGCAAAAATGGGGTGTCTATAGTTTGCCCCTATTTGTGATGACATTTTAAGACACAAGTATAGTAACATTTTCTTAAAGAATGAAAATGTTGTTAATGTATATGATAATGCCATAGAGGGTGATGGATGAGCCCTATGTCCCCCCTCAAGGGATCTAGTGCTAAATATATTCATCAAATGTTCCCTAAAAAATAATTAAATGACATGATTTATAAGTAATGCGGTGTAAAATATTGATTTTCCCAAATGTGGATATAATCAATGGTAAAGTGATTTTACCTAGTAGAGAAAATGGGTGGAAATAATTATTTGCCCCAAGGTAGTTATAATAATTGACATAGTGAAAATTCCCCAGTAGGGTAGATGTAAGCATGATAAAATTCTAATTTTCCCTAGTAGGGTGAATATGATCAATGAAGGTCTAAATAATTTTCCCTATTATGAAAAATTGACAAATCTAGCTTATATAATGAATCTATACTCATGGATTAATAACAAGTTGGCACAAAGGATAGGCATGAATTTGTGCTACCTCATAGTATAAATACACACATCCTAACTACTAGTGATTAGTATTAATTTATGATTTTATTACTCTATGTTTGGGTGGTGTTTTGCAGATGTTAGTTGTGAACAAGGAGAAGAAATACCCAATGCATTTATTGATAGATCCATTGGACTAATTTTTTCTATAGCTTATGATATTAGGAATCATAATTATAGACAACTATAATAATAATTTATATCCCAAAGATGAAAAAACTTAGTTTAAATGTGAATGAAAATTAATTAGGTGTAATATATGAATAATCAAATCTCAAGTGAACATAATGCAATAAACTATTTGTAGGAATTAACACAAATTCAAAAATTAAGTAAAAGATATGGCTGATCAAGAATCAAATGCAAATAAAGTGTAAGAATCTGTGATGACTGAGCGGAATGGAAACACAAAAACACAATTTAACTTCAAAAAGTAAACAAATCTAGCCTAAGTTGTTAGCAAGACTCAAGTGTAAAATAATTGTCCTTAGACACACAACATGCAAAAGGAAAAACCATAAAATAATAAATACATTAATTTAAGGTGCATGAAACAAAAAACAAAGATAAAATAATTTAGAAAAAAAATGAGTTCAAGAAAAATCAATAGACATCCTAAGTTAGGAAAAAATAATGAATAACTTATCTAAAAGTTTGTGCATGTGTAATAGAAGTGTTATGCTCGACACAAAATGTTACCCATAGGCTATAGGGAACAAAACTATTAAAATAGTTGGGGAATTGAAGACTAAGGAAGGGGTGGTTGAGATAACTCCAATTGTTGAGGACCCTAAAAAATCCTTTCTCAACTTCCCTTAATGCTAATCTAGATTATGTAAAAGTTAAACAACAAAGCAAAGTTCTATTAAAGCTTCTTCAGTAAAGTGTAGGTCCAAGTAATGTATAGTGAGAGGATTGGTGTGTGAAGGATTTTTGTTGTTTACATGAAAATTTAGGTGGTTGAACTTGGTCATGGAGATAATTATATAGTTTGGAGTACCAAATAGAGCTAATACTAATAATGTCATGGAAAATTTCAATGGTTGAGGGTTCACGAGTAGGCACTAGAAGATGCTCAACAAGGAATTGGTAGTCTCTTGCCTTATCTATGTTGTAGATAAAATAACCAATTGTAGCCATGGAATATATCATCCTATTATTGGCCCAAAGAATATGTTTAAAGTGAATGTGAAGAATCTAATATTTGAGAGTATCTACTATGGATTTATAAGGCACCATCTTATTATATTTTTTATTGAGTTAGTCTATAACCTAATTAATAATCAACTATGAATTTACATAAACTAAGAGATGTTGAACGTTCCATTATATCACTTGATGAAGCCCTATAATGAGTACTTCATACTCAACCATGTTATTGGTATAAGGAAATATGATATGGAATGAAATCCCCCTATGGTTATATAGATAAGAAACATACCCCTGACCCATGAGATGTGAAGGAACTATCAAAATATAGTTTCCATGCCTGCTCTTTAGGAAATGTTTCTACTATAGTTATAAAGGACTCATTTGAAAATGTAAAGGTAAGTGGCTAAGTATCTAATATGGGAGATTTATATAGATGATATACAAGTAATTATCCATTAATGGAATTTGTATTGACATAATCAATATCAAACTCACTTGTAAGCA
>JARHVA010002457.1:0-40000 GCA_037957365.1 Torreya grandis
TAGGCTTAGGGTTTGAGGACCTAGTTTGTAAATCTAGGGTTTTTGGTTAGGGTTTAGAATTTTTGAAAATTATGACAATAATTTAAATTATAAAAATAATTTTGAATAGAATTAATACATAAAAAATTATACAAAAATTAAAATTTTGAAATTTAATTTTTTTCACAAAAATAACTACTAATTCTGAGATTTTGAAAATATTTTTGACACTTTAAATAATTCACAAAAATTCCAAAATATTTTTCTAAAAATTGCAAAGGAATTAGGCTTGGGGTTGGAGGACCTATTTTGGAAATCTAGATTTTTTGGTTAGTGTTTTAGAATTTTTGAAAATTATGACAATAATTTTAATTCTAAAAATAATTTTGAGAAGAATTAATACATAAAAATTTACACAAAAATAAAAAATTTGAAATTAAATTTGTGTACAAAATTTTAAGGAAAAAACCTAAGTGTACCTAGGGTTTTAGATTGGTTTGAAGTAAGTCAGGTTCACCAAATGTTTTATTATTTTGGTAAACTAGTGTTTAGATTCCTAAATAATAAAGGGTCTAGAATAAGTAGGAAAGTTTGATTTAATATGATAAAATACAAATTTTGTAAAATTAACTACATAGGAGAAGGAAATAACTTATCTAGGAAAAATAGGTTGATACAACTATTATAGAAACTAAAAACTAAGGTACAAGGATAGGAAGATATCTAAAGCCTACATATAACTTTCATTTGATGAAAGGATAGGAGTGTTGAAAACAAGACACCCTAGTGTTTAGTGCTATAGTACAGTTCCTACCATTGTTGTCCAACTAGTCATAGAGGTCTAGTCTTTTTGGGTTTTATTTGGTATCTCTATATTGATCTTCCTATGAAATTTTATATATTGACTATCGATGAAGATCCTTGTACAGATGATTTAATATTTAAACCCTGAGTCTATCTACATGCATGAAGCACAAAATACATTAAAAGAAAAAGGGGTAAAAATTGGGTTAGGGGAAGAATGATCACATGATCTAGAACCCCTTTTATCCTGATCAGTACCTACATTAACCCCTAAGCTAGGATCTTAGATCAAATGTAGTTCTCCCTTAGGGAACGTGCATAATTAATGTGCATGGTAGATGAAAGAATGAACTTTCACCTAGGCCCTTCCTTGATCAAGCATGCAACTATATGTGTGATGTAGAATGTTCAGATATATTATTAACTAATTTTTAATTATCTAATTTGCTAAAGTAGTAAGTGCTGGATATAAAATGCCTTGTGTAGTCCTTTATAGAAGAGACTCTTCATTTAAAATTTGGGAGCTTTTAATCATATTTGGATGACATTGGAAAAATTAAGAATGAAGCTAAGAAAGGGGATCAAACTCATTAAGAAAAAGAAAATGACTGTTAGATCTCAAAATTACTTTAGATAGGTGCACTAGAAATAGGACACCCTAGGGTCCAATGCTATAGTCCAATCCCAATGCTCCTATCCTACAGGCTAAGGATCTGGGGGTATGGAATAAGCATGGAAAATCTAACCTAGTTGAGGTGAAATGATTATTTGAAAGGCTTGGGATGACTTGGAGTAGGAAAAAGGTGACTCAATCCTAAAATAATACTAAGATGAGTTAAAACAAAATACATGGATAAATGTGAACAAAATCTCATATTATCCAATCGAAGTCTCTTGTAAAAGGACTATAAAAAAACAAGATATGTGTTATTTCTTGACTAATTTAGGGTGTATAAAATCCACTCACACACCAACAACATCACTAAACTTCTTTACATAGATTACTTCTCAAATAAATATATTTGGAAAACCATCAAGAAAAATATAGTAGGAAGGGCAAGTGAAATCTTGTTTTACATCCCAATTTCTCTCTAAGCTAAATAGTTTGTTTAGTCCATGGATTCTTATGATTTTTAGTTGATTTAGTACTTTTAAATTAAGCATTATGTCATATTTTATTTATGGGATAGATATATATTGCTTAGATTACATGATTAAATTGTTGAGTTAGTTGTACTTTTATATTATGTACATTATGATCATGTTGTTATTTTATAAAAAAATATTTTATGGATATAATTATGTTTCAGGATAACTACCTTCATTATTGTGAGGTGGATGCAAGATAGATCCATCCCTCAAAGTATGATGGATAGAGAGAATCATCAGAGAGGGTGATGTACATGGAGATGTTAGGGTATAATAGAGGAAAATATATATACCTACACACACACCACATTAGAATAACATATTTTGTGATTATTTCTTTTTTTATGATATATTTAGTATGTCTTTTGCATTATCTACATTTAGATGATTGCTAGTAAACTTTTTCTATGATCTTATTACAATTAGATGTGTATGTTAATCTATTTGCATGATTTCATTTATGAATGAAATACATAGGTAATTTTGTTCTATGATTATGTTATTTGATGCTTATAGAGAAGTTGTACTTACTATTATCTATGGATTTACCAAAATGTCTTAATTCATTAGCTATCTTAAATGATATTTAATAAAAGGCATTATTTTGATTTAGAGTCAATATGTATAAGTGCTAGTCTAAGGAATTAGTAATAACCTAGGTAAAGGTAATGTTAACCACAACATCATTATGTTTTATTAAGGTTATAACATATTATAGTCTACTACTTTGATTTTAATACTTGTTACATTGTCATTCCCAGTCATAATTTTTCATAAAACTTATTAAGTTATGTCAATAGTTATTTTTGAATCCGATGGATCTAACCTTAGATAAAAGTTTGAATGCATTGGCATTAGTCTTATGATGTTTTAGACAACTTGTATTATTGACATAATTGGAAATGAAAGTGTTAATGGACTTTTGTATAGTTAATGCATGGGCAAATAGTGAGTCAATAAACATGCAAATATTTAAGGATTAAAATAATGATTGATTAGTTGTTTTGGGAACACTTGAGACAATTAATGATTTTTATTTAGCCCTGACTTAAATTAATAATGATTTTTCAAATAGATTTGCAAATATTGGGGGTTTTGGATGATAGAAATGAAGGTAGACTATGAGTCCTATTAACTTTAGTTGCATGCATTAGATGAGTTATAAATCTTGGCCAAGAAGAAGGGAAACATCTTGGAGAGAATGATAACAAGGAGGTAGAAGGGATTCAAAAGGAGGCACAACACAACAAGGAAGAGGAATGGTGAGTAGAGAAAAGGGGTGGATAATTATTCTAGAGAAAAAAGTACAAAAATGGAAGCTATAATAAGGTTGGTGATGTCATTGCATTTCTTGGTTGTTTGAGCACATGAAGTTCTATGTATGTTTGTCTTATAAAGGCATTTGGGTAATTTCCTTACTTTGAATATTTGTAGATAAAAATTTAGCCTTATGGATGGCTTGGTCATCCATATAACTAAATATTTATCTCCAAAACCCTTAAATTTTGTTGGCTAGGACTATGTGAGGCTATTATGGGCTGAATAGGTTTTAAATTTGGTGTTATTACTTTAAATCTCAATCCATGAAATTATGATTACTACAATTAGGTTTTAGTATATGATACATAGGCATGGGGAGAATTACCTTTGAATCATCATTATCTAGTTCCCAATCCAACTGAGGAAGAGTGTGTGAGCTCTTCAAGAAGAGAGAGGAGAGTTTGAGAGTGAAAAAAATTGTATGAAACTCCTCAAGAAAGATCTCAAATCCATGAATGGATTGTTATATAATAGAGAATGATATAATGAATAAAGTAATGTGTTTAATATATGTGTTTTCCATTCTATGAGTGTGAATGAATCAAATTCATATTGTTTTAGACAATCCCTTGAGGCCATTATTGTATTAATATTGGTGTTAAGTTGTATTTTTTATAAAGCTTGCAAGGTTGAACCAATGGGTTGTAGGTTACAGTCATGAAAAGGGAAGAGAATTGATAAGAGTGTTAAATATTAATGCAAGAATGAGGTATGTTTAATCATCAATAAGTGATATCAATGGTAAGATAACATGTAGGATTTATTTTGTGATATCCCAAAGCTGTAAACATTCTTGAAAGAGCACTCTGTGGTATAAAACATGTTATGAGTAAGGCAATCTCTCACAAATGTTGTCTCAAGTGCATTTGACACTTTATGTCAAGATTACATTATATGGATGGTGAGTAGAGGTTTTTTTTTAATTTTATTCTTAGCATGGTGAATGTTTTATTAGCCTTTATAACAACCTAGGTGAAGATTTTAAAGGATTTGAAAGAGTTTTGACTATGGAAACGTTGCATAATTAGTAAAAAGAGTGCATTTATGACTGAGTTTTGTAGTATTCAAGCCATTAATTGATTTATTAAAGATTTAGACCTATTTTGAAAGATATAGGATGTAAAAAAATAAATTTTAGTGGTGATTTGGTCCTTTAAAATGATATATAACTTAAGACATAGGATTTTGAATGCTCACATCCTGTGTAAGATCAAGGAAACCCTAGGTTTAGGGTTTTGAGGTTTTTGAGAGTTATAACAATTGAAAAATAATAATTTTTTGTGATATGACCAATATTATCATGTGGAAAAATAAAAATATGGTTTGGGTTTGATATTTTATGGATATGTAAGGATTTTAGGACTATAGTAAGGTTTGAGGGCTAAATAGCCCTAAAAGAGGGTTGATTTACAAAGGAAGTATACTCTAGAAGATGAATTAGGTAATGAAAATTTGTACACACCTTAAATGGGAAAAAGTGAGAATAAAAATTTAATTAAATCTTTGGAAATTTTCTTGGTTTGACTCAACAAAGAGAAATTTACTTAAAGAAGGTTACAAGCCTTATGAGAGCATGGTGAACCTTGGGTGTGGAATTGAAGGGTGGAGTCTATTTGGACACTTGTAAGAAGTGAATGAAGGTATGTTTTAATAAATTAATACCATAAATTAAATTATAATAAATCCTTGATACCTATATCAAAAATTAACATTTGAAACCCAAAAAGGTTACCTAGTGGAAAAACTAGTGAACGCATAAGAATGAGTTAATGAAAGGAATGACTTGTATGATATAAAGTATGAGTTGTGATACATATGATGGAGGTTATATCCATAAATAATTTCTTCCAATATTAAAATAAATAGGTACTTGTGTCAAACAGACTATAGAGATAAAAGATAAAGAGAAAGATTGAACTAAAGATGGAATCTTGAAGACCAAACCAAGCAAGATCAAGTGACCAATTGGATTCAGAACCAGATAATGATGATTTAAAGAGACTTATCCCCATGCATATACATCAATATATATAAAATGGAATGTGTATATTTGTTTTAAAATCTTAATATCATATAAAATGGACTATGTATGTTTTCAAAATCCTAAGATCACATAAAAAGGATTGTGTAAATTTTCTTGCATGGATGGAATGGTCCTTAAATTATGTGTGTTCTTAGAATAAAATACAAGTCTGGCCATGAGATTTACAATCCTAATATCAAGTTTTATTTTATATAGTGGATTGTGTTATATTTTCAAAAACCCATTAAGGAAGGAATGTTAGGCCTTTTATTTGATATATTAGGTCAAGATTAGTTCTAATTGTTCAATTAAGTCATTTTAGAAATAAAACAAAATTAGGGTTGACATATATGTACTATCGTATAGGTATGTAAATATCAAAATTATTAAACATTCAAGGGGATAAGAAATTGATTAAGATTATGGAGGTGTTTTGAACATGAAACCTATAGCTTGGTAACTTTGTTTGTCAAACATCATGGAATGGTATGCCTATTTTAAATAAAACTAGATTTATGGGTGAATGAGGGTGAATGGACATTGAATAATTTTAATTGATGATGGAATTTGTCTTACAAGTTTGTATAAAGGAGAAGAGAATAGCAGGTTTGTGTAAATATAAATATTTATATTTTATTAGTTATGCAATTTTTAGAGTAGGTATTTGAAGCACTTATAATTGGTTTTTTTTTGCACTATATGGATTTCATAATGAAAAATTGTATTTGGAATGTATAACTATAGTATAAATTATACTCTAAGATTATGTATGATAGTTGAATACTTAGAGCATAATGAATACACTCTTAGTTTATGATAGTACTGTATTTTTATATATGTATAATGTCAAAGGATAAAATGTGAACATATACATATATATGATATATATTTGTATGAATGAGATGTGTACATATACCTTATAGTAATGAGATGTGTGCTTAAAAATTTGGTATATATTTATGACTGTTAATTGAGTTATAAATGTATGATGTAGTATACCATGAATATATGCATACAACTCATTAAATAATCAACAAATTAATATAGAAGTTGGATTATTGTTTAATGTGATTTAATGAATTAAATATAAGGTGTTTAATCCTTGAAATTATTTATGACTGGTTGGTTTTAATTTGATAAATATGTACAAGGAAACAAGATGTGATAAATGTTTTTTGTCATAGATGATGCTACATTAGAGTTAATTTTGAGATTTAGTAATTTGTAGACTAAATATGAAATATAATTAGATGGTATGTTCTTTTGGGGAATGTACTTGTTTTTGTTTATTATTTATGTAATAAATAATATGATTTGAGATTCATTGCATTACATTTGATGAAGTAAATGTATGTATTTGATTATTTATGTACTAGCATATTTTATGTTTGTTAATAAGAGATAATCTAATTGAATCGATTGGCTTATATATATGTTATATTTAACCAAATATTGAATTTATGGAACTAAATAAGTAGTGAGATAGACTTACTAGCTTAGTTAGTGTCATCAGTGCAAGATGAGGGCAATCCAATCAAGTGGTGTGTATTAATTTGACTAATCTTAGAGATCAATATCTATTTGAAAACATTATCCAAAGTAATGTTTTAGTTAAACATTATCATTTCATTTATTTGATATAGTTTACATATTTGTGATATATCATATTAGAATGGATTTTATTTATGGTACACATCATGTGTTATTTATCTTACATCACATAAGTACTAGTTTGTCTCTCTGTATTTCTACATCATCACTATCCACCCATCCATGAAGGGAGGGTCATTCCTTAGTTGGGAGATTTTGTGAGGGATTGATGTTTTATGGTTGGTATGGAAAAGTGCTCGGATGATGCTCTCCATCCCCACAATAGTACTTAATTGGAGACTACACTTGAGATTACCATAAGATAGTTGATTTCATTGAGAATCATGCTCTATGGAGCTTATCATCTTACATTATTTATTATTGTGACACTATTCTTACTAAAATTGTATTATTTATTCATCTATACATTAACAGTAGTGGTTATAATATTGTATTGGTCATGGCTGAAATTGTGTAATTACCTTTTAGATAAAAATAGTTTTATTAGGTTAATTATCATTCTACTTATTTTGCTTAATC
This sequence comes from Torreya grandis, assembly GCA_037957365.1. Taxonomy (NCBI): domain Eukaryota; kingdom Viridiplantae; phylum Streptophyta; class Pinopsida; order Cupressales; family Taxaceae; genus Torreya; species Torreya grandis. The sequence continues at coordinate 7,406 of JARHVA010002457.1, forward strand.
ATTATCATGGATATCTAAAACTAAATGGATTATTACATGTCTATTTATGGTTAACTTATTTAATGAGTTTAATTATGGATCACTAGTTAGATTTATCAGGGTGAAATTTGATGTATGAATATGTGTAATTAATTAAAAATAATAATTATATTATAGTAAAACCTAGTGGGGTTGTTACATTATGGTCTCAGAGATGAGGCTCAACTCTAGAACTTAATGAGTCCACTAATGTATTTTTATCCTTCTATTTAAATAGAAAGAAGAATGGTGTGAGGTAGAGCATTTAGTGAGGGTCTTTTGAATGACAATAACAATAACCCTCCATTTGATCCTAATCAATTTGTTACTAGAAACTAAGTAAAGTTTGATCATATTATTGCATCCATGACTAAAACTAGGGATCAAATTATAGCCTTAGAACAGGAAGTTCATGGCCATGAAGAGGAAGCCAATAAAATTGGACCTAGAGAGCATCCTATCGAGTGAGAAATTCCTCAAGATCAAAGGCATGAGGAAGTGCCTTAGGATGTGAGACCTCATATAACTAAAAAATTGGCTAGGGATATGAGAAAGGTTAATCTACCGAAGTTCAATGGAATTATTTTGGGATACATATCTAAATAATGGTTGGTAGAGATGGAAAAGTATTTTTAGATTCAAAACTAGTATAAAGTCACTAAATTAGTTTGTGGAGCTTACCAGTTGGTTGGTGAAGTAGATATATGGTGGGATAATAAAAATTTAGAAATGAATCTCAACTCTAACACTACCACTTAGGAGCAATTTTGTTAGGTTGTGAAGCTAAAAACTTCACTAGGATGCAAATAGGAGAAGTCACGGAGCTTGCGAAGGTTGTAGAGAGTTGCAGAATCAATTGCAAGGCAACTGACGTCGGTCTGATCAGCCGACATCGATCAGATAGTAGTGAAGAACCAACCAGCATCGGTTACCATTCGGCTGATATCGGTCATGGAGGAGCCGATGTTGGCAGCCTGTACGTGAACATCCAATTTGCATGTTTATTTTGGAGAGTCTATTTTTGGACTATTAGTTTGCATGTTAAAGGCCATTCATAGTCTTGAGTTGCATGTCTAATTATTTTAATTAAGATAGTCTAATTATTGTAAATCATGAGATCTATATATGGACTCATGGGCTGTATTGTAAAAGTGTAACTAGAGAGTAAGAGAGCAATAAGCTCCTTCTGAGAGAGGAGAGCAATGGTGTGTTCCTCCTATTGCCGTAGTACCAAGGTGGGTACTGGTTTGGAGAATCAGTAGGGTTCTTCATATTTTTATGATCTTAGTCAGTAGGTTAGCATGGCTTCTTTTGGAGATCTACAATGGTGAGTAAGATCTAGTGATTTGCAGGTAGCAACAGAGTGCAGGAGATCTACTTGGAGTACGGTTGTGTACTTGACATACTGGCAGTGTATTACTGACTAGTTGGAGAGGTGAACATCAATTCTATATTGGAGTTGATTGTTGGGACTAAGAGAGAGAGGGAAGAAGGTCTTGAGGTGTGGCAAACCTTTGAGGTGGAAGAAGAAGTGGCATCTTCTTTATTGTATATTCTTCTGAGTGATTATTAATACAATTGTGTATTGTCTCTCAATTCCTGTGTTGTTTCATATTTCTAGTTACTTATTGATTTTGGTTAAATTCCATGTTTAGTTGCTAATACAAGAAGTAATCATATGTGCTCTATTGTTGGATCAAGATCCTGACACGTGGTATCAGAGCATGTTTATTGTTCTAGGTTCTTGACAAGTGGTATCAGAGCTTTTGGTTGGGTTGACTAACAGGTGGTTTCAGATCTGGTAGTGTTTTTTATTATAGGTCACTCATAGGGGTTTTAGATTGAGTTAGAGTATAGCAAAGGCAGAAGAAAGTAAGCTATGAAAGGAGAAACTGAATAGCATGAATGGTCTGATTGATGGAAAGAAAGAGCAGGTAAAAGGAGATTGTTGGTCGGTAGAAGATCAGCGTGTAGAAGTAAATGTTGTAGGGGTCATTGCATAGGTTGCTCTAGATAAAGTAGAATCTTTGTTTACAGATTCTTTTGCCTCTTTCCATGCAGCCTGAAATAGAGCATCCTTTCATGGATACGTCTTGGGAGACTTTGGAGAGATTTATTTAGGGGTTGGAGAGCCTTGTCAAATTATTGATGAAGGGGAAGTGAAGCTGAAATTGTAGACGGATGACACACAGTGGTTGAAGGAAGTCATGTAGGTAGTAGTCTTGGAGATTAGTCTAATTTCTTCAAGAAATTTGGGTGATGGGAGATGCACTGTAACTCTCACAGTGGATGCACTTGAATTAGATGGTGGTAAGAAAGTAGGTATCCTTTATCTATCTACTTATATTACTGATTCACCTTTTGTTATAGAGATGTGGCTTTATAGGCTTGGTCACATATGTAGGAGGGGAATGCAAGTTCTTAAGTGGAAGACAGATGTTTTTGACAAGTTAAAGAATTGGAAAGCCTTGGTGTTCATGGAGGAGATGACAGACAGAGATCATGTGAGGAGACTGAATTATTCTGAGTAGGGCTGTGTTGATTTGAACATGATTTTGATCCATGGAGAACTTATAGGTAAAAAGTTATCACTCACAGGTGAACAGAGGTACCCGCATCAGTCAGATAGTAACTGACGTCAGCAACAGGAAGACCAACGTTAGTCATGAAGGAACTGACGTTGGTAGGAGGGATACCGGTGTTGGCCAGGGAAATGATGTCAGTAGTCAGGATCAGTGTAGGAAACTGACATCAGTTGGGAGCAGACTGGGTGATGGCTGAGATCGGTCACTAGAATGGATATTGGGCAGACAACAATCTTTCAACAGGTCTCAAACGCTCATATTGAGGTCAAAAAGGGTAAGTGAACCTCATATTCATTGTTCACCTTCTTTATATTGCTTATTGATGGTCAAGAACTAAGAAGACGTGAAGAGGCAATGTAGGTAGAATCCAGATACAGTGGGAGCTTGGCATAGATGAGGAGTATGAGTCCTTGGAGAAGAACCAAACAAGTATTTGTTGGTAGAGTTGTCAGCTGGAAGTAAGCACTGAGAGACAGAATGGATTCCCAAGTAAAGAAGAGAGTGGATGGATACGTGAGATGGAAGGCCAAGGTATATGGTCTTGAGAAAGTTGTAGGACAGTGGTACAGGTTTTGACAGGAGGATGACTAAGCATGGCTTTAGTCAATGTCAGTGTAACTATTGTGTTTATCTTACCAGGTGGATGATGGTTGCAACATTATCTTATTACTGTATGTGGGTGATTTGCTAGCAAGTTTATACATGCAGGGATTTGCTGAGCTAAGGGTAAGGTTAGTTTAGAGGTGTGTCATGAAGAATTTGGAGCAGCAAAATTCTTTGGCATAAGAGACATGGAGATTTGATCTCCAGTGGGAGCTAATGTGAAGATGGTGTTGGTGGGGTTCAAGAAGTAGGATGCAAAATCAAAAATCACACCAAGGGCTAGACAGTTCAAGCTTAGCTTCGAATAGGGTTCGAAATCACATGAGGTCTAGCGTATACCTGTATTTTCCCAAGCAGTGGGAGTTGTCAGAAAGTATGGAGCCAATTCAGGGAAGGAGTACTAGAGGGCAGTTTAGTGGATTCTTAGGTATCTGAGAGGGATCAGCAATAGGGATTCTTGTTATACAGGGTCAAGGTCTTCACTACATGGATATGTAGGTTCAGATATGGCAGGTTACTTGAATGATAGGTATAACATCACAGGTTGTGTGGTGGTTGGTCTTCAAGATTGATCTTGAAGAGGAATACAAGCCAAGGAATAATTTAGACGATGTACAGGGATAGGTACAGGTGTAGCTATTTATCTCCAAGTGGGAGATTGTTAGGTTGTGGAGCTAAAAACTTCACCATGATGCAAACAAGAGAAGTCACAGAGCTTGCAAAGGTTGCAGAGAGTTGTAGAATTAGTTGCAAGGAAATTGATGTTAGTTTGATCAGCTGACATCAGTCAAATAGTAGCGAAGAACCAACTGGCGTTGGTTACCATTCGGCCGATATCGGTCATAGAGGAGCCAATGTCGATAGCCTGTACGTGAACATGTAGTTTGCATGTTGATTCTGGGAGTCTATTTTTGGACTGTTAGTTTGCATGTTAAAGGCCAGTCATAGTCTTGAGTTGCGTGTCTAATTATTGTAATTAAGATAGTCTAATTATTGTAAATCATGAGATCTATATATGGACTCATGGGCTGTATTGTAAAAGTGTAACTAGAGAGTAAGAGAGCAATAAGCTCCTTTTGAGAGAGGAGAGCAATGATGTGTTCCTCCTAGTGCCGTAGTACCAAGGTGGGTACTGGTTTGGAGAATCAGCAGGGTTCTTCATATTTGTATGATCTTAGTCAGCAGGTTAGCATGGATTCTTTTGGAGATCTACAATGGTGAGTAAGATCTAGTGATTTGCAGGTAGCAGCAGAGCGTAGGAGATCTACTTGGAGTACGGTTGTGTACTTGATGTACTGGCAGCGTGTTACTGACTAGTTGGAGAGGTGAACATCAATTCTGTATTGGAGTTGATTGTTGGGACCAAGAGAGAGAGGGAAGAAGGTCTTGAGGTGTGGCAAAACTTTGAGGTGGAAGAAGAAGTGGCATCTTCTTTATTGTATATTCTTCTGAGTGATTATTAATACAATTGTGTATTGTCTCTCAATTCCTGTGTTGTTTCATATTTCTAGTTACTTATTGATTCTGGTTAAATTCTGTGTTTAGTTTCTAATACAAGAAGTAATCATATGTGCTCTATTGTTGGAGCAAGATCCTGACATGTGGTATCAGAGCATGTTTATTGTTCTAGGTTCCTGACAAATTTATGACATTGTTTATATCATGATGACTTCCATAGTTGTAATTTGATCAAATGCTTATATATTTTTAGAATCATTAGCAAGGAGACCTATCAATGAATTAATACTAGGAATAGTTCACCAAGATTCTAAAGTATGTACCTTAGTAATAGTTAGATGAGAGGTTTAGAATTAGGAAGTTCATCATGGGATCAAAACAACAAATTGGTTGTGAGGTGGACATGCATGGGCCATATACCATGGATCAGGTCTTCAAAAAGGTAGTCAAGTAGGAGCATAAGCTAAAATATCTTTCTTAGGTTAGAGATAAGTTGAATAAAAAGTTTGGAAGTTCTAAATTGACTTTCAAAAAGAAGATATAGAAGAATAGTAGTGGAGACTCTGAGAGTAAATTCAAGAACCAAAATACTAGATTCAATAGTGGCTCAGGTAATAGGAAATCTAGTAATGGTTTCAAGGGTGGTTTCAAGGGAAACTAATAGTCTGATAGGAAATGACCACCTATAGTCTAGTTCATTTATGGAGATGACCATTTTTATCATGATTTTACTGAAGATAAGTCAAATAATAAGGGTTTTTCTCTATAAAAGGAATTTTTTAGTAGAAGATTTAACAACAATTGATAATCATCAAGATAAATTCCAAGCTTCACCCATAAAACTATCAAGTATTTTTTTGATCATCTAGTTTTTATTTTGATTGACATAGGGGCTACAAAACATTTTATTGATCCTATAATGCTTAATAAGTTATTTATAAAATATAGAGTTATGGAAAATGCATGGTTAGTATAGTATAGGAATGAGTCAAAGGTCAAAGATAATAAGTATTTAGTCAAAGTTGATAATAGGTTGCCTAAATTCATAATAGTAGTGGATCTATATGTAGCATTACTAGGGTCATATGATGTTATCCTGGATTCATTTGGATTTAAAAGCATAAATCCAAGGTTGACAACTATCTAAAGAAGGTTGAGTTTTAAGATGATTTTGGAAATTAGACACAAATGTAGGGTGAGAAAAGAGAGTTGAAGCTTAGGTAGATTTGTGTAATGCAACTCAAGAAGGCTCAGAGGAAAGGGTGTTGAACATTTATTTTCAAGATAAATGAGATGGAAGAATATAATGAACCATCCATTGAAGATTATCATTTTCTTAAGAATTTTCATGATGTATTTCTAGAGGAATTTCTAGGATTACCACCAAAACGTGAGTTTGATTTTTTGATTGATATTTTACCTAGAATAGAACTACATTCTAAGGTATTGTACAAGATGAAAACCATCAAATTGGTTGAGTTAAAGGATTCAATTCAAGAGTTTTTATCAAAAGGGTTGATTTGATCAAGTATTTCACCATGGGGTGCACTAGTATTATTCATCAAGAAGAAAGATGGTACTCTTCACCTATGTATTGATTACAAAATGTTGAACAAGGTCACAATCAAGAATAGATATCCACTACCTTGTATTGATTATATTTTTAATTATATGCGAGGGGAAATAATATTTTATAAGATTTATCATAGAGTAGGGTATCATCAACTAAGGACTAGGGATGAGGATATCCCAAAAAAAGTATTTAAAACTCAATAAGGGTACTATGAGTTCACAGTGTTACCTTTTAGGTTGACAAATGCTCCTATAGAATTTATGAATCTAATGAATAGTGTGTTCATAGATTATCTGGATCACTTTTATTTTTAATTTTTTTGGGATGACATCCTCATATATTCTAAGGGTGAGGAAGATCATCTTCAACATCTAGAGCTAGTTTTGTAATGTTTGCAAAAACACAAGTTATATGGTAAGTTATCTAAGTGTGTATTTTTATAAGAGAAAGTATAATATCTAGGACATATTATCTCTCTAGATAATATTTTATTATATCTAATAATGATAAAATCCATTATGGAGTGGTCGACACCAAAGAATGGCATGAGATAATAAGTTTCATGGGATTAGTAGGCTATTACAAAAAAATTCATTCCAAATTTTTCCAAGATAGCTAATCTAATTACTTATCTACAATAAAAGAATCAAAGTTTCATCTAGTCAAATAAGTGTGAGGTATCCTTTTAGGAAATCAAAAGGAGGCTTACTTCAGTACCAATACTAATATTTCCTAATCTAGATGGTCAATTCTTAGTGATCACCAATACATCTAGGAATGGAATTGGAGGCATTCTTATGCTGGATGGTGTAGTGGTAGCCTATGAATCTAGGAAACTAAGGCCTTATGAGTTGAATTATGCCCCTTATGACCTAAAATTATAGTGATTGTGAATGATTTTAAATTTTGAAGGCATTATTTGTTGGGAAAATCATTTCAACTTAAGACTAATGACTTAGGACTCAAGTACATCTTCACCCAACCAAATCTAAATGCTCATAAAATATGATGGTTAGAGTTCTTGTCTAATTATGATTTTGATACTAACTATATCAAAAATAAGGAAAAAAGAGTAGTTGATTCCATAAACGTTAAGAGGTACATAATAGTTGTGACTACTATTAGGATTACATTCAGGGATCAAGAGATAAAATTCTCTCTAATAGATTAATTCTACAATCATGTTAGGATATTATTGTCTAAGAATGCTCAAAATCTTAAGTATAAAGGATTCAAAATAGAGAATGATGGTCTTTTACAATATAATGATAATATGTATGTAATAGATAGAGATAATCTAAGGAGCATAGTGTTAATGTAACTACACAATGCCCCATATTTAGGACATCTAGGAATAACCAAGCTCTTGGATGAGCTTATCCCACTCTACTTATAGAAAGGATTCAAGAGAGATGCAATGGATTTTGTGCCTCATTTTTTAAAATGTCAGTGTGTGAAAGTTGAACATGTGCATCTAGTTTGATTTTTGTATCCACATGACATATTATAATGGAAGCAACACATGCTTAGTATAGAATTTATCCAAGGTTTACCATTTTCATAGAATAAACATGACATGATCTTGGTAGCAATTGACAAACTAACCAAGATAGCTCACTTTATATCAGCCAACTTGACTAATGATGCACCTACTCTTGTGAAGAGATTCATAAAGGAAGTGTATTATTTTCATAGTTTTCTAAAGAATATTATTTTGGATCATTATCTGAAGATGAATTCTATATTTTGCTTGACTCTAAATTAGCTCTGGGTATACATCTGAACTTCAACATTACATATCACCCACAGATTGATGGACATATAGAGTGAGTTAATTAGATTTTAGAAGATCTCCTTTGTATGTATTTTATAGATTAGTAATACAAGTGGGAATATTACCTAATATTATTTGAGTTTACTTACAATAACTCATACCAATCAACTTTGGATATGCCTCTATTTGAGGCATTATATAGAAGAAGGTGTAGAACATAAATTAGTTGGGATAGGTTGGAAGATAGGGTAGTCTTTGAACTTGAGATGCTTTTAGAAATGGAATATAAAGTTAGGATAACTAGTTAGAGGTTAGATGAGGCCAATGATACATAGACAAGTTATACTAATTTGAACAAAATAATTAGGCAATTATCAGTAGGTGACAAAGTGTTTTTTTTGGGTTAAACCTTAAAAAAGCTTGATTAAAATCAAGAAGTCATCAAAATTTTCATTGAGATATATGGGATCCTTCAAATTTTTGTAAGTGATCAACCCTATAGAGTATAGGCTTGCATTTCCACCATCTCTATCTCTTTTGCATAATGTATTCCATATGTCTTATCTTAAAAAGTATATAGCTTATCCTTCACATGTGTTAGATTGGAATGATTTGTAAGTTCTAGTTCTAGATAAGTGTCACAGTGTAAGGTATTGTGGGACTAATATTTTGAGGATAGTGCCACTTGGGAGGACTATGATGAGTTTCATAGATTATTTTTACATTTGTTTACTTGATGCATTACTGGATATTATTTTATTTTTCTATTGATTAAAGTTTATATTTTAGAACTTGTTTTTGAATAAATGTCATTGATGATGACCAAATTTAGGGGGGAAAGATGTTGCATCTTGATTTCTCTCCAAGATAAATAAAATCTTTGGTTCATGGATTTTTGTGAATATTAGTTTATTGATTAAATTTAATCAAGCTTTATGTCATATGTTATTTATGGGATAGTTATATGTTGCTTAGATTACATGATTAAATTGCTATGAGTTAGCTATACTTTTATATTATGTATATTATGATCATGTTGTTAGTTTATAAAAAAATATTTTATGGATATAATTATGTTTTGGGATAACTACCTTCATTATTGTGACGTGGATATAGGATAGACCCCTCCCTTAAATTATGACTGAGGGAGAGCATTATTAGAGAGGGTCACATATATGGAGATGTTGGGGGGAAATAGAGAAAAATATAGATACCTACGTACCACCACATTAGAATAACATGTTTTGTGATTATTGCTTGTTTTGTGATAGTTGTAGTATGTCTTTTGAATTATCTACATTTATATGACTGCTAGTAAACTTTTATTGTGATCTTATTATGATTAGTGTTTATGTTAATTTTATTGCATGATTTGATTTATGATTGTAGTACATATGTAATTTTTTTCTATAATTATGTTATTTTATGCTTATTGATATGTTGTAATTACTTCTATCTATGGATTTACTAGAATGTCTTCAAAACATCTTAATTCATTGGTTGGTTTAAATGATATTCAATAAAAAATCATTAATTTGATTTAGAGTTAATATGTATAAGAGGTAGTTGAAGGAATTAGTAATAACCTAGGTAAAGTTAATGTTAATCACAACATCATTGTGTTTGATTAAGGTTATAATGTGTTATAGTATTCTACTTTGATTTTGATACTTGTCACATTATCATTCCTAGTCATAATGTATGATAACCCTTATAAATTTATGTCAGTAGTTATTTTTGAAATCCTATGGATCTAACCTTAGCTAGAGGGTTGAATGCATTAGCATTAGTCTTATTATTTTTTAGACTTGTTAGTTTATCGACATCATTGGAAATGATAGTGTTAATGGACTTTTGTAAATTTGATGCATAGGAAAATATTGAGTAAATAAACATGCAAATATTTAATGATTAAAATAATGATTGATTAGTTGTTTTGGGAACACTCAAGATAATTAGGGATTTTTTTGGCCTTGAATTGAGTTAATAATTAATTTTCATACTGATTTATAGATATTGAGGTATTTTCATGGTGGAAATGAAGGTAGACTTTGAGACCTATTAGCTTTAGTTGAATGCATTGAATGAGTGGGAAATATTGGTTGAGAAGGAGGGAAACATCTTAAAGGGAATGAAAATAAGTATGAATAAGAGAATCATAAGGAGGAATGACATGGCAATGAAGTGGAATAGTGAACAAAGAGAAGGGGTGGATAATTATTCTAGAGTAAAATGTACAAAATTGGAAGATATAATAAGGTTGGTGATACAATTTCATTTCTTGGTGTTTTAGTATAGGGAGTTATGTGTATGTTTGTATTATAAAGGTTTTTGGTTAATTTCCTTATCATGAATATTTTTAGATAATGATTTATCCTTGTGGATGGCTCAAACATTCACATAACTAAATATTTATCCATGAAACCCTTAAAGTTTGTTAGATAGGACTATCTGAAGTTATTATAGGAGGAATAGTCTTTAAGTTTTGTGTGATTACTTTAAAGATCAATCCATAAAATTATTATTACTATAATCAAGTTTTAGTATATATAAAATGGACTATGTATATTTGTTTTGAAAGCCTAATCTCATATAAAAAGGATTATGTAATTTTTTTTGAAATCCTAAGCTCATATAAAAAGGAATATGTAAAGTTTGTTGCATGGATGGAATGGTCTTGAAATGCTATGTGTTCTTATCTAAATACAATACAAGACTAGCCATGAGATTTGCAATCCTACTATCAGTTTTTAGTGTATATAGTGGACTATGTTATAGCTATTTTCAAAACCCTTTAAGGAAGGATTATTAGGCCTTCTATTTGATATATTAGGTAGATATTAGTTTTGAATTTTCAATTAAGTCATTTTGGAAATAAAATGGAATTAGGGTTAACATATAATAGCTAGTGTATATGTATATAAATATGAAAATTATTAAACATTCAAGGGGATGAGAGATCGATTAATACTATGGAGGTGTTTTAAAAATTCAACCTATAGCTTCGTAACTTGTTTGACAAACATCATGGAATGGTATTCCTATTTTAAATAAACCCATATTTATGGGTTAATGAGGGTGAATGGATTTTGAATAGTTTTCATTGATAATGGACTATGTCTTTCAAGTTAGTATAAAGGAAATGAGAATAGTGGATTTGTGTGAATAGAAATATTTATATCTAATTTAGTTATGAAATTTATAGAGTAGGTATTCAAAGTACTTATAATTGGATTTTTTTTCACTATATGGAGTTCATAATTAAAAATTGTAGTTATAATGTATAATTATAGTATACATTATACTATAAGGTTATGCACAATAATTGAATACTTAGAGAATAATGAATACATTCTTAGTTTATGGTAGTACAATATTTTTATATATGTATAATGTCAAAGGATAAAATGTGTACATATACATACATAAGGTATATATTTGTATGAATGAGATGTGTGTGTGTGTGTGTGTGTGTGTATAGCATATAATTATATGAATGAGATATATGCTTATAAATATGGTATATATTTATGACTATTAATTGAGTTATAAATCTATGATGTAGTATATCATGAATATATGCATACAACTTGTTAAATGTACAAAAATTTAATATAGAAGCTGGATTATTGTTCAATATGAGTTAAGGCCTTAAATATAAGGTATTTGATCCTTGAAATTATTTATGACTAGTTTGTTGTAATTTGAGAAATATGTACAATGAAATAAGCTATGATAAATGTTTTTTGTCATATATAGTAATACATTGGAGTTAATTCTAACATTTATTAACTTGTAGACTAGGTAAATATTCTTAGATGGTGTAAACAACTAAAAATGGCCATAACTAGCTTTCAACTAGACTTTAGACTGATTCCTACCAACCTTTTCAGATTAAGCCTATGAATTAATAAATGCCACAAATTTGATTTCACATCATTTATCAAAGTTTAAAATCATATTGAGACATCCCTAATTGGGTTATCCTATAGTATTCAATAATAACCTCTCATGGATTCATCCCTAAGCATCCTTCGGCATCAAAATAGTCAATTTGGTCTATGGACCTATTAAGTGGGGCACATGAACAAATATAAAATATTGAAAGAGTTAAATAGACAATTATAATTAATTAAAAATCTAAACCAAATTAAGAACCTAGTTGAATCATCCATGTGCAATTAATGAATAAATAAAAAGGAAATCTAAAAATGCAAATATCATATCCTTTCATGATTACCTTTGTGAGTTGTCAAGATCTTTGGAAATATCCTAAAATATCTCATTTTGCAGACCCATGCATATTAATTTCAAATCATTACTTCCTTGACAAATACTAACTCTCTCAGGGTTAGTCTTGACTCACTTAGGTTAGGTTTTAATTCATTCCATGTTTAAACTCCACCTTAACTCACTTTAGGTTGGGGTTTTATCCATTTTTTATAAATACAATGCCTTTCCTATTGAATTTGAAGTTATTTTGGTGTAAATTTATCATGCAAAAATGAATTCAAAGCTCTTTTTACATAATGTTATAATGCCCATTTTGTTACAAGCAAGGTTATAATGCCAAAATCTTGAGCTAAGATACATCAAGCCACAACACAAGCCATAGTGCCAAGGAGAGAAGGAGCCAACAAGATTCATTTGACAAAGACTCTTGAGCACAAACTAAGCAAGCCACTCAAAAATGCATTTGGATCTCCCAAGGTAAAAGATTGTTTCTTTTGAATTTTAGTTGTGCTTTTCATTTGGTTTTGTTACTAATCTCACTCCTAAGATCTAGGCTTGTAAGTGTTAGTGTTAGTGTCTTACTTAAATTTTTTGTTGCTTAAATTAATATATTATGAACCTCACTTCTTGGATTCCTATGATCATAGATGGTATGTTATTTTGAGGAATGTACTTATTTTTGTTTATTATTTATGTAATAAATAATATTATTTGAGATTCATTGTATTACATTTGAAGGAATAAATGCATATATTTGATTATTTTTGTATTATCATATTTTATGTCTACTAATAGGAAATAATTTTATTGAATCTATTTGTTTTTATATATGTCATATTTAACCAAATCTCACATTTATGGTACTAAATTAGCAATGAGATGGGCTTCGTTAACTTAGTTAGCATCATCAATGCAAGATGAGGGAAATCCAATCAAGTGGTTTGTATAAATTTGATGAATCTTAGAGATCAATAACAATTTGAAACATTGGCCAAAGTAATGTTTTAGTTAAACATTGTCATTTCATGTATTTAATATAATTTACACATTTGTGTGATATTATGTAAGAATGGTTTTTATTTATGGTAGACATTATTTATTAGTTATCTTACAACACATGGGTACTATTTTGTCTCTCTAGATTATCACACCATTAATATCTACCCATCTGTGAAGGGAGGGCCATTCCCTAGTTGGGAGATTATGGGGGGATTTATTGTCCATGGTTGGTGTGTAAAAACACTTAGATGATTCTCTCCCTCCCCATAACAATACTTCATTGAAGACTGCACTTGATATTACCATAAGATACTTGAGTTTGTTGAGATTCATGCTCCATGGAGCTTTGTATCTTACATTATTTATTATTGTGACACTATTCTTACTAAAACTAAATTATTTATTCATTTGTACATTGACAAGAGTGGATGTAATATTGTATCAGCTGTGGCTGAAATTTTGTAATTGCCTTTTAGATAAAAGTAGTTTAATTGGGTTTATTAGAATTGTACTCATGTTTCTTAATCATTATCATGGTGATCTATAGATAAATATATTTCTAAATTTATATTTATGTTTAACTTATTTAATGAGTTTAATTATGGATTACTAGTTAAATTTCTTATGGTGAAATGTGATTTATGAATATGTATAATTAATTTTAAAAAACTACTCTATTCTAGTAAAACCTAGTGGGTTTGTTACATATTGGGTAAATCTCAATAGAGTTATGGTACTCAAATATGTTGACCCTTAAAATGGAAATAAATGATACTCTTGTATACATGGCTAATACATCATGTATATGATGCATAACCATAAATTAAATTCTCTTGATGCAAATATTAAATGAAATAACTAATTAGATATCAAAGTGTTATTATAAAACATCACGAAATGATAGTGATATAGTCCTAGCATAATTTTAGATAAAATTTATAAGATGAAAGTGATTTCAATCTCCAACACACTCCAATATCCAATGATCAACATAGACTCTCTGTATTCAATTTCTTCCACTGATTAATCAACAACCCATTAATGAGCAACCACATCATCTTGGATTAATCCCAAGGATGGATTAGTCAATTGTACATTACCCATGTTCATGATTATCCCCAAGATAATAAAACACCTTCCATATGTGTCATTTCATATTAAATGTTGATGACTAGTCAATATTAGAATAATGGGTTGTTCTAATTATATGAATATATACATTTGATTCATTCTAACTCTTGCTAAATTTCATTAATATCTCTGGCCATTGAGTCAACTTTACATACAAGATGTGAAAAGTCTTTTGATTTCAACTTATTCCTCTACTTAAATTTATGCCAATACTCCATCCATTGCCATCTCCATACTCACTCCCTTATTTTGATTAATTTAGGAGACTCTTAAATCATAGGCTTTCTCAATTAAGTCAATGCTATAGCTAGTCCAAGCTTAGGTATACACATTGTAGTCACCTTTGTAATCCTATCGTATAATACATTTTGAACATTCCTTCCTTCTTCTTTTGTGTCTACTCCTCGAGATTTTTATGAATAGTCTTAACAAGATATGATAAAATCAATCATGAGATCTCCATCCTAGTCACTCAACACTCAAGCTTTATAATTGATCAAGTGATTATTTTCACATTTTATTCTACCTAGATATTACAATCAAGAACATAGCTAGACCATCATCCACCCATTTACTATTTCACTTGGACATCAAATTTGGGCTTGTTATTTACTGATGTCATATGTCATGTGCTTTAGATATTTATTTTTTTCATTTCTCTCTCTAAGATGAATGCATGAGATATCACCACATAGCAAAATATTAAACCTTTATGCTTGGAAGCCAACTGTGATAGTCAACCGTGCCAACTCTTGAGGCTCTAACTAAGTGTGACATGACCACATGTCATAATCATGGTGGTTAAGGGCTTCAATGCTTCTTAAATTCTAAATGTCATCCTTCAATCCCTGACTACTCAATACTATGCCACATGGTGAAATCATGATAGTCAAGTCTTGACTAATATTGAAGTGTGTAACCGAATTTGTATACTCCAAGGGATAAGTCCATGAGATCATGCCATGTGGACTTCCTATAGTACTTGGGACATATGGATTGTGTATTGTGTACTTCCAAACCTTGACTACCTAATATTGTGTCATGTGGCATAATTTTAGAAGGTTGGGGGTTGAAAGACTTAAATTATGATCTATATTACTTTTATGAGCTTCAGATGTCTAATATTGTGACACTTGTCACTCATCAATAAATTTGAGTTGGTAGGAAGATTTAAAATGAAAGGCTAACTATTGGTTACTACCCCAAGTCTTGACTATTCAAGATTGTGCCTTGTGGCATAATCATGACAAGTCAAGCTTGAAGAGAATAAAGACTACATATGCAAAATTTCCAAATCACCAAAGGAAAAAAGCTTAGCTATGGAGTGTTGAGGAGCTAAATACTTAATTGTAAAACTAAGATAATCAAGGAAAATCAAGTAAGATATTAATATGTTAGTCAATTTTTTTTTTCTAAGCATAAACATAACTCGATCAAAGTGTGAAATGGTTCAGTATTAGTTATGAGAAATGAAAAATCAAATTTGATTAATCAATAAATTTTCTATAAACAGAGTCTAAAACATAAGTAAAGATGGATTTTGATGAATACTTGATTAAAAAAACATCATTTTAAATTAACTAAACTAATTTAATAGCTAAATTAACATTATAAATTGATTAATTTTATGATTTAAATTAGAACATGAACCAACTATGCATGATTAAAAATCACAATTAAGTAAGAAAGGGCCATAATGAAGCACAATTCCAATGTTTTCAACACAAGACAACTTGAATAAATAACCAATGACATGGACCAATTAAAAATTATAAAATAAGATGTTTCTAGGCTAGTCCAAAGATTATAAAAAATATACATTTGACTTGACCCTTGAAATTACAAGTAATATGTAACTCAATGATGCATAGAAACTTGAATCACTTTTATAAAACTTCAAAAGGTAATTTTTTGGTGTCTTATTTCTTGACAAGGATAGTCTAATCATTATGAATGAATGATCAAGTGAAGCTATGCTACAATCATCAAAAAAAATTTAGCTCATGAGTTATGGACTAAAATGAAATTATTACTCAGAAAATGTGAATGTGGTCCCATAATGAAGTCATTGGAGTATGCAGGAATATGAAAAAAATATCTATGATAAAGCAAGAGGGTCCCCATGTGAAACATTGAGTAATGGGGCATATTAGACCCAATAAATGGTGACTTCCATAAGGAGAATGTTGCTCAAAATTCAAAAACCAAAATACAAACCATAAAACTCAAATAACCAATATAAAACCACAAATGAATCCTTCATACACACCCAAAAAATGAAATCATCAAATTCTACATTAATATGTGACATACTAAGTTTCATATTTACCTAATACCATCAATGTGTGCTGAAAGTGATTTATTATGTTATAACTCTTAAATTCACATAAATAAATTAAAACATGTCTAAAATAATTATAATTTAGGAGAGGGACAATTTTTAATGTTTGTCTTGGGGGAAATGGCATGAGCATTGCTTTTTTGTCAGTCAAGAATCTATATACCTAATAGAGATACCTCTAGTTCCACTCAAGGCCTTGCTCCATTACCAACCAGGTTGGAAATCTTATGAGATTGATTGATTTTCCTTTTCAAATAAATAATTCATATTTTTCATTATGTTAAATTACATTTTTATTTCTTTTTTTGAAAAAATTTCATTTTTCTATCCATTGAGGGTTTGGGACCAATCCATGGGTGTACTGATCGACTCTAATCTTTCATAACTATTAAGACATGTCTAACTCAATTTAGTTTTTTCATTTTGATTCAAATGTTATATTAAGTGAAGTTTGATGGCTTAAAAAATAACCTAAAACATTTATACAATTCACATATTCCATTTTGAATCATAGGTTTTCAAATTCTATAAATGCACAAAGAAAATTACAATAGCCTATGCAATTGTTCAAAGATGATTCACATTCTAATTTCCAAAAAACTAAAAATGATCATACTTTATTGTCTACCATTTTAATTTCCTCACCTATAGTAGCATAAATACACATTATTGCTTTGACATAATGTTGTCTATCATTTTATCATCTATTATTCTAAAGTTTGATTGTCTAGAAGTGTTGATTGTGCACAAACCTTACTTTTTCAAAACTAGAGCATGACGAAGAATGCAAGGGAAGATTCAAAAAAAAAATATAATGGATTGAATTCATGATACAAAAAATAATCATATCTTAATCAATCTCTAAAAATATAAACCAAAAGTCACCAAAAGGACTAAACATGCAAACTAGCTAAAATAAAACAAAACAATAAAAACAATCTAAACTAAAGCATAAAATAAAGAAAGTAAACATTAACTAAGAAAATAGGACATTTATATACAAAATATATACAAAAAGTAACCTTTTTGTTTTAACTTATAAATTATATTTTATAGAGCATCCATGAATTAATGCTTCAAGTACTATCTATTAATAACTAGTGGAAAGTCCTTGCCTTGAAGGTCTCTTAGCTTGACTGCATTTTGTCCCAAAAGCTGAAATACCTAGTAAGGGCCAATCCAAAAAGAACTAAACTTATCATGTTGGCACTTTATCTCATGGGATTTTCCCCATAACAAGAACAATTCTAAAGCACATATGGCTTTCACTTTTTCTTTTTTATTGAACCATTTGTTTACAATAGCTTGATATTTGATAAAACTTCGTAAATCTACATCTCATCTATCTTCTAATTGGATCAAGACAAAAAATTTAGACTAGCTTCCATGATATGCTTCCATGTATCCTTGTATAAAATAATAAGTGGGTTTATTGAGCTACATTGGTAAAATTGGCTCTACTCCATAAACAAGTAAGAAAGGGGAATTGTTAAATCTTAGTTTATGCCTTATTCTATTGACCCATAGAACATATTTGAGAAACACATGCCAATTACATATATTTTGATCAATTTATTTATTTATGTAATTTATAAAATTATTATTGTTATACTCTACCAAACCTTTTCATTGGAGATAATAGTTTGAGGACAACTTCAATGTAATTACATTATAGTAAGCCCATTTAGTCATCTTTACTAATTATAAAATAGGTCTGTTGTCACATAAAAGTGATAGAGGAGTCCTAAATCATTTTAATTTTTGATTAATCAAATATATTTGAACATAATATATTACATTAAAACCCTTATAATAGGTGAGAATAAATGCAAAGCAAATGAGAGCTTCATTAACTAGTTATCTGATTCATTAGCTAATTTTCTAAAAAGTACAAAGGAGGTATATTATATATTGAGATATTAGGTCACCATAAAGGTAAAAACTCAACTCAATATTACAAAACACATAAAAGTGCATTTACCCTAAAGACCTTAATATCCTTAAGTAAGCTGAATAAGAACCATGTAGGTAAAACCAAAAGTTGGAAAAAGCCTACACTAATAGTTATAATGTATTCTTATAGGAATACAATAGTTTTTTCAACTATATTATTATTTTTTTTAATATATATATATTTATTCCATCTCATACAATATTTAGTAGTGGTGAGAATTAACTTATGACTGACTGAGGAGTTGGGATTTATGACTTCAATGAAGTCTAATATCTATTGAGTAAATGGACATTCCATAATCATTACTTTTAGTAGCATGAGAGCATGAGTCTCATTTTTATAAAAAATATGACATGAATGACAAGTCCTCACATGTGCATAGGCATATTTGAATAATGTTTTCCAATAGTAGCAAGCTCTCAAAATTATGTGTTATGTGACATTATCAAAAGGATGACCACTTCCCAATTTATCATGAAATGAGTTCATTACCTCTTGTGATTATTCCTCAGATAAACATATTAAGTAAATACCATCATTATTCATGTGTTATAAAACTCTTATATGTAACATAACATGCAACATTCATCCTTAGTGCTATTCTTTGCATTTTATCAAAATCAACTGGTGGCTTTCCATAAAGTAAGTAATGAGTGATTGAATCATACCATAGACCAAATTGAACTTCAAAATAATCAAATTCTACAATGTAGATGTTAGGATCAACTTATGAAATTAGCTTCGGCAAATCTTGAACACATACCAATCTTATAGGTTTTAATTTGATGTCATATTCCTGAAGCTTAGAAACCCAACATCATCTTACTTCATCCAACTCGTTCTATCTTATAATTTACTTGATTGTAGGATCATAAAATATGACATGTAGTTTATTATTCATTATATAATGACAAAAATTTATGACTATCTTCACCAATGCATAGGAATATTTATCTAGATTAGGGTACTTTAGTTCAGTTTATTTCAAATATGTGCTCATAAAAGATATGGGTTTCTCTCCATCTTCAAATTGTTATGTCAAAATAGATATGATCATGTGATCAGAATTAAAAGATTAAAGATAAAAGTATTTAATGTAATTTGGGTTAACCAACACTAAATATTGCATAATTGCATTATTGATCTCTTGAAACACCTTCTTATAAGAAGCATCCCATTCTAAATTAACTCCTTATTTTAACATGGAGTTTAAAGGTTTTGTTATCTTATCAAAACCATAAATAAACTTTTATATAAAATTGTTTTTGCCAAAAAATGATTTCATCTCTTTCCTAATATTTGGTATATGAATTTTGGAAATTACACTAGCTCATTTTGGGTTAATTGACATACCTTGTTTGGTGATAATGGGTCCTAGAAGCTTACATCAAATTATGCAAAAGACATATTTTTTGGGGTTAAGTGATATGTCTAACCTTATATAATAATATAATACCTTCTCTATATGACTAAAGTGATATGATATATGTTTAGTAAATATAGTTAGGTCATCCATGTATAGTAATATTCACTTACCAATTAAGACTTTAAAAGTAGTGTCCATAGCTTGTTGGAATGTGGAACCAACATTGAGTAAACTAAATGGTATTTTATTGTAATCATAAGTTTCCCACTTGGTGGTAAATTTTGTTTTAGATTTGTCTACTTTATCCACTAAGATCTAGTTATAACCAAAGAATCCATCTAGAAAATACATCATCTCTAAACTAGTGACTTATTGGATGACTTCATCGAGTGAAGGTAGGGTATGATTGTCTTTTTTAGATGCATGATTCAGATTTATAAAATACACACAAATATGGATTTATCCATGTTTATTCCTCAAAGGTACTAATTTTTACACCTATGTTGAATGATACATAAGAAAGATAATACTAGTTGATAACATCTTCTAGACTTATTTCAAGATCAGTGGTTCTAAGACCACATTTACTAGCCTTTGATGTTGTCTAAAGGGTCTTTGATTAGGATTCAAAGGAATGTTATGGGTCATAACATGAGTGTCAAACATATTTAGGTCATTTTATCTCCATGATATGATATCTTGATATCATAATAACATCTTATTTATCATTTTCATCTCTTCATTACTTCGTTCATGTCCGACCACCATGTTTTTAAGCTTGTTTGAAATTCCCATGTTGATAATTCATGACATTTAACTTGATTGAGGCTTATTTTTAAATTTTATTAATATAATATCCAAATCAAATAATCTCTCTAACAACAACATTCATTTTGGGATATGATTGTCTTTCAGTTGAAGCACTCCATATTTATATTATTGTTCTTTGAAATCAAGTTTTTATTCTTCATCAATTACCTATGCATAAAAAGTGTTGGATTTAGATAATAAATAAATAATTTTATTATAATCATAAAAAACTTGAAATTTTTTAACATTATCAAAAACATAAGGACAAGGAATTCATAGAAAACTTTCGAAAGTTTGTGTTGCCTAATGGTGTGAGGTTACTAGCTGAGACAACTAATGAATAAATAATTGAATTTTATTATCTAGAGATGAATGGAATATTAAAATCATAAAAATATTAAATTAAATCCCAAACATTATATGTTTACTTCTTTCAATAGGAAATATTACACTAAATTTTGTATTTACCTAGTTGACAACCAATTTAAAATCACTAAAAACTCTTAATTGATGGACATCAAACCTAATTAAAAAATGTATACCCAAGATTATGGATTAATAATCTTTCATGTTGTTATTACAATGAAACTATAATCTAAAATATGAAACATTTCTCTTACCATTGAGATAAATGATGAAAATACTATCCTTAGTTCGTTGCTTAGAGTGTGATCCATATAAATATAGTGAACACACCTAAATTTTGATCATGATTAGACCTATTATTCTTTTTTGGTTTGGTTTACAACGTATATACACCTAAATCTATAGAATTTAATTTAAATTTTTTGTTTATTGTGTTGTGCTTAGTTATCATAAATTTCATTCATAGATTTCTATTAATTCTAGTTTGACTTACTACTCCTCTCCATGCCATATCCTTATAGGATCTCAATTAATTGTATGCATATAAATTGATATACTCTTGGTTCAACTTGTAAATTAATATAGACATTCAATAAGTCACCTATGAACTTGAATTTATAATTGTCTAACTAAACCACCACTTTGTCTAATTTCACAGTAATAAATCCTAGTTTCTTGAAAATACCTATAGGCATAATATTAGCTAATGTACCAAAATATACAAGATAATTATGGATATTCTTACCAAAAATTATGGTTGTAATAAGGAAGGGAGGAACATCAGCCATAGTATTATGTATTAACATATTGGTATTAGTTGGGTTATTTTATTTGGGTTGACTAATATTGTATGTAAGAGAATTAAGAAGTAAATCCCTTTGTTCAGTGATTTGTGCTAGTTCATTTAGGGTTATGTTCACTTTTATATTTTCATCTATTTCACAATGTTGTAAATTATTTTACTAGTGGAGGGATGATTGTCAATTGGCTTTTGTGGATGTGGTCCATTTCTAGCCTTAAGATCACGAGTCGTAGAAGCATTATTTGGTGGAGCTGAAGTAGTCAAAGGATGATGTGCTCTAATCCTAAGAGTATAGTTTCCTCTCTAGTATTATTAGAAATCTTGGATAACATTGGTGTTATCTATAGGTTTATTATATTATAAGTTAGGAAAATATAGAGCTTCTAGACCATGGATATATCAGGAGGTTTGGATGAACTATAAACATCAAAACTACTTGAAGTAATCTAATATTTTGGGACAACCTCATAGTTATAAATTTATTTCTATAAAATGTCAAAGCATAGACAAAACTCAACACAATGAAGTTTTATATGTTGTGTTGTGTTGTGTATGACACACCAATTATGCAAGGCAATTTCCATGATATTGATCCGAGGCAATTTTTTTTATGATAACTCAACTTGTTTACCATCTCTATTAAAGGTCTTATAATTGCATTGGTAAATGAAATTCAGGGTTGTATTTACACTAATAAAAATACATACTTATTTTTTTCAAACTCAAATAATAATTTATAAATATTTGGACCATTATTTATATTTCATCTAATTTAATTTTGGATAAGCCTTGAGGGGAATTTTGCATATTATTGGTTACAGCTAAAACTAAGGCTTGATTGTAAGACTGAGGCATTGCTTCACTATTGGATGGAATTAAAAATACCAAATTATGATTACGGGTAGCATGATATAATCATAGCTAATTCATGATTGGGAGAGGTTATGGTAATGAAATATTCATATTTTCAAGTGGGATTAAGTTCAATGCAAACATGTTTAGAAGAGCATTAGGAATGGGAGTCAACATGTGTCCTTGTGGATTGAGTTGCATGTCCACTTTTACATATGCAATAGGAAAATTTTTAATGGTTGGATATATCCTTAATAAAGTGGTATTTCAAGGATCTATGTCATTTTTGAACATATCTAAGGATAATAGGGCATTTAACCTATACAAGTCAATTACCCTACTATACATATTTTGAAAACATGCATTGAGATTATGTATAGGCCCATTATATATCATTCACATGCAAAAAAATTAATGGTATAATATATTTGGATATACTACGTATCCAAACTAGGTAAAAAATATGGTATTCAATTAATTCCATCTAATGATTGAATTTTAAGGAAGGTTAAGGAACCAATCATAAGTTTGATCAAGAAAAGTGAAGGGAAATAACTTACAAGATACATCTTCATGTTTAATATTAAATAATTTGAGGGATGTTTTTAATATGGAATGTGTTATTATACATTCCTTCCAGTGTTTAGAGTGAATTTTGGAAGATAACACTCATAATTTCTAAGTAAATCATACATATGTGATCCAACTAGCCAAGATGTAGCCATTTATATTGGTCTATTGGTGTTAGATTGTGGGGATGATGTGGCTGGGTAGACTAAAATTTTAGGTTTACCTCAATTATATCTAAGACATCTATGGGCTTGGAGAGGAAAAACAATCAATTTTCTATACCCCAACCTAATTCTAGATCATGTGATCCTTGATGAAGACTCCAGAGTGATAAAACACTAATATTTATAAGTGTGGATTTTAAGAACACAAAAAATGAAAAAAAGAATTTATAGTTTATGATTAATGCTAAGCTTTGAACATTTAAGGGTTTAAGATCAGAAAGACCACTAGATCTAAAAATATGGAGCTTAGGATGTCCCTCATTCTAACACCAATTTTTATTAGTTTTGTTAAATAACAATGGAAATTGAGAGAAATAAGAGGAAGGGACATTAGGTTAAAATCCAATAAGTAATTTGGAGCTTTAAGTTTTCATTATAGTGATAATTTATATTAGTTTCACTAAGTAATAATGAAAATTGGGAGAAGCAGGAGGAGAGGGCATCAGGTTAAAATCCAATAAACAATTTTGAGCTTTAGGTACTCTTTCTAGTGTCAATTTCTATAAGGATAAAATTGTGACTCACTAAAACACAGTTAGAAACTAACTCATCTAAGTGAATATAGTAGTTAAAATCTCATGGGATAAAGAGTCCCCTTGTTTTTAGGACCAACTGGTGATCCAAGGGCTAAGAAACTTTGAATGATATAACATAGATATGTTATGATCATTTTCACTAAAATTTTAATTTATTTCCTCGAGATATTCAATATATCATAGTTGGTTTCCTCTACAAATAGACTATTTACAATGTAATCAGTAGATCATTTCTCATTAAAAATATATAAAAAGATAGGGAGAGAGTAGGGCAGAAAATAAGTTAATCTCTTGATTGAGATAGATCTTATAGGACTTAGAAATTTGATTAGTTTGGGTGGTAATCAAATAATTGGGAATTAAGTCTAGATATTACATAAATTATAAAACCACAATCAGAAAGATTTAAAGGAAAATTATGTGAAAATGACTTAAATAACTCTATTATAAATAAATCCATTAAACAAGCCTGTAGCTATTTACACACCATGACTGATGTAAGCCTAAAAAATAACCAGAATAAGCTCTCAAATATAATTAAGGTATATGCTAAAAAATCTAATTTTATATCCACTTACACACCAAAAACATCATCAAAATTATTTTCATATATTAATTCTCAAATAAAGATCTTTGGAAAACATCAACACAAAACTAGTAAGAAGGGTAGGCGAAATCTTAGCTCAATCTCAATAGAGCTTTGGTACTTAAATATGTCAACCATTAAAATGGAAAGAAATGTTTCTTTGTATATACATGGATAATATATCATGGATATGATGTAAAACCATAACTTAAATTCTCTTAATACAAACATTAAATGAAATAAATGATTAGAGCTCAGTGTTTTATGATAACACATCATGAAAGGATTATGATCTAGTTATGACACAATTTTAGATATAATTTACAAGATGAAAGTGGATTCAATATACAACACACTCCAAGATCCAATGATAATGACTTTATAGTATTCAATTTATTCAAATTACTTATTATAAACCCATTAATGAGTAATCACATCATCCTAGATTAATCTTAAGGATTGAGTTGTCAGTTCTTATTATAGCTTTATACATTCCCCATGCTCATGATTATCTACAAAATAAAAAATCACCTTACATATGCACCATTTATTATTAAATGTTGATGATGAGAAAATATTGGAATAATGGGTTGTTCTAATTCTATAAATATATGCATTTGGTTCATTCTAACTCTTTCTCAATTTCATTGATATCTCTAGCCATTGAGTCAATTTTACATAGGAGTTGTGAAAAGTCTTTTAATCTCAGCTTATGCCTCTACCTAGATTTCTACCAATACTCCATTCATTTCCACCTTCATACTCACTCACTTCTTGTGATTAGTTTATGAGTCCTTGAAATCATAGTCTTTCTCAATTAAGTCAGTGCTTTGGTTGGTCCAAGCATTGTAGTCACCTTTGTAGTATTAGATTATATAGTTTGAACATTCTTACCTTCTTCTTTTATGTCTACTCATCTATATTGAGATAGATGTTATTATTATGCTATGCTATAATTAATCATGATATCTCCATCCTAATCACTCAACACTCAAGCTCTACAATTGATCAAATGATCATTTTTGCATTTGATTTGATATAGATATTACAATTGAGAACATAACAAGGCTATCATCCATGCATCTCCTCTTTTACTTATCCATCAAATTTGGGATTACTATTTTTTAGCATAATCTATCATGTGACTAAGATACTTATTTTTTCATCACTCTCTCTAGGTTGAATGCATGATATGCCACTATGTGGCATCATCTCAAGCCTTTAGGCATGGAATATATCTATAATAGTCAGTTGTGCCTAATTTAAAGGCTTTGACTACCTATGATGTGACCAATGTCACAATTATGATGGTCAGGGGATTCAAAAATTCTTAACTATTAAATATCATCCATTAGGCCCTAACTACCTAGTATTATTCCACATGGAATAATTGTAGTAGTTGAGGGCTTAACCAATATTGAATTGTATAACTAACTTTGTATACTCCACAATATCATGCTACATGGATGGCCTAAGTGATCAATGCATCTTGACTATGGATTGTCTATATATACCATGACTACCTAAGATTATTCCACATGGCATAATATCATAAGGTTGGGGGTCATAAGACCTAAACTATAATTTTCATTTCTTCCCTAAGTTGTAAATGTCTGATATTGTGACACTTGTCACTCTTCAAGAAATTTAGGTTAGTCAAAATATTTAAATGAAAATGCTAATTATTGGTTACTAACCTAAGCCCCAACTATCCTATATTATGCCACATGACATAATCATGTCAAGTCATGATCAAGGGAAATGAAGACTACGGATCTAATTTTTTTGAATTACCAAAGGCCAAAGGCTTAGTTGTCAAATAATATGAAACTAAATACTTAACTAAAAAACCAAGAGAATCAAGGAAACTTAGGGAAGTGATTAACATTTTAATCAAAGAAAATCCATTTAAGCATAAACACATCCTTATTAAAGCATGAAATAAATCAATATTAACTATGAGAAATGCAAAAACATATTGATTGATCAAGAAATTTTATTTAATAAAAGTCTAAAACACAAGTAAAATTCAAATGAATACTTGATAAAAATATCATCATTATGAATGAGAAAAACCAATTTAATAGCTAAATTAACATTCCAAATTGATTAATTTTATGATTTAAATTAGATCTTGAACCAACTATGTATGATTCAAGATCATAGTTAAGTCCAAAAAGGCACTAATGAATCATAATATCCAATGTTTTCAACACAAGGAAACTCAAATAAATGACCAATGACATGGATTGATTCAAACTTCTAAAGTCGGATGCTTGTAGACTGGTCCAATGATTATACAAGAATGTACATTTGAATTGACCTTTAAAATTACAATAGATATACAACTCGATCATGCACATAAACTTAAATCACTTTAATAAAACTTAAAAATGTTAGTTTTTGGTGTCTGAGCTCTTGATAAGGATAGTCTAATCTTTATGAATGAATGATAAAGTGAAGCTATGCTATAGTCATCAAAACAAATTTGGCTCATGAATTAGGGACTAAAATGAAATTCTTACTTAAAAAATGTGAATGTCATCCATTAATGAAGTCATTGGAGTATGTAATAATATGAAAAGAAAACAACCATGCTAAAACAAGAGGGTTCCTCTGTATAAACTTAAGTAATGGGATGTGTTGGACCCAACACTATGTTTTTGATTTAAACAACACATAATCATCATAATTCATAAAATAACATAACATCAACTAACAATAAAATGATAAAATAACCAAGTAATTAAACTGATCCAAACATCAAAATACCATTAAATAAGCATACTAAAACCATCACTATCAAAATTGACAGTAAAAAAAATCACCATTAAATAATTGTAAAGACTAAAACTAACCGGTAAGAAGTATAACAAATCTCCAAAGAAACTAAAGTATCCAATAATATAAACTTCATAACTAGACAAAAAAATACTATACTCTAGATCACATTAATTAGAATCATCCTCAAAAACCATATATATCAAAGGGGATCCCTTGTCTATTTGGTGCTCGGTATACTCTAGTGGTGAATAAAGAAAATTGAATGTATTGGTGCCACCACAATCATAATATATATTAAGCATGACCTTATTCATGACATGGGTGACCATAGGTTGGGACATAGGACTTCCAATACCCTTTTTACTAGTTGATGAAATTTTATTAGGGGTAGAATTTGTAGGCTTATGAATAATAACTAGAGGAGGATTATGATTCACAATAACAAGACTAAGTTCAATAAATAGTTTAGCATGATTGAAATTTAGATTGGTATTAGGTACATAATCAAGGGATGCATATGATTATAAGATTCACTTGGCGTACTTCATCTTAATGAATGTGATTTCCAAGTGTCTCATCTTATGTCCCTATGGAAAACATTGAATTGCATATTGAAAGAAGAAAATAGTATATTATCTAACATATTCCAAAATTTTGGGCCATTCACATAAAAATGAATGGATACATGGATTCTATATTGAAATGGTAAAGGGATGTTATTTTCATCACTACATACCAAAAAATACTTACCATGTTGACTACTCCATGAAGGAGTCCCACCACTCCGTTATATGTTGCCTATACCCCACACATTCTTATCATAATATCTTGAATCTAGAGTCCAACTTGACATGGCCATATTTTTATGAGTTTCAAAGTAAGACTCAAAATACCTTTAATTTATAAATTTGTATCAATTCTAAGTGAAAATAAACTCTAAATAATTTAAAAAACTACACAAATTCATTTAAATATTCAACAACCACTTTGAAATATTTTCTTAAAGAATTTGAAGTTCATTTAAAAAAAATTATAAATATATAATTAAATTATAAATTTCAAAAATTTTCTCATGTAATAAACATAAATATTCTACAACTTTGAGTCATGAAATAATACCGAGTTTCCCACTAATCATTTTAAACATATGAATAAAATAATTACTATAAACTACATATTTTCCATGAAACCTTAGCATATAAAATATTCATATCTTCAGTTATAAATTATAATCCCATCATAAATGATTTAAAAAATATAAAATGAAATTTTTTCAATCAAAAATTCTAAATTTATTTAACATTTTTCCACATAAAACTTCATTACTTATTCAATGACCTTAAAAGACATGTGAAACCTAAATTTAACAATAAACCATATGACCAAAGTAACCACCTTTAATTTTGAGAAAAAAATTATTTTGTATATAATAAAATATGATTTATATATCATTTTAGTCTTGTATACTTTTAAAATACCTACCAAGACTATACCATTCAGTTCTAAACCCCACTGCTCCTAAAAGGCTCACATTCCCCATCTTAATGTCCCTAACTATTTATCTTATGGTTTGAAACTATCATTTAATATTACCTAGATATCCTACACTATACGTAATACATAAACCTATTTAAGTCCTTAACTATTAGTTTCATAGCCTTAGTAACTTCCTAGCATGTTAGGTAGTTGCATCCCACATAAGGGGACTCCCATCTAAACAAGTGTCTAGATTCTTATGAAGTGTCCAGTTTTCAAAATTCATTTAATTTTGAAATATTTTGAATCCTATGGTTTCTTAATTTTCCTTATTTAACAATACCATGATATATTTTCAAAAGGTGTGGTATAAATATAAATCTAAGCTTACTCATTATTCATATAATAAATACTAAGTAAAAACCTATTCAAACTCAATCAATCAATTACATAATTGTGTTATACCTACCTATTCTTCCCTATTTTCATATCATTAATAGGATAAATAATATTATAAGTTTTAATAACTCAAATAAAAACCCATGAACATTATTTTTCAAGTTACAAGTTATATTATTACATGCCTTTGCATTCAATATATTTCACCCTTGTGCACACACAAGCCAAAACCTAAGGAAAGAATACATATGCTTGATGCCCATCTGAGTGCATTTGATATGTAGGTATAATTAATTTAAATAGGTTTATTTTAGGTCAAATTGACACCATGATCCCACTAACCTATTTTTGGTAAGGTACAAAGATCTAAAGTGAAGAGGTAGGGTTTGAACCACATACAATCATTAATAACTCATGACATTGAATAAAATACATCTATAGAAAGGTGACACAAAACCCAATAGGATATAGGTGATCAATTTAAAATATATTTAATATTATATGTAGTATTTTTGTTTTGATATTTAGATAGAAGCATTGACACAAGTGTCCACATGTCGATGTAAAGTGTTTAGGCCTCTAAAAATAATGTTTCTAGAATCTAACAATTGAATCTTGATCTTGTCACTACCTTTTTCCACCTATGTATTTCTCATACATGCCTAAAAATCTACATATAATATAATTATTATATCTTTTTCATGTTTAAGCAATCAAACTATAAATTTTAATGTAATTTTTATGTTTAGCATAACTCAACATTTCAATTTAGAATATTAATTTGTTTGAGTTTTTAATTAATTAACCCACTCTAGAATAATTTTATTCATCCTTGCATATATGATATTATAACCCATTACTCCTTAAAAACAAATATATAAAAAGGGTCAAACTTGGTGAACTTGACCACTATTCTTTTCATGTAACTCCTAGCTTACTCTAGGGTTTTTAGTCTTTTAGGGTTTCTAATTTCAAGAATTTATATATATGATTTTTTAAATTTACTTTGGCACATCTAATTTCATTTATCAAATGTTAATAATTTTATAAAATATAAATTTTTTAAATGGAAGATAAATAATCCTTAGTCAATAATATAAATATAAATAAAGATTTGATTAATGCATTCTTACATTTTACCCAAGAAGAAACAAATAACCATGATAAGGCTAGTGTAACCACATCCAATAATGGTGAACCCTTATATGGAACACATATTACCACATAATCCATGGGAATAATTAATAAGTCAACCCAATTACTAGTTTCAATGCCTACATCAACACAAGTGATGTTTTCATCCCCTTTTGTGGCTTATGAAATCTGAAATCTTAATCCAAATGGGTCTACAGTGAGAAATTTTCTCCAAGTTATAAAAACTTTGGAAGCTAAGGTTAACAACATTGCATAAAATTATTTGAAATAAACTCATGTTATTTATTTACAAGATGTATTACATAATCTTATATCACTTAAGATATCTTTGCACCCTTTTCCAACTAGTTTTATTTCACCCAAGTTCACAATTTATGATGGCAAGGGTGATCCTGCATAACATCTCTGATCTTTCTATACATCATGTAATGATTATGCTTAAAATGATATAATTTTTACCAAATTATTTCCAAGGAGCACAAAGGACTATACTTTAATATGGCTCTATGACTTACCAATCCAATCACTATAAGCATTCAAACCCCTAGTAGACCAGTTTATAGCACGTTTCTCCATCAACATCACTAAAAACATGTCATGTGCACAAATTTATAAGATAAAAAAGGAACCAATGAACCTATAAATGAATATTTTTGAGATACAAAATAATTTTTGAAAAAATGAAAAATATAATCGTAGATGAGGAGCTTCAAGACATCTTTAATCAAGGTTTTATCTCCCCATTATATTAGTCCATTATTTTTTAGAAGTTAAAAGATTTTGATAACTTATGACATATTTTTCAAGATCATCAAATGAAAATTATTTAATTAAAAAAGATTAATTATGTAGAAAAAATACTGACTACATCTACTACCATGTTTCATACTAAACCAATATACAAGGTAAAACCTATAAAGCATAACATGGAAATAACCATAATGGTTAATGCAGTGTCACAAAAACCTAATCAACTCATGTTATCTAATGTACCTAAGATAAAATTTACAAAATTACCTAAGTATCTATCTTTGATACTTAATAATATTATAGAGTGTCATATCAAATATCTCTCTCATCGTATAGAGGTTGATATGAGTCAACCTCTACCAAAAGGATATTATTCTATGCATATTGTGACTATCACCAAGGCCTTAGGCATTCTACAAATAGATGTTGTACCTTGAAAAATAATATCCAATATATTATTGATAACTAATAGATTACATTTGATGATCTTATAAAGGTTTGAGATTCACAATCTGATGGTCATGAAAAATAGAAGATATTTAACAATCTATTTCAAGATCATTCTAAGAAAGATCCAGAATTACAAATGGCATATAATGCACATCCTCCTCCATCATTATGGTCACCCATTATATGGGAAAATTGGCAATTACACACACACACACACACACACACACACACACACACACACACACACACACACACACACACACACACACACACACACACACACACACACACACACACACACACACACACACACACACAAAACATCCTATAATTCAAATACCTTATATTTCATTTTATTATATTTAAATTTTAGATTATGACTTAGATCTTCATTCATTATTTATCTGAGCATATCTTGATCATCAGCCTATACATAGTGCTATGATTGATACTAATTCTAGTGAAATCATTTGTACCATGACATTTATTAAACATTTTAGAAATACACATGATGATGTATACCATTTGACTAAAATGTTTAGAGCATTTGATGAAGTATAACATCACATTATTGGTGATATAGATTTACCTTTATAGGCTAGTCCAACACATGTGGTAACTAACTTTTCCATTATACCATATAAAAGAGTATTATATACATTATTGTTATGACCCTAGATACATAAAATCCATGGGATACCTTCCATAGTGTATGGGTGTATTAAATATGTTCATAACAATAGGGTAGTAATAGTTTTTAGAATTCAATATGGACATCTGCTTGAACAAGAGAAGTTTAT